>JARVGQ010000672.1:14607510-14631323 GCA_031762355.1 Hypsolebias martinsi | reverse complement strand
ATAGTTGAATGATACAAGATATATATGTTGTGCCATTTTATGCAAAGTTCAAATATCATGTCAGTGGACCTTTAAGGTCCCCTCACACTGAGTGACGACCCCGCTGTGCAATCATGGATAAACAACAGGTGTGCTCCTGTTCCACAAACCCTGACTGAGTCATTTAAAACAAGACCAGTGCTTCTCTAAAATCTAAATTATGTTAGCGTTTAAAAAGTAGCACTAACTGGACCAAGTGGAGCCACAGATAGCACTGTGGTCTGCTCCCATGAAGTGCAGGCGATCACTTGTCTGTTAGCAAAATATCTTACACAGTTAATGACACTTTCAGAAAGTAATCATTACACTGAATCAAATAGGGTTCAGTTTGAGTCATGAAGACCACCACATGTAAACTAAAAACAAAACAAAAAAAACTCCAACTTAGTCACTTTTACAGCTAAAATTTGGTGTGGTAGTAGCTGAGAGTCACCTCCAGCACATAGGTTAAGAGCTAATGGAACACACAAGACATTTATTATAACATTGGCACACAAGGCAATATGCATTCCTTTAAAGAAAACAGTTTTAATTATAAGTTTTTGATCAAAGTAGCACAGATTATAAAGTAGTGCATATTCAGTCTTGTTGGCTAAGATGTCTCTTTTAATCCTAAATCTTCTGTAAACAGTCCAGTTATGGGTTGTAAAAGTGGTTTTCTGTTTATCCATTTATTATTTGTCTATTCCTAACATGGATCCCCGTTGTCTTGTCTTGTGACAGCATTTTGTCCTCCTATGTATTCATTTAAAGGCCTACAATCTTCTTTTAATGACTTTAAATGAAGCGTTGAAGGCATCCTAAGACTTATTGTCAGTTCCTCTGATCTGAGCTGTAACTGTCCTACATGTCAATGCTGCAGGCTAAATAAAACACTTACATATGCACTTTTAATATTAATGTCAAGCATAACAAGGGCATGTTTAGGGATACAAGCTCATAGGTCAAACTTAAACTTGACTTTAGTTGTACATCACTAAACCTTATGATAAACATGCAATAGGGTACAATTTTTTAAATTTCATTTTTTTCTTAGTTAGATTTTTTTTTAATTTTATTTTTAACATTTGAAAACTCCCGTTTGCCCCCTTGTTATGAAGTGCTCATAAAGCTCCAGCTGTCTGCACAGCTCTAACACCAACCAGAAGTTGATGCTCTAAAGATGAAGCGCTCACCACCGCAGCAGCCAGTTCTGTTGTTCTTCTTAAAAATGGCCGATGTTGTTAGCTGCAGGTCCATTAGCAGCATTTAATGCTAATCAGGCTCCTCGTTGAGCTGATTGAGTCTGGAGCTCTGTATAATTAATGAGAAGTTAAATAATGTTCATAACTGAGTGGAGGATGAATAAACGTGCTTAGTTCTTGTTTGATAACACATGTAGAGTGACTTGCCATATTTTATACACATGTGTTTGCACATCTGTATTATGTTTTTTGATGTAAGTTGAATGAATGAATACCGATTTACTATAAATAGTTATTAATATAAATGGCTTTAGTATAATAAATGAGGAATCTGTAATGACACAACTAAAACGGCTCAAAACGCAGCAAAATCTTTAATCTGTTTATGTAATTTAAGTGAATCTTAAACTAGTTCAATTTTAATTTTATTTAACATTCTAAAATTGTATAATCAACTAAATTGTTTGCAGCTCAACAATCATGATAATTATAACCTTGTGATTTTTTTTAAAGTTTTTAAATTTTCTAGATCATTTTTTAATGCTTATTACATTAAGAAAAATCTGATCTGCTTTTGATTGTAGTACATTAACAGCTAATTTTTATTATGGTTGCTTGAAACCAAATCATCTTGTTTTAAAAATAATGGACCTGAAACATCCTTTCACGACGTTTGCGTTTTAGTTGTTTTTGGTCAACACCCTAGGCCGTTCCAAACTAAAACGTGTTCTTAAAATATTGGACTGGATTAACAAATCTTATACTTATATACTTCATACTTTATACTTCATAAAAACGTGCTAGAAAACCTGTTTCACTGTGAATGTAAACGTTCTTGTTTCTGAAATATTAATTTTCCAAAAAAAAAAAAAAAAAAAAAAAAAGAACATTGCAGTTATTATCTTTCTATAAATTTGTTCAGATAAGCAAGTTGGTACACTTCCAATGCCAGATTGAATGTAAACACCTTTTTAAAATCTAGAAAATGAAAATAAAAAAGTGCTAATCTCTACAAAAGCTGCAACCTTTGACTTCACAGCTAAAAGAAAACTCACCTGATGGATTATTTCATGATTGTTATCTATGGACCTCAAGAGACCCCAGCTGCCTGTCAAGTAGAGGATTTGTTGGTAATGAACAGAAACCCCTGGTGGCCACAAAGACCAATTTCTCCTCGTCACCTCGCCTCTTAACCGCTGACACACTCCTTCCATCAATGCTTGCATTTTCTCCCTTATTCAAATTGGAAGAGTCCACAGTCTGCCTAAAAGGCAACACAATGACACACACTCATTTTAAATGACAATATGTCGTTTATTTTCTATATTTTCAAGGTTTAGTATTTACAAACAAAATAAAACGAAAAATGAAATCAAAAAAGTTTTTGACAAACACCGTTTGTCTGCATATTATTGTAAGAAAGTTTACATTTAGCTTTCCTTTCGTCTGTCTTCAGTAACCAGCTGACAGCTTGTTTCCTCTAGGCCTTGGATTACATGAATGAACTGAAACAGTGATCGCCTGAGCGGGCTTCAAGAGGGACTGAACATCTCGTCGTTGCCCTTGCTCCCTCTTTCCACTGCGCACATCAGTAAACGTATGAAACTTGCGATCCTCTAAACCAAACCAACGTCTGGTTTATCCCGTAAGACCATTAGCGGATCTTTTTGCATCTCTTAATTTTCTCCCCCTTCAACAAAACCATCAAAAAGAAATATATAAATGTATGTGCTGGTTTGTTGACAGTCCCTAAACTGCTAAGGTGTGAGCTTGATATTTTAGTTCGACGTCTCCGTTAATGCCCTTTCCTGTACGTTAGTTGTGATTGTGAGGGGGAAAAAAAACGCATTTGGGGAGCTCTCCCTCCAAAGGCAAGTATAAAAAAACAGCACAAACCAACAGTGCTGCATTCCATCTTGACTGTGTACTAGTTCCTTGATTCCTATGGCATTTTCACAACTAAGCACTCTTTGTTGCAAATGGAGCATCTCCCCCACCCATCATTTAGAAACTCAAAAACAAGATTAGGGCAGCACAGACATTTGGGGATATTGCTCCCTTTCTAGCTCATTCAACATCAAGCCTGTAGAAGGAATCCCTGCCCTCTCGTTAGTAAGTCAGAAAGTGCAATTTAAAACAAAGACAATGACTTTGAATGCTTTGCTTTGGCCAGTTTCTTCTTACACGTCAGTATTCAACCCTAATATCAGTGACTAGCTACAAAGATAGGTATAAAGGTGCTCCAAATTTGTACAATGTCTCAAGTCTGTGATATCACTGCAAGTCTAAATACAGTATTGCACTTTTTTTAACTGTACAGGACCTTCTGACATGTTCTTTTTAGCTCAACTAAGGCCCCTTCTACATTACTCCAGATATTTTTTTCTTCTCTAAATAAAAAAAAAAACAAAAAACAAAACTGTCTTCACAATTCTGACAAAAATGCTGTAATATCATTGTCATGCCACTAGGTGGTGAGTTTGCAAAAGCAAAAATATCAAAGAAGAGAAAGTGTTAACTTGGCTAAAGAGTTTCCAAAACAATTGTAGCAGGTATTTCCCCTGTAACACTAAGATTTTCTATGAGTTTTTAAACATTTTAGCCCAGGTTTAAAGTTTAACAGTGATGAGATTTGAATAATTTGAGACAGAGGCAAGGAGGGGGAAAAAAGTAAAAATGTCTCCATGTTTGTTATAGTTTCTAGGACATAAAACTACAGTAATTGCAAAATAGTACTATGCTATTGCGTCTCAGTTTTTCTTCACAAAAAACAAACAAACAAACAAAACAAAACAAAAAAAAGTCACGTTTGAACATAAGGTACAAATGCAGTGGAAAAAAGCACAGTTTTTTTATATATCTGGTCTAGTGTAGACAGGGCCTGAGAGTTTTAAATAACAGTAATAAATTAAAAACAAAAACCAGCTTCAAGCAGTTTACACTGTGAAGAACCAATTGAATAAACAAAGACATTTGGCCATCGTCATTGATAACTCCTTTCTTGTCTAAAAACAATGAGACAAAGAAAACATAGAGTATAGTAAAAATGAATGTTGTTTGCAGAAGTGACGTCTGTGTGCATCAAGCTCACACACACACATACAATTATATATATATATATAAAAGAATGGAACATGGCGATAGTTTAGGCACAAATACTTTGTACTTCAGACTTGTTCATGTAAAAGTCAATGCTTCTGTTCACACATAGAACATCTAGGCAGAGAGAGACAACGAACAAAATAGAATCTATCATTACATTTAACATTTTTGAGATAATGTTCATTTAAGTATTGGTGACAATGCATGCGTTTATGACAGTGGTGGGGTTGACTGTATTAGTAAACTACTGACACAATCTGTGGTGTATTTTTAACAGCATCTCAAAGGGCTTAGTCACTGTGAACTGATGGGATAGTTGGGGCCATGAAAACTGTAGCTCTAAATAGAAATTCTGCATGACTGAGAATTTGTCACATTTGATTAAGGAGACTGCAGTAAGGCCTTGAGCATGATGCACAACCTATTGTATAAGCATGGAAAGAACCTGTAAGCCATGACGGCAGCTTATGTTATTTGAGCCAATAAATTATATTTGTGGTAAAGAAAAGAGCTTTGTTTTTGGTTGCTTCTTGTATTTTTTCTATTTTTTTATTATTATTATTCATTTTTATAAAATTACGAGAGACTTTATACATATTATCCAGTCAGTTTAAAGTACCTAAGCCCACAGTATGAATTTACATGAGACAAAAACCTTAATGCAAACCAGCGTTTTTCTCTAACTTTGGAGTTGCACAAACACACTGCTTGGTGACCATGTGGCTTGACAATGCAACATTTTTTAAACAAGACATACAGTGCTGCTTTTTTCAGGAGGTGAAACGTTTTCCTGAGGTCATATTGAAATGCCTGTGATATGCTTCGGTCAAAAGACAAGGTTAGAGTACCAAACCCTCCTCTACTGCCTACCTTCTGAGGTCTTTTCTCTGTAACTAATTTAGGGGGAGCAGAGAAACTTGACTCCACTGGTATTTCTTCTGCAGGACATGTCTTTTAAGATTGCTGTGTACACACAAATTATCCTACCCATTGAGGAGAGTCTTGCAGATATAGCTTGGCAGATCACAACAGCAAATAAGCTCAATTTAACTCTCAGCAAACTATCAAGGTACAGTCCTGAAATGAGTCTTGTAATTAAAATGTCTGTGTACAATAGCCCAAAAATGTTACTGCTGGGAGGTTAAAATCTCACTCCCACTAACTTTCCTAAGAGCTCATCCATCCTTCCATCTTCTACCATGGTCAGGTTGCAAAAGACATCCCTTTCACCAGTGACACTTTCCAGCTCCTCCTTTGGAGTTCCAAGGTCAGATAGGATATACAAACCCACCATTGAGTTCTGGGTTTGCACTGGGTCTCTTTCCAGTGAGACATGCCCTGAAGACCTCCAAAGGATAGCTTCCAAGATGCATCTTAATCTGATGACTGAACCACCTCAAGTGACTCCTTTCGATGCAAAGGAGCAGTTGCTTAATCTGAGCTCCCCACAAATGACTGAGCTTTTCACATTATCTCTGAGGCTTACCCCAGCTACACTACAGAGAAAGATAATTTTATCTGCTTGTATCCAGGATCTCCTTCTTTCAGTCATGACCCATACCTCATCCCAGGTTATGTTTGTAAAAGTAAAAACATTTCACCTGGTAAAATAAAAGTCAAACAGAAAATAAACAAACAAAATAAAAATGGCCATAGGTGAGGGCTGGAACATAAGCTTAGCCTTTTAACTAAACTAGTTCATGGCCAACTAAAGCAGAGTCCTTATTACTATGGACAAGGCCTCAGTCCATCCCCCCTCCATCCTACCATTACTTGCGAACAAGACTCCTAGATACTTGAACTCCTTCACCTGAAGCAAATACTCACTACCAACCCAGAGGGGTATTTCACCTGTTTCTGGCCGATAGCTTAGACTTAGAGGGGCTAACTGTTGTCAATAGCAGTTACAGTACAACAACTTAGAAAACAGTCTTAAATAAAGAACATATAGCCTGAATAAAAAATTATTGCAATGCCCCTCTGCAGTCTCACTGCGTCAGTCCAGCTCTGTTAGATGGTCAACTGGCTGTGCCTGTGAAGGTGTGGATTGAAGTAATACCTGTGAAAGCTCGAGTCAAATCATTACTGCGGCCGCTGGCTACCTGGTTGGGATAGTTTGTTGAGGGACTTGGATACATTTTTAAACTCTCAACATTGTGTTCAATCTCAATTTCATGTTGTAACCCAACAAGCCAGGTTATGACATAAATTGGGGGCTCGTCCGGGATGTTTTGAACTTTAGTGGAGACTGAACTTCACTGGTTTCCTAATGCCTTGCAACCTGAACTGTAACTGTATTTTAATTAGTTTGTGTAAGCTTGGCTTGAGAACCAGGCAGGTGTGAAGATTTAGTGTTGCAGCTTTGCAAACATATCAACCATATTACCTAAATAAATCGAAAAGTAAATCAATTTCTGCCCTTACATATATAAGCAACACAGTCAAGAAAAAAAAACGTGTTTGATTCAGAAAATGGGGGATAGTAATGACATAATCTACATTGAATAGATTGACACCAAAATAATGTTAAATATTAAACCCTGTGGGTTCAGCTGCTGCAAAATTGGAAACTAAACTAGAACCATAGATACATATAGCCACAGAGGAGAGAGGGAGCATAAAAAATCTAGCAGGTGTTTCTTAGCGTCAAAAACAGCAAGTCATTGCATTAAGGTTTCTTTATCTCTTATGAGACATTTTGTCACTTAACCTTTGTTGCGTATAGATGATAGAAGTAAGACATTGTTATGATAGAGAGTGCACAACACAGTATCTGTAAATTCTAGATCTAAAAAACTATTTACAGCACACATATAGGTAATTGTTATGTCACAGTCTATTGCATAATGGTGATAATCTTTAGTTTATAAATATTATAAATATACATACAACTTTTAAGCAACATTACTTAACATATCAGCCATCTGAAAATAAAAGAAAAACAATAGCACCCATCCATATCTAACTTCACACACTCCATCTTCTTCCTCAAATAAAGAAAGAAAAGCAGCATTTTCAGTACTGATTCCCTTTGGACCCATAACACTGTCATGTTTTGAATGTGAGCCTCTGTGGGGGGTATAATGGCTCAGCAGACATATTCTCATCGCTGACCACAACTTAATACTTGGTTTCAGTCCATGTTGATTACTGAAACAAAGAATCCAGTAAATATTACGAGAATCACTTCATGAGTGTGTGCTTTTTGAATTTCCTGGTCAGAGTTGCTTGCATTTGTATATCCACAGTGATGCCTAAATCTGCTTAATAACGGGTGAGGAAGACAAGTTTCTTCTTCACTCTTGTAAATAAATAAGAAAACTGCAACAAAATTGCACATCATTCCAGTTATAAAAAAAACAAACCAAAGAAAGTAAAAATGAAAAAAAAAAAAAAAAAATCTTCATACATGATATATAATTTCTCAGAAAGGAAGACTCATTTTATACTACAACTTTAAATTGCCATTGCCAATATTGTAGTTGGATTTTACACACTTCTTCACTTGCACACACCCGCTCACACATCCACACAGATCTATCTGTATAATATACATTCTTAAGTATGGGGAGACAAAATTGTCTAAAATATAGTACAAGGTCTTATATACAAGATTTCTGTGAGGTTACTTTCGAGGAGAATTGAAGGGAGAGAGAAAAATGCAGAATTTCCTTTTTACTTCTTTTGTTCTATCTCCATCTTAAAAATAAATTACAACATTTTTAATAAAAAGTAAAGAAAGGAAAAATAATTACGGGATCATAAATTTGATGAAAAGCGCATTTTGTCTTGCTCCGTTTCTGCACTGCTGAGGACAGAATCTCTTCTAGATCCGGGGGATTCCCTGTGCTGGGCTGAGGATGAGGATGACGATGCTGCTGCAGCCGCCGCCGCCGCTGCTGCCACCGATGCAGCCGAGCGCACTGGGGGCAAGGCTCCTGATGACATCTGCCGGAACAAATTGACCCGCTGGGGCACTGTAGTGCGGATGCCACTTTGTAAATTTATTCCCTGGATGGCTGCCGCCGTTGGTAGCACAATGGAGGCCAGAGAGTCTCCTGAAGCTGGATGAGCTCTGGGCCCCAGAGATGTGTCGTGTGGCAGTGAAGGTTGGGAGGCCGATAGATGCCGAACATCCCGACTCAAGCTGCCTGACTGAAGAGCCTGTGTGCTCTTGTGGATGTCTCCCCGCTGAGGTGAAGGAACCTGCTGCTGCTGTGCTGCTGAGGCTGCAGCAGCAGTGGATGCAGATGGCTGCTGAATGAGTTGTTGCTGCATGGGTAGCGATGGCTGACCAATGGGCTGCTGGATAAGCGACAGCTGGGAAGCAGTGGGTGAGCCATACTGAAAGCTCCGGCCAGCCAAGGGGGTCTGCACGGGCGGGCTGCACATGGCCGCCGTGAAGGAGCAGGGAGACATGATCGTCCCCTGCTGCTGCAGTGGCGTTTGTGACGAAGAATTTAGGTTACCATGGGAAACACCAGGCATTGGGTAACCGCCCTGTGCTAATGCTGCAGCAGCGGCAGCGACTGGCAGCATGCGAGCAACAGAGGCATTGGCAATAGCTGAAGCACTATAGGTCATGGGTACAGAGGACTGCTGCAGCTGCGTTGTACCAAAGGCAGTTGAATAGGGAGGCTGAGCTGGTGAGTTAATGATGGAGTTTCCTGACACTGGGGTTGAGTTCATCCCAGTGACAGACTGCTTGCGGTCCACCATCATCACCATCTCTCTGTCCTGACGGATAATCTGCTTCAATATCTCGTTCTCCTGTGTGTTGAACACGCCGGCGTTCAGGTCCTTCTGGAACTTCTGCAGCAGCAACGAGTTCTTCTTCCCTGTTGAGGCGCAATCGGGACAGTGAACACAAGCAGCACTGGTAACATTTGGAAACATACAACGAGCGTAGTAAAGATGGAGCTTGTATGTTTAAATATGAGCTTAAGAGATTTAAAATTGAGCATTTTTCAGTTCCTTTTGGGAGGACATCATCGTACATTTAAAAATAAATTTTCATAAAATTCAGCCATACAAGCTGCATCTCATTACGTCCACTACAAACTGTTACACTGATTTAGAAAAACGACATTTAATGGAGAGAATATGAAGTTTGACACTAGTGAAGGACACAGGAGACATAGATCACTGAAGGTGTGACATGACAGCATCAAATATGAGGGTGCTGATGTTAAAATACAGAAGAAGACTGATGGATTGTACCCACACATCACGATACTGGACATTATTTTAAAGGAAAAAAAAATGTCTAAGCTCTAAAAATTATGTTCGACTCTTGCTAAATCACATCACAAGGGCATCTACGATTTTATTTTATTTAAGCTTTATTTTGTTTTGGGGTGGGGGAGGTGGGGTATGCGGGTTAAATTTCACAGAAGTAACAGATATGAAAGCCAGTAAATGTAATTTGCATGCAACAATTTTTCTTTATTTGGTAAAGCTGCATAAATGAAAACATACTGTAAATTAATATAGCTAAATGTCTCTCAGCAAAGAATGACTAATTTGAATATTAAGAATTTGAATGCATGTATGTAATATTACAGTGCTTATTTGATACAGTGAGCAAACTGCTTTAAAAAACCTCCAAAGGACATTTTGTGCCTAAAGGACAACATTTCCCAGCCAGTCGCATTAAAAAATGTGTGACAGATGCTTTTATAAACACCAGAGACTTTTGTGGCTTTGGGAATAAAACGCTAAAAGGTACTAAAAGCACACAATGTGACTTGAAGCTGTCACATTTCACAATCAATATGTTCTTAACATGTTGTACTTTAAGGGACTACGTCCTGTTGTCTCTATAGGATGTGTTTTCTATAATTACTGCTGTCCTTTTGTGTTGACGAGCCGTGAAGCATTGTCTAAAGAAGACAGAGCAGACTTTAGTGTGCCCAAGGCTTTGGCTACAGTCAATTAATCATTAAAACTCGCCCTTGAAGGCAGAAAACTTTACAGTTTAACATTTACTCCTCTCAGGGCTGCCAAGAAGTGTTTACTGATAAGAAAAAAACTTGGCTGTTGCTGGTATAGCTTTTCATAAACAAAGTGATGTCAAGTTTTTCTGCTCGTTTGTGTTCAGAACTGAGCTTTTCGCTTGACGTCGATCACTTTGATCGCAACAATCAATGCAGGGTCGAGGGTTAAGGAGCTAAAACAAGCACCACAGCTCAAACTATCAGACTACTGTACTGGTAACTTACAGACTGCTTACATTGCAAGTTTAAAGGCAAACGGATCAAATGCTGTAAATTGAAATGAGAAATAAAACAAAACCTTCAAAAGAGTTTGCTGCTTTAATTCAACTTCTACGTGTGCCAGCATCAGATACAGCATTAAGAATTCATTTTTAATAACAGCTTTTAAAATGGAAAAAAAGGACAATACAATGAACTGTAATATCTAAATTCTAAAAACACCATAAGCTTAAATATATTTCTATTACTTTATAATATTATTGTGTTCCTTGTAGTCTGTTTAGGGTACTTTATAACCTCTTTGTGTCTCTTGTTTGTCCTGTTGCCCTGCTCAGACTTCTTTCTTGTCTTAACTTGGTTTGTAATTTTGATTATATTGAGCTAAGTGTCCAAAAAAATGAGCATAAACTTATCAATTAAGATCCCTCGATACAAACTGAACATATCTGCAGGTACATATTAAAGTTATTTTGGGGCGTGAATCTTTTTAGTTTTTAAGTTCTTTAGCAATATTGTTATTAAGGCAAAGGAGGTGGAAAAATCCACCTCAAAGGTGCATCCAAATGGCAGACTGTTGAGGAGTGGGTGAATTTACTATACATGAGCAGATGTTTATATGTGTTCTGTTTCTTTTTACATCCCACAGCCCAAATATCAATTAAAGGAGATGAGGAGCCTAAAGTAGGCATGGTAACTACTTTGTAGAAATTGTTAAACTTGCTGCAATATTCATTGGAAAATTATTACCAGTCAATTAAACACAAAAATGTTAATAATAAAAACTCCTACTAATACTTTGTACAACTACATGTTTACTTATGTTTGACTTAAGATCTGCTGAAAGGGTTAGCCTTAGTAAGATATTTGGTACAACATATTTATGATGATTGAGTTTAATTTGAACATTAACAACTGACACATCAACCAAACACATATAAAGCAAATGAAACATCATGTTCACAGACGTGACAAATAGTGAAGACTACTGTACAGTACTTACATTTATAAAAACGAGGCCAAATACATTAAATACTTCTCCTAGAAAATGCACATTTTTAAACTCTGTATATCAAAATATTTTATCCCTAATAAGTACAAATGGAAAAGTTCAAATGATAGACTTAGGAAATTTGAACAGTTTTTGGTAGGAATACATAATACAATACAGTACTTACAGGGTATTAGGTACATACTAGATGCTTATCCTGTGGGTACCAACCCTATAAGTTCAGTGCAAGAAGTGACTTAATCCAGCCCATCGCTTGAGTGAACCTAGTATGTACAGGTACAGGCAGGGTACTTACCCAGTAAGTACCAGATACATAATTAAGTACCCTGTTTAGTACCCCATAAATACCTGGTATCCACTTTTAAAGTAATAAGTCATTATAATTTACAGCAAGGACTCCGTATGTACCCAATAAGTGCCCGACTATTATGAATTACTACCAAAATTATAAATATAAAGAAAAGGTTAAGCTAGAGAGGGCCACTGTTTTACTCAAGTATATCATTGAACAGAATTTGAAGATCTCTTTTATGTTTTATAGTATATTACCATTATTATTAGTTAAAGAAATGCTCTCAAATTTGTACAGATAGTAACCTCCAGTATTGTTTGTTGTTTAAGTATAATTTTTGTAAATATAGGCTTAAATGTGTTACATTTTACAAAGGTTTCCACTACTTCATTTAGCAACTGATTTGCTCCAAAATGTAAACTATAGAAAAATATCAAGATGTAACATTAACTTTTTTTTTTAAACATTTAATATTTGTGTTTATTTAATGCTAACTGTTGAAAGTTAGGGTTTAGGCAACACAACATTGCCAATATTATAAAAAATATATCAGTTTATTTGACTAATCATAAAAACATCCAACATAAGACAATCAGAAACAAATGTTCATTTTAGCAGAAACATGAATAAATAATGGAATATGACTTTGCAGGTAACATAAACTGTCCATGACATTGCATTAGTAAAGGTTTTACTAATTGTCAGGTATGACTTTGGTGAATACACTTTAAAAACAAATACAAATATTAACAGCTGTGTTTGTGTTTATAATCCAACTACTGTAATTACACAGTAATTACATCTTACAAAATTAAATAAAAATGACATGCAGGACTAGATGAGCTCTTTGTTTCCTTGATTGTCTTTGCTGTTGACACTTCTTTTGTGTTAAAGAAAATATCTGAGGTTCTAGTGTGGGTAGCTGGAGTTATGTGTCACGGATGCAGAAATCAAACACGTAAATGTAACCTTCAGCAACAAGTCAAACTGCGGGGATGATTCTGAGACTGGATCCATTTAACAAGCCTCAACAGGTTCATTTGCTCTCGTTCAAATATTGGAAGGAAGTGTTTACCTGGTGCCTACTCGTCGGCCAGGACACTCTTGAAAACGAGATGTGCTCGTCTCAAGATGGACTCCTGGTCAAATAATTTTTAGATAAATAAAGGATAACGTCAAATGGGCAACATGTTACTGTTTTCAAAGCATGGTTACCTTTTTGTTTCCTTTTTTTTTTAGAGCAAGACAAGCATGTAACCAAATGCAGTCCATATGTAGAAATGATAAAACCAGAACTGATCACATGACAAAATATTTTCCATCGTATGAGACAAAACCCCCATTTTGTTGTTTCATCTGAAAGGATGTGTGTTCTGCAGCACTGGTGTAAGAATGAATGGCTTTGTCCAAAAAAGGGCAGATGTAGATTTGAACTGTTGACAACGAAAAGGCGAAACTTAAAGCTTCTTTGAAAAATGTGTAAATTATTATTTTTTTTTTATTCCTGCATTTCTCCTTTAAAATATCTTCAAATGCAATTGAACTTAAAATCAGTTTATGGTTTTTGCAAAGATGTTCAATTAGAAAATTTTAAAGGTACATTTTGAATTTTCTCCACTATTTTGGACACAACACCACCCACTGCATATATGATTACATATGAATGCAGTTCTAAGACACAGCTGAGTATTTCAACTTCAAGTCACAAAGTAACACGAACATTAATTCAGATGTTTTTGAAGTGCTCTGAGTAAAAAAAAAAAAAAAAAGTGATCATTCATATACGTTTTATACCATTTGTCGCTCTTTAAACATCCTGAGTTTGGAGAAACAGTTTAATTCTGCTCATATTATTGAGTAAAAGATCAGTCCAAACAAGGCAAAACCCAGGTACCATCTTAAAACAACTGCAAAATAAAAATTCCCATAGTAGTTTATGTGAACGCCGTTTTATAAACCTTTGCATTGCCAGCAAATGTTATAATACCTGGTTACATATAACTGTATACATATTTGAAAGCACAAGTAGCAACAGAAGGTGATGTTTGTAGCATTTTTGTGTGCAGCCTGACGTAAATTTGGCAGAAATAACGTTTATAAAATAATGTTTGTTCAAACCACTATAAGTTTTATAGTGTAGAGTTGTTTTAACATTTACTTTGGTCTCGGTCCTGCTCAAACTAGACCTAAGCTCATCAACATGGTCAGAAATTATTTCTATTTCTCCAAACTTTTCCCCTTGTTCATACCCCTTCTATAGAACTCCACTTTAAAAAAAGCTAAACTATCTCTTTAAAACAGGAGGCTCTGCTTTATGAATTAACATTTTCCTCTGGAAGTGTGAAATTATTGTAAAGATGTTTAAAGCTAAAATGTAACTCATTCTTGTTTAACTCAGCAACTACTGTGACAAAAAAGATTTAACATTTCTAACAGGCTTCAGGAATCTTTACATTGGCTTTATTATGTTTTTAATTGTTTTCTGACTGGCACAGGAAAATACTGCGGAATTGGAAGCTTTCCGTTAGTAACTAATAGGATTACACAAATCACAAGGTAATCCCATTGTTTTATCCATTACTAGCTCTTAAATGATGCATCAGTGACATCAGGTGTTAAAGCAATCATTACTTACAGCACTTATAGCATCATCGCTAAACGTTGTTCTAATCTGAAGGTGATTTGGCTGAGAAGTAGTTGAACGGTCTGCCAAACTTTTAAACTAGAGCCAGAGCAGATTGATCCTATTTACTAAGAGGAGTGACTGAGCGAGCTACTTTAGATTGAAGTAAATTACTACCCAGTTAGCGTGACATACATGTGCCCCTTTATACTGTGAAATGTATTAATTTATTTATTGTCTGTCGTGGTTCAGTTCCTTTTTACTAAACATTTCTGTTAAATAAATAAATATATTTGGGGATGAGATAATAAGGCCCTGCTCCACA
This sequence comes from Hypsolebias martinsi, assembly GCA_031762355.1. Taxonomy (NCBI): domain Eukaryota; kingdom Metazoa; phylum Chordata; class Actinopteri; order Cyprinodontiformes; family Rivulidae; genus Hypsolebias; species Hypsolebias martinsi. Next base: position 14,616,534 of record JARVGQ010000672.1, on the reverse strand, counting down.
GCAGATCGGGCTGAATCTGATGTATGTGGGGACCTGCTTTTTGTTCTGTTTGAAAAGTCTAATCTGGGGCGGGGTGCTGCTCATACCCAGGAGTGCAGATGAGTTTAAAGAGGGACAGACACGCATGCATGTGAGGTTAGCTTTCATCCACTCGCTGGCTTTCAGTGGGTGGCTGGATCAACACAAAACCAAAGAGGCCGACTTCACTTTCTCCTGGACAGCGACATGCACTGCCTTTCAATTAATCCAACAACAAAATGCTACTTTCGTTTTATTGGTAGGAATAATGCCTGTTACATCAACATCATCTTTAATGGAAAAAAAAAAAAAAGACGCAATAAATGCGCACAGGTCATGCAGCACAAGATGACACACACAATGCTTTAATGAGGGAAAGGAGGCAAACAAATTCTGATAAAGACAAGACAGCAAGGCATGATGACAGGCAAGATATTCGACCAATCAAACGGGGCAAGGAGAAGAGAGTCTTACCTATGCGGTCCAATCGGTCGATGGCGACGGTTTCAAAAGCCCGCCGCATCATGGGGTACTCCTCTAGCACCTCATTGAAATGGTCAACGGAGAGTGAGAAGAGTCGACAGTAGGTGTCTGCACGCACGCTCGCTGTCCGTCTGCCCTTGGTGAGTAGACAGATCTCTGTGTGGCAGGAATACAAAGACACAAAGGAAAACACATGAAACAAGAACAGGAGAGAGAACAGAAGGTCATTCTGGTAACTACTGTACACATTATCATATATATGAACTGTAAGAACAAAGGGATTGTGAATAGAAGAGCTAATATGAATGTAAATAAAATGAGAAGGCAATAAGCTGTACTGTCACACGTATTATGTTAAAATAATTCATCACCCTGCAGAGGGCTAATAGTCCCATAATGACTCAGTATTCTGCTTTACTGTCAAGCTTCAGTGCATCGGTTCTGAAATGTAACACGTAACTAAAGAGGGGTCTGACTTCAGAGCATCTGGAGTTCCTGTTTCTGACATGAAGACACCATGAAAACGATGCATCACCAACAACTTCACCTTGGAGCCTCTATTATTATACATTTAATGCCAATACAAATTGCTCCCAACTACAATAGTCTCTGATCAGTAACAGTATTTAACCTTTCTACTCACTTGGACCAAATGCTTACAAAGACTCCAAAGACTTTTAGTTGCCCTATATAATATAAGATTTCCATGTTTGCCTTCGCAGCACCAGTGGAACACACTGTCTGTACAACACTTGGACAGTGGTCAGCACAATCACGCCATCTATGCATTTATCATCAACAACAAAAACAAAAACCTCTGAGCTCAAAGCTTAAACATATTTGGTTTTACACTATTAAAGAGAGCTAAGATTGCTCTGCGTTTGTTCACAAAAAAAAAAGCATGTTGCAGCAGACAATGGTAAGTAGGTAAATGGGGTTTTAATTGTGCGGTTGTAAGAAAAGCATTCTGCTTGCTCGGCTTGTCAATGCACACCTATGTACAAATCAATCGCATCCTCTTATGTCCCTTGAGTGTCCCTGTTGAGTCAAGAAAGCGCCTGCTCCGAAGGAGGAACATAAAAAGACCAAATAAACACAATTATACAGAAAGGGCTACAATCCACTGCAGTTCCAGACGTGTGAAGACTGTAAAAATGCAAACTACCATTAAAGTGGCCCCTATGATCTGAAATTGCCTTTTTATGTGAACAATTTTATTTATTTATTTATTTTTTTGCTTAAAGGATAAGCTGTGGCATAGTGGACAAGAAACATGTTTAAATGAAAAACAATGCATAATTTCACAGTTTGATTATTTGCATGTTGTTAAAATATGCATTAAATTCAAGTTTTAGGTGAATAAGGTTTATATGAAATTGACACTTAGCAAACTTTCCACTCAAGTAGCTAAATACCAGTCCAGATTTGCACTTGTTGTCAATCGCACGCTCTTTAACAAACTCCAAACATAATTAGACACTAAAATGTATTTTCAAACCAACGGCTTTCTAAAGGCCGCGCCTGTAAACTAAACGGTTAAACACATCAAACAGGTGTGTGCCCAACTGGTATAGCTACTAGAAAAATGCAGCATCAGGCAGGGTTGGATTTAACAAATTATAAAGTTCTTCCTGTGTTGTGCTGAAAATGAGCACGTCCTGCGATGTTGATCAAATCTTATGCAGAGCCAGCAAAGAGGATGCCTGGAATACCTCCCCACCCCAAATAGTTTTGTTTGATACAGTAATGTTTTTTTCTTAACTGCATTTGTCTACAGAAATTTTATTTTTGAAGTAGCATGAAAATGATTTGTTCTGACAACCTGCTAATTGACTGGATTTTATGTCAATAAATACATTTAATCAGTTTGTATCACTGGTCTTTGTTACATGCTTATTGAATTTAATTCACATTTTTTTATGTACACCACACTTACAGTAATCCTGAGGGGAACAAAGTGCTAGAAGTGTTGTATGACTGCATGATGATTAGCCCATCAGTGTGTAAATGACTGAAAAAATTGAAGTGTATTAAAAAGGGGTTCTGGTTCTTTATGTACCTAAGCGTTCATAAAATAGAACTAAATACAATAAAATATGTAAATGGCTGCAACAAAACCATGAAAATTAGACCTTTTGGACCTAACTGACCAATTTTTTGTCATACGTGAATGAGCTTATATAATCGCTCACAGAACATGTTGATCGAATGACAGCAAATTGATGCTAAATCATCCATTGTGAACAATTTGCTTTTTATATATATATCTAACCTTTACATGACTGTAAAGATTTTCCCAGTGACCAGCTATTCGTTTATCGTCTTCCTCCTCCTGCATTTCCTTTCATTGTTTTATCACAGCTTAACCTTCGCACATCTGCACTCGCTCACAGCCTTCCCCACCACTTCCTGCTATAAGGTTAATTTGTTATAGTGTGAGCTTTCTTGGTTCTGCCACGAGCTGACGTGAAAATAGAGCACAGGACGTGCAGGATGTGTGAGCATTACTCTCAAACAGTAGGTGTGAAGAAAGTGTAAGGGCTGCTGCAATGGAAAAGTACCCTTTACAATAGATGGTGTTCACCTCTGTTAACACAAGAATACGCACAGAGGTAAAGAAATGGTGGCAGAAAAATGCATTATGTTACATGTTTCACAAGGGTGCAGGAGTTAGTAGGACGGCTGTGGATTTAAGTGTATTAAAATTAACACACTGTTCTAAAACAGCCCATGATACACCCTTTGACAACATCCTAAATTAAATGTGTTGTTTGACACTGAGAAAACAGTTCTAGTCTAAAAAAAATGGATAACAGTGAGTGAGACAAAAATAACATTTGCATGTAAGAACGGACAACATTTGTAACTTTGCAACCACTTCAAAATTTGCTAAGTTTTAAAAAAATTGCAATAGAAAATTTTAATTTTATCAGATATATTGGTAAAACAACAAGAGTGTTGTCTATGAAGTTTAGACTTTTTTTTTTCGAAGATGAATTTACAAATTCAAAAACCACAGAAAACACCTAAATGAGTCACTGGAAATTTAAAATCTATTAGGTTGCGGCCACTTCTAAAGAAGGTCTATCAGATTTATACATTTCAGCAAATTTAGTGAGTAAGTTTCACAGAATCAAAATTTTTAGTTTAAAAAAATAAATCCTATCATTTAACTGATGGGTATATATGTTTTTTTTTTTTGTACTCTGAGAGGTAAGCTTTTTTATAATCAGGACACACGTTTCCTAAAAAGTGACTGTTGGCAAACACTAATAAGATATTTGATGCAGTAAATGTTTGTATTTGAGAATAATCAACAATACATTTCAGTTATTCAACTAATATGTGTGTAAAATGAACCACTGAGTGCAGAAAACAAATCAGTGCAGTGAATGTGATAATGTACTGTATTTGTTTTTACCCTTGACAAACCGCAAACTGAAAAACAAAGTGAAATTCCTTAAATAGCTTATATTTGGCCAAAGTAGCCAGGTTACAAAAGGTTGCACACAACACGTCTTTATTTTCACTGTAACATTATATTTAATTTGCCATATAATGTCTCATCTGATCATTATGCATATGCATATTTTAGCTTAAATATTCAAACAATCAAACAAAAGTTTAATTTGCTCTGTTTTTAATATACTGTATGTTTGGCTATAAACCAAGAGTCAGAAATAAGTCTTTTCATGAAGTACCCTTCTGCAGCAGTCATAGGTTTTTAGTTAACAGTGCTGTATTTTCTGTGCTTGGTGAGACAGCAGTAGTGTAACTGAAAAGGAAAACCAGTGAAGCTGACATGGTTTCCACAAGTTGCTCCACACCTTTTAATTCGTATGAAATGAGTTGTATTAAAATGTAACATGCACACACGCAAACTCACACACATGCTCATCTGCCTTTTATTTTTTGCACGTTTTATGCTGACACGTAGCAAACCTAATAAGTATAAAACTTTCCGAAATATCAGCGCTGCCACCTGGAAAACGTGTGTGTGTGTGTGTGTGTGTGTGCGCGTGTTTGTTCACCCTATATTTGGGGACTTGAACTAGCTTACACACCAGTCATTTGGGGACACCTTGGGATTTGGGGACCAAAACCACATGTGTGTGTAGTAAGTGGCCCTGGTTATACTTCTCATGATGCAGGTTTGACACCTGTCTGTTCTGCTGAGTCCTAGAGCTTCGGGTATAATTTACCATCGCATCATGTGTCACTCATGGCAACCAGCCTCCCTCTCTCCTGCTCCCCTGTGACTATAAGACTGAGGAGTGTGAGTCTCTTATGACTAAGACATTCAAGCCCAAAAGTGTTTCTCTTCTGCTGTTCGTCATTGTCCCAGCATCATACTCTTTTAGTCCTAAAGCCATGCAACAACTTCACAACGCAACTGTAAGATACTAATCTGTAATCCCATCCACCATTGCCCAGAAGTGCTTTAATTTCAGCATGCAAGTGCAGTGTTGACCGTGGCTGCTGGTGCTTTGTGACCTATTGTTTTCATAGATGTCCTTCCCATTATTATGCTACCAGCTTCCTACGGCTCTGCAGTGTTGCTCTTCATCCTCGCTCTGTTCCATCTCAATTCTCTGCACTTGCTTTTCATTCTAGTCACGGTGTGGCCCGGTTGTAAGGGGAGAGTGAATCATATGAGAAAAGGGGACAAGGTGATCATCTACTAACGCCATACAAATGACTGAATAAATGCATAAGCACAGCAGAAGGCAAGCAGCAGTTAATGACATGAATAGTTCTAGTCTTAAGTAAATCACTTGTTTTCTGGTCTTAGTTCATTAATTCATGAAATAAAAATGTGTTAGTCCTTGATGGAATGCAAAGTGTCTTTCAATTTACATGTTAATGTTTTTAACAAACATCTTGCAAGATCTGTTAGCACTTAGAGTGTGTATTGAGGATAACTCTGAGCTGCACTAAATTTTAGCTTAAAATCCATAAACTGACAAGGTTTTAGCCAGTTTTGTGTTTGCCAAGGTCAATTAGCCGATGCAGCCACCTTGAATCAGGTTGTCTATAAAAGTTAATCAGTCGTCGATGTGCATACACTGATTTATGTTAACTTATTTCTACATATGAATGTTTCTGTTCATTGCCCTGAGATGACTTCTGTTGTGACTTGGACCTATATAAATAAATTAAATCAAATTGATTACTTTCTGAACGTTTCTTTAAAATTCTCACAATTATTCATGAAATATTTTACTAACAAACAGGATTGACTCTAACAGTTAATGCTAAAGTTTTATACAAAGATCAAGAGGTATTTGATTGAGTTCAGACAAAAAAAAAAAAAAAAAGTTAGGAACAGGTCTAAGCTACAACCGCAACAAATATTAGCTCAGTGTTTAGGTTGGAGGAGTGTTTTGCAGATAGACCCAGATACAGACCAAGGCAAAGAGCTAAAATAAATAAATAAATAAATAAATAAATGAATAAAATCTCAATAGGTGTTCATTGTTGTGTCTCAGTGTCTTTTAAGTTCAGCATCTGTGTTTCTTCCTTGTCCATGGATTGAGCTTCCCAGCCCTCATGTTCCGTTTCTCCTTCCTCTGTTATTTCTTGTAAGATTTTGCTGCCACAACAGCTTTTTTTTTTTTTTTTTAGCCTTTCACTCAAAATAAATAGTTCCTCTTTACTGAGCTCCCCATGTTGGTCTGCAGTGGATTTTTCTTGTGTGCTGCCACATTAACTTTTTGTTTTTCTTAATATTATTATGTTCAACAAACAATGTCTGTTTTAGCAACTTTGACATCTTTGTTTTAATTTGTTTGAAAAAAAATCTGTATTTCTCTCTTATGATTGTCTATTGTTGATTGTCCAAAGAAAATATATTGTTACTGTTGTCATCATCCTTAGTTTGTAGCCAGGTCTCTTGTAAATGAGTCCTCGAGGCTCAATGAGATTAACCTGCCTAAATAAAGGTAGAATGAATAACTTTTGATAAAAATGCTCCTCATGCTCTGTCCTCTTGGGATGCCAGTGTGCGTAAGCGAGCGTTTTGCCATGGGGTGGGTACGAGTTGTGTGTCTTGGTGTGGGGCTTGTGGGGTGAGAAAGGGACAGAAGGAGAAAGAAAGCTGGACTGCAGCTTTACTCGTCCTGTGACTCAGCAATTTAAGACAAATTTTTGTAAATAATCTCCTCCTCTTCCCCCCCCCCTTCTTATCCCCTTTGCCCTTTTCATTCTCCGCCAGCCCCTTGTTGCTCCTCTCTTCCAATAATAATTTATGTCTCATTAATTAATTGCTTTTGTATGTAAAAATAACATCTAATCATGCTAATGCCTAGCAGTTAAAGCGAAGTGGGACAGCAAATTTGAGAACTCATCATCGCACATCCGTGGTTTGATGATCACGCCTGCTCTGGAAAACTGACTGAGAGGGTAGTTAATCTGGTAAAACAAAAACAAGGTGGACGCTTTGTTTTAATTCTTTTGCTTTGCTCTGACAGCGTTCATCTGTTTAGTGCAGAAGGAGACATCGGAGGCTCTTCACTGAAAGCAGTGAGACGCAGGGACAGAAATAGATCATACTAGGATATCTGAGCAGAGGAGGGAGATGCCCTGGGTATTCTGCCATCCTAGATAATACAGACTAGCCTGTTGGGGTGGAGGATAAACACCAGCAGAAACAATGGCGAGCACGAGTCATGCACTGAATGTGTGTGTGTGTGAGTCACGGTGAGGTCGCAGCAGTGGTGGTCTGACAGAAGACAGAGGAGGGCAGGGGAAATGAGCCTCTAAGACAACCTTATTACATTAAAAACAAAATCTTCAAGGACCGCGGGGCCACTGGAGGACATCTGTAACGTGAGAGCTCTCACAAGTCAAGGGTGTATAGTGTGCTCTAATTTTTCCTCATCCTTCTCAGTCACATCAAGTTAGCAGCACATTTTGTTTTGAGGAGTGAATTAATACTTTAATCATTTTAAATCACCATTTTATTTTCCTGGCTTGTGTGATAGTAAAGATTAATTTCAAATAGGGTTCTGTCAAATGTTTTGAACAATTAATATCCTACCTGTTGTAGATAGCTCATTGAACAACCTCAGTTTGGAGAAATGGAGATCCATTCAGACTGGAATTACAAGCTAAGTGCTAACTGACCAACACCAAAAAGGATTTTTGACATTTTGAAACTGTGCCAGTCGGTAAAAATATCAATGACTTTTGTGAAACCCAAAAGTTGATCTAATTATTAAAGCATACTTGAAATTGTTTATCTGGTTAAGAAAATGTGGGCTACGCAAAAACCTCTGAACCTGAAATCATATCCCAGAACTACTCTGATCTGGTTTTCTTTAAAGTTACTTTTGACTTTAATAATGTTTGATGTTTTCAGCACAGTTACTGTCCTAAAACTCTTAATCAGCTATAGTTTGATAAAAATGTACGTTTCTTTAAAGTTTTTTAAAGATTAATAAAAATAAATGCATTCATGACTTGTTTAGAACATGAGCAATGTTAATTATTATTTGCAAGTGTTATTATGAAATCACGTGAAATGTTTTAATATGACACCTTGGACCGGTCCAGGATGTTCCCCGCCTCTCACACAGTAATGCTGGATATGGGCACCAGTGACCCCTGTGACCTGAAAAAGTAGAAGAGGGTAAAGGTGATGGATGGATGGAATTCATTAATCAACAGTGATTACATCGGCATTATAGGATAATTTTAATTTTAAATGGTTGCATTATTAGCTTCATACAATCAGATCCCATTTCCAATAGGTAAATAAGATCAGATCTGCTGACTTGAAATGAGACACGTTTTACTTGTTCTCTTTGGTCGGTACAACCGTAGCACACACAGCTTTGTAGAAAATTTCCTTATATTAGATAACTGATACGCATTCTTATATGAATACTGTTTTAATATTATCAGTAATGAATTTTACATAATCAGTCCTTACTGTTATTGTCAATATCTACAGTAGTGCTAATTCCAGATGCTTGCCCTCTCTGTTTATGGTCCTCGTTGCTACAGTGAATCACGTCATGTGACCAATGCATTCTCCAGTTGTCTCATTTAATTCTATGGACAGGAGTCAAAATAGTCTGAGAATTTGAAAACATTATCACCCTCCAACTCTTCACATTAGCTGCCTTGCTGTCGACGCTGATAATTCATTCATTCAACCTTTAGACAGGTCACCTGGGATGAGTGACTGCAATGATCCTACTAGGAATCACAAGTTGTAACCTGTGTTCTGTGTGGTGTTGGAGGTCCAATCAGCCCCCAAAGTCCTGGATGGATGGAGCAACAGTTGGCTGCACCTTTGTGCTACATCTGGTAAGAGCCCGTGAACCTGCTGATGACATCAATGCAATCTTGGTTCTGGTTATGCTGATTTTTTTTTCTTCTTCTTTTGGCTTATCCCTTCATCAGGGGTCATCACAGCGAACTAGTCGCATGAAGACTTGGTAATTGTTTTTACGCTGGATGCCCTTCCTGACACAACCACAGACCACCGAGCTACCACAGCCCTCTGTGTGGAGCAGA
>JARVGQ010000672.1:14543438-14554282 GCA_031762355.1 Hypsolebias martinsi | reverse complement strand
GTGTTGAGGAATAGTCTCAGCTACTACCACACTAAATTTAAGATCTGTGAAATCGGCATTTTTTAGTGTTTTTAAATACTTCACACTGGCAACCAGCTTGAATCAGACCCACACTAAAAGTTAACGAGTAGTAGATGTGTTTTTTTATTGTTACTTTCCACTAGTTTAATTAGTTTGGCCAGTGGTTGATGAGATATTTTGGTAACAGACAGACACACTTTATCTTTTAGCAGCGGGCACTAACAAAACAGACGTCTTCGTGCATATAAGGTACAAAAGTTTTATCGTACCTCAGCGTTACTTAGAGCAGTGGGTAAAACTAGACCCTTATGAGCACAAATAAAGAAAAGCTATTGATTTTCTGACTCATTAAAATCATCCCACTGGTGCGTTGTCGATATGGGTGTTTTCTGAGCTTAAACACTTTCTGTAAAGTCGGGACAATCGGTCTGTAGTAGCTGAGTCAATGAAATATTGGAGATCTCTGTGTAATACATTTTGAAAAACACCTAAAGTCAATCTAATTTGTGTTCTGGTATGATTTGCCAACATTTTTTTTAATTTAGCTATTTCATTCCCCGCAACATTATTCTCACAACTTGTGTTTGCTACAGAGAAGCTTTTAATAGTGGATCGATATTTCCTATTGAGCGGGAATGAAAAAAAAAAAAGTTTGGTTGTGTTATCAAGCAGCAACGTGTCCCTTCTAGGCCGCACACTGACGCACGCACGAGCAGACACAACAATCCTCAACCTCTCAAATCGCATCAAATCACAGCACGTCACAGAAAACAGTCGCACGCAGCCGTGCGCCAGCGGCCCTGCTCCGACGACACTTGTTCACAGAGGAGACTCACATTCACGCTGCCCATGTCGGTTCGCGTCCTCCAACTAACCATTTGATAGAACATGATCATGAGAAGCTTTTATCCTCCTAGAAATGACATTTGCTGCTCTCTGTGGGAAACCGATTGGATATCGGCTCTGTAAATTCTAGCTTGAGGTAGAAGCCGGTGTCACTTAAATACATCCCCGACTGAGAAATAGTAGAAACAATATTTGCATGATGAAATAAAAATAAAAAACACTATAACTTGATCTTATATGCTGTAATAGTGTGAAAAAGGCTCTCTGAAATATAAGGCACTTGTGCTGCAGGCATCGCTGTATGACAGACAGATAAAACGAAACACACACTGCTCCCTTCTTTTGTTGCTTCTCTTTCTTCTCTCCTTTAATCTAACACATGATTCAGCATGTCATGAGTCAGCACATTTTATGTGCGTGCGTGAGAGAGAGAGAGTGGTAATGCACCTGCGTCCCTGTCTGATTCTAGGACGATGTCCTCATGGCTCCCAGCACCTGGTTTAGTCTTTTCTGACAAGTGGACCACGGCCGGGGGACACTGTAATGCTCGCTAATCTGATCTGGCTCCAAATTGTCTGTTAATGAGACAGTGATGACTTTTTTTCGATTTTTTTTAATATGGGATACAGTACACTTAAGTTTCATTATCATTAAAAGAGCAACGATTCAATTTAAAGTAGAGATAAACCAGAGGTGTCCAATCCAGGTATTCATGGGTCACTGTCCTGCATGTTTTGCTTCATTCTCTTCTCCAACACACCTGACTCATGTTCTGCAGAAGCCTATTGGCTCATTAATTCAGATCAGGTGTGTTGGAGCAGAGGAACCTCTAACACAGGCAGGATAGTGGCCTTAGAGCACGTGGATTGGACATCCCTGAACTGCTGCCCGTGGTTGACCAGAAATCAGACTGATAGATGTCCTGGAAAATTTTTTTAAAGAAAACTGAAAAAGTTCAGTTTTGTTCTGTCACTCAGTTCAGAAAGTGAATCTCATATAATTTAGATTAATTCCACATAGAGTGAAATATTTAAATCCTTTATTTCTTGTCATTTTGATGATTATGGCTTACAAATATGAAGAAAAAATATCAGTTTCAGAAAATTAGGATATTCCTCAGCCGACTTTTTGTACTTTTGGAAAATGAAACCAGCATCTCCATAGAGCTCGTCAGCAGAAGGAAGCATGAAGGGCTCTAAAATGTACTGGTAGATGCTGCGTTGTCTGTGGACATCAGAAAGCTCAGTGGACCAGCACCAGCAGAGGACATGAACCCAAACCATCACTGACTGGAAACTTCACTCTGGTCTTCAACAACATGGATTCTGTTCCTCTCCACAATTCCTCCAGACTCTGGGACCTTGATTTTCAAATGACATGAAATATTTACCATCATCTGAAAAAAGGACACTGGACCAGTTTGTCTCCTCAGCAGGTAAGAAGCTTCTGATGTTGTTTCTGGTTCAGGAGTGGCTGGACTTGAGCAATGAGACATTTGTAGCTCATGTCCATGAGTTAATCAGCTGATTACGGTGTGACATGATGAGTTTTTAATATTGAACTTCTTCACAATATTCTAATTTTCTGAGACAGTTAAGTTTTGTTTTTCGTTATTTAGTCATAATCATCAAAACGACACGAAATAAAGGCTTGAAGCATTTCACGCTGTGTGTATCTATGTAATATACGAGTTTCACTTTAAACCTAAACTTTTTTTTGCAATATTATTTTTTTCAAATGCACCTGTATAGTGACAATCATTTACAATCCTGTGTCATATCCTATAAAACTTGGAAAGACTTTAACAAACATAAATAAATGACATTAAAACCAAAACTATGATCCTGACCGTCACCTAATGGATGTTCAGTTGTAATTAAGTAGTTTACAATACGTTTATTTACTTCAGTTTACAACTGAAATTACTGCAGGGCACTATATAAAAAATAATAAAATTTAACTTTTAACGTCTTCTTTTTTTTTAAAGAATTTTTTTTACAATATATTGTTTGTTAAATCCAAATTTATTCAACATTTTTTTTAGCAAAGATGGGAAAAAACATTGTAGGAGTGTGAAGATATTTATTGAAACAGGGAAAATATGGTGAGACCCTGACTGTCAGTCTGTTGATATGTGTCTAATAAAAAAGAAAAGTAAAAATAGTTCAGCTCAGACTGTCACTCAACAGAATGGGTTATTTGGAGGACAGTGTTTTTTGATAGGTAGCTTAATTCTCCTCCTTCACAATGAACTGGATACCCAGGTCCGATGGCTTCCCCTTTCAGATCAATTTACAGAATTAGAGCCCAGCATCTAGGTTTTGGACAACAGATCTGTGCCAACAAACGCTGATGAAACAGATCGGTTGTGTAACGTTTGGCATCAGCTCCAGCATTCAAGTAAAGTCAGAAACAGAAAAATTATGTTGGGATGCAAGAAGTTTGTATAATATCTATCAAAAGACATACGGACTGTGTGTTCAAAGTAATTTGAAGCGGTTACTTTGTAAGGTTTAAACAAAATGACTGTACAATACTGCAACCTATAAGGATCTACTAAGTTAAATGTCTATAAGATGACTCTGGAGTTTCATTTGATGGTGGTTATTGGTTTGACATTTTGTTTTTTTAATCTTCAAATTAACTAGAAAGACTCTTGGTCTCATATTGATCATCTATTGTTTCTCCTTTTGATGTTCAATACAAAAGTTGGCAATAGTTCTCAGTTATCTCCTATGATCATTACTGAACAAGGATTTTTTTTGTGTTATTTTCTTTAAGGCAACATTTGCAAATATTTCATATCATTATACAAAATGCAGTTTTATGAGTATATAAGGTTTATTTTAACCTCCAGTGCAAAGGCAGACAAATTGAGCCTGGAGCCTCAGAAAGCGTAAAGCCCCCTGAGGGCTGTTGCCCTGCCACAAGCCCAACCTGAGCCCTGCGACATGAGCCGGAATCTGGCAGGAGGCCTGGTGGTCATGATGAGCCAGATGTGGCACTGGGAGCCTTGGGGATTTTACACAGCAGTTTAAAAATGTTATTGCTTTAGACTGTGCTTTTTTTTTTTTTTTTTAACTGAAAACCTTAAAGCTACATCAGTAAAGGTAATAGTGTAACTTAGAGAGGAAAATAAATATCTTTAGTATGACTCAAAGGTTGTTTGGATAATTAGTGCTGTGTCTGTGAGGGCATAAAATAATAAGAGAAACATGCGTGCAGTCGGGTGAGAAACAAACAGGAACAGCGGGCTAAAGAGTTCTTGAAAGACCAAAAGAATACTAGCAAAATTAAAGAGGAAGGGGTGAAAACGCCATCATTAACTGTGCTCATTATTTTGGCAAATCCTTAAGCACTCCGGCAGTAAACGAGTCCTAGGTGGGTCAACACAGAGCAGAAAATCAAGATGCAGGAACGGTTCCAAAAGCTACATATCACTTTAGCTGTACCCTTGAACTGTATTGCACTGGACAAGGTAATACTTTTTCTTATTTTCATTTTGTATGTTGCCAATGTGTTGCCTGTTGTTTATACAGCACTTTGGTTGGCCTTGTCGCTGCTTAAAGTGCTCTATAAATAAAATGGTACGGTATGTTATATTTAAAAACAACAGTTCTACACTCAGTAGCAAAAATGTACCTTACTTCTTTATAAAATACCCGTGAGTATGCTCAGACTTTTATCTCAATGTCATACCGCAAGGTAACTTAAGATGTCTGCTTTTGGACTGTGGCTAGAATCTGGAGTGCCTGAAGAAAACCCACACAAGTAGACAGCATGTCCTTGTAGTTTACATATTTAAAGGCACGCTTATGAATTTTTAGCTGTCATTTTTTTTATGAAGCTAAATAAGTCTCTACAATAATTACATAAAATATAATATATTGCTGTTCTTTTTGTAAATGTGTTGTTGTAAAGGTCTTCCATGGTACATGCAGTAATTGTGGTGACTTTTACAGATGCAAATGACTGCAGTCACTGACGCAAATGAAAACGTGTAATGGGTGAGTCAGAAAGTCGTTTTTACCTATTTCATAAAGGTTATACTGACATGATATAGCTGGAGGTTAGAAAATATATAGAAAATAAAATCTCAATATTAAAAAAAAAGTCATAGAAGAGAAAATCACAGCAGGCTGTATGTTTTTAACTGTCTTAAGTACATAAAGTCTATGTTCTACCAGATGGATGTCTTTTGTTCCACATTAGAGAGAGTGACCATCAACAGAAAACTGGAGTGAAAATGATTGTTGAAGTGCCTCATATGCATAAAAATTGAACATTTAACATTCTGATTCTCTCGAACACTTTTAAGGTGGATTTGACTTTGAATAGACGCTAGCTGTGAGTGTAAAGTTAGATGCACAAACTTTAGCTGTCTTTTTTTTAAATCATGTTTATGGTTTTAAAGGGTAATGCAAACCTAAATTTATCCATCCATCCATCCATTATCTTTACCCGCTTCCTCCTTTTCGGGTTGCGGGGGTCACCGGTGCCCATATCCAGCAGACAACACGTAATTTGCAGTTAACTCTGAATTTAATTATTTGAGTTGAGCCAGTTCAGATGCATGTCAAGGTCAAGGTTCTTTATTGTCATTAGCATCACATGTGGTACATGAGGTGGAACGAAACTGTGTACACAGGATCCCAGTTACATCCAACAATAGCAAAAATATAAAGTGTAAAAAGACAGTAAACAAGGATCTAAGATATAAATTAAGATATACGCTAAACGAATGCCCAACGATATGCTAAAAGATCTAAGATATAAGTTAGTCACTAATAGTCCAAAACAATACACCAAACAACAGCAGCACGAACATGAGTCTTTGTGGGTGGATGAGTACAAATGGATGAATACAGCAGCATGAAATAATCAGCAGCGTGAGATCTGCAGCATGGATAATCAGCAGCACATATCAACAATCAAAGCTGCATTATAGTGCTTTTTTTCACAGTGAAAATCCTGTGATTAGGGGTTAATGAGTCTAACAGCCTCACGGTAGAAGCTGTTCCGCAGTCTAGTGGTTCTACACTTAATGCTCATTAACCTCCTGCTAGAGAGAAGCGGGGCAAAAAGCGTGTGTGCTGGGTGAGTGAGGTCCTTCTTGATGCAGTTGACTTTCTTCCTGCATCTGGAGGTGTAGATGTCTGTGACGGTGGGGAGGCTGACTCCAACAGACTTAAAGTCCACTATTATCCAAGTTGTTGGTTTTTATGAACAAATTTGAAACAATCACTATTTTCTTTTTTAAAGACAGCTCTTAAATGAAGAAATGGATTTGAATTCAGACTGAATAGATAAGCTAATGGCTAACCCAAGAGATTCATCCACATTAGTGTTTGTCACTCAAATAAACCATGAGCTCATTGATCTGATCAGAATTAAACTCTAGTTAAGCAATGTCTTAGTTGTAAAAGTTATCTACAACAGGTGAGATATTATTGCTCGTAACCCAAAATATTCCCCAGCTACAACTTTTATTTAATCAGTAATATCTGTCCACTGTGTAGTGCAGCGAGTAAATCAGAGAAGTGTTGCTCTATTGTTAAATCAGCATTATTGTTAAACTTCTGACTGGATGTTTTTTGTAAGAACAGCTTAAATAATAAAATTACCAACGTGAAAACGTAGTGATGCCAGTAAAAATCCAATCTGGTCTGCTCACAGCAGGAATATCAAACATAAAGCACTACTTCCAGATGCGTAAACAATCCACCAGCTTCCAAGTGGCTGGTGATTGTTTAAATTGTCGTGTTTGAGCACAGACCATATTTACTGCTCGTCGTGACCTTTACAATGTATGCTATAATTTCCCAAAGCTCCGCACATTGAAGTAATTATGTGAGAACAAACACACGGATGAACGAGTGAACAAACACACACAATGAATCATGCATTAACAGCAACGGTAGCCCAAAAATAAAGCTAAAGTGTGTAGCAGCCACCCAAACACTTGTGACAAATTCACGCTGTACTGCATATGCATTATTTGCCAACTAATCGTGCACCCTTTTCCATTGGGTGACGGTAAAGGCAGTTCCTCTGAATAGTGTCAGCTGTTTTGTTTAAAACCCAACGTTCGCGTCACTGTAAGACGTTTCTGCTTTAGCGCAAGCATATGTAACAACGCAAGATGCCCATTTACCAAGAAATAAAAGGTAAAGCACTTCAACACACCTGCAGCCGACTACAGACCCATTTTTAACATGCGTGTCCAGCATCCATCATGCAAAGTAAAAATAAACTCTGAGCTCGTGGCTAAAATTAAAGAAGTGCAAGTTGTGTAAAAAGGAGACACTAAATATGGCCAACATATTAATATGGTATGGTTCTTATAGCAGGTATTTGACCGTTGTGAGGTTTCGTGATAAATTAAACAGAAACGACAACGGGACAAATCAGAGTTTGCTCAGCTCTGACTGTCCAGCATGTGATGAAACGACAGCCTCCGTTCATTCGCTGATGGAGGAGACAAAGTGAGGAAGGACACGACAGATGAAGGAACGACGGATGCACTCAGAGGCTGGAGGATGACTTATTGTAGAAAGCCTGCGTAGCTATTCCTCAGCTGATGCGGTGATGGCGCATTGCTTAAAACCCATTATGGCGGCGACGACTGGATTTGTACCTCCATTAACGCTCTAATCCTCATGCCTACACCTAATATGTTACGACAGGCTGGAATTTTTCCACTTAGTCGCCTTTCATTCAGCTCCCACATCGCGCAGATGTCTGGTTAGCTTTTGTTTTGTTGTCGACATGCTTACTGGAATAACTTTTTTTCAAATTCTAGAGCAGAAATGTGTGCATTTGTAACCACATAGTACACCAAAAGACAGACATGGTGTTGATAAATGACAGGATGGAGGTGAGGGATGGGAAGGGAGGGAAGAAGGGGACAAGTGAGCAAAACAGAATGACGTGACAGAGATGAACTGAGCAGTGTGGCGCTGTAAGCACTGTTGTTGCATTCAAGCACTGTAGCAAATCCCTACTGCACTGCCAGTCTGCAAGCTCACTGCAGAATTTCATTAACCTTGTGCAGCACCCCACTCCTAACCTGATCCAGCCACACAACACTTGCGGCTCTGCAACCTGCTGTCCAGTCTGAATGTTTAATGAGCCTACCAAGACAATAACAACATGCAAAAGCTGTATATAATTATAGATTATGCATTATAATTATATTCCACTTAATATCAGAACACAGGTTGTAACATGTGATTGTGAAGCCTGACTATATATGATGCTTGTATTTTTAATGTCACATTGCAGGGCAAGGGTAACATGAAATGCTAAAATAAATGAATAAATATCAACACTGTGAAAAGTTTCTGAACAGTTACTATCTTACCTGTTGCAGACTGTTGTTTGAACGGTCTCAGTTTGGGGAAATAGTGTAGTTTTGACTATTATTATTGTTTTGTTTGTTTTATGATTTTATCATCTCATTATTTTTATTACTCTTTTAATTGATTTTATTGTTTTTATGTGCTTTGATTTTTTTTGTGTTTAAGTTTGTTCTTTATCAGTGTTACTGTGCAGCACTTTGGCTAAAGGTGTTGCTTTTTAAAAGTATATTTTAAATAAAGTTGTAATGTTTTGTATCGTTTTGTCATAGTCTTCCTCATTAAAGCATGTCAGAAAAAGCTGCATACACTGAATCAGACATTCTGCTACAAAACTGATGAAACTGCACCTGTTAAAGTGAAATGGTTCTAAAAAGGATTAAAGGCTCAAAGTATGTTTACTTTGTTTTAAAGCAGCTAACAGCTGTTCCAACTGAACTTTAAATGAGAAAAAGTTGTCAACAAAACAGATATGGGAGGCTGCATTCTGCGCCATCATCATCTTCTTTAGTACCGTATTTTCCAGCCTATAAGTCACACCGTTTTCCTAATTTGCATGCCCTGCGACTTATACACCAAAGTGACTTATTTATGTTTTTCACCATATTTATGACCCAATTTTTGGCTAAGATCTGACAATTTCATTCATTCTGACATGGAAAATATTGAACACTACCATTTTCACCCACTAGAGGGGCCTCAACTAATATGGCAAGCCAAGTGTCTCAATAACAAGTTAGAGTGGCTATTAATGAGACACTTGTCTTGCCATACAGAGCCACCTTCATCTAGCTTAGGAACTCCTGGAGCAAACGTCAAATCAGCTGCATTTCGCTGCGTCACGCAGGCAAAATGCAATTTGACCATTAAAGTGCATTTATTAAGGAAAAGTTCAACTGAGACACATCTTTGCTATAATTCTGAGCAAACAAGTAATTGTTATTAGGTGTTAATCTTGTTAAATTTCAAAGAAATGCACAGCGAGTCGTCCCTCTGCACGCTCCAGCTTCAACATACTGGCTTTTGAAATGCAGCTGGTTTGACCGTCAAAGTGCATTTATTAAGGAAAACTTCAACTGAGCCTACATTTACCATAATTTTGAGCAAACAAATAATTGTTTTTAAGTATTACTCTTGTTAAATTCTTGTTAAATTATGTGCACGCTCCCGTGACCGCCATTTAGCAGCCAATGGATTTTTGGCACAACACTGGTCCACATGTCTTGGTTGTCAGCAGTGATGTGTAACAAATGCGACGTATCAGAGGTGATGCATACTAGATGCGACTTGTATGGCGAAGTGACGTATTTATGCATTTTCCCACTTTATTAGACATATTTGGATTGATGCGACTTATATGGCGGTGCGACATGTATGGCGGAAAATACGGTACGTCAAATAGGACACACAGAATACATGCACAATACTCTTTGACCTTAAACTTTCCACCACCATAGATTTAAAAGATGCAAACGACTACCGGTACTTTAATGGTTTAAAATGTAAACATAAATAGGATTCCCTCTTTTTGCGTTATTGCTCCTTTTACACATGATACAGATATACTTAAACAAAACTAAACTCAGTTTGTACTTATTTTAGCCAGCATCACAACTTCTAACGGAGACAATACCTCCAGGGATATTTGGTATCAGAGAGGCTAAAAATATTCACGTTATTGTGTTTAGCTTTTCATATCCCAAACAAACATCATTTCTGGTCAGATAGTATAATGTATGTGCTTTTACAATACTGTATCTTGAAATGCATCTATTTGCTGGAATGCTTTTGTCTGGATACAAAGCAGCACTATATTTCAGTCAGTGTAATCAAATTACTACCACAAGATAAAAATAAAGAAAGCCTGCAGCTTGGATAAATAATCTGAGTCAGTAAGTCTAGTGAGTCAATCTTAGGTAATAATGCGTCATTTTTTGTTTGTCCAAAAAAAATTCTAATATGACTTTATACTTCTGATAAGTATAAGTATGTATGTCATCTACAAACTATCAAGATCAATTTGTTGGGCAAACCTGACTTATATGTTAATATTGTACAACTATGTTTATATTTATTGTAAATCAATCAAATGTGTCTTTGTAGTGATCAAGACTGCCTACTAAAATTTAAATTTGTTAAATTTCCCTTAAGCATAAACCCTTCAAAGTTGTGATCCCAACAAATATTTACAAGATGTGCAAGTAATTGGCCTAATACATATTTTTTAACCATTTTGTGTATTAAAACACTTTATTTTATAAGATAAATATTCAGCAGTGTACCCACCTCTTCCCACTGATGTATGTATCTGATGAGCCGGGACAATCTTAACAGACGCAGAAGACTGAGGATCTTGGTGAAGCGGACGATTCGCAGTGCTCGTGCTGTTTTGTATACCTCCGAGTCAAACCCTTTCTCGACTATTAAAAAGATATAATCCACTGGAATGGAGGACAGGAAGTCCACAACGAACCAGCTCTTCAGATAATTCATCTTGATGACCTTGGGATCGAGGATTATCTCGGAGCTTTCCTCGTTGACAATCCCTGTTCTAAAGTTCATGACCAGGTCCACCAAGAAGATGGTGTCCGAAGCCACATTAAAGACCAGCCAGGTGGT
>JARVGQ010000672.1:14494806-14512630 GCA_031762355.1 Hypsolebias martinsi | reverse complement strand
CAGGTCCCTCTTGTAAATGAGTCCCCGTGGCTCAACGAGGCTAGCCTGTATAAATAAAGGTTGAATGAATGAATGTTCATACTTTTCATGTTCATACTTTTCAGTTGGACGTTTCTAAAAATCCTTTTTTTAATTGGTCTTAAGTAATAATCTAATTTTCTGGTACTGAATTTGGGGTTTTCATTAGTTGACAGTTATAATCATCAACGTTAAAATAAATAAACATTTGAAATATATCAGTTTGAGTGTATTGAATGAATATAATATACAGGTTTCACTTTTTGAATGGAATCACTGAAATAAATCAACTTTTTCACAATACTTTAAGTTTATGACCAGCAACTGTATATTACCTTGCTTCTACTGTCTTTCGCTCCTCCACTGTCCAGAGCAAACCTCCACCTCTCTAGACTCTCTTCCACCCCCTTCCTGCTCTCACTACAGATCACAATGTCATCTGCAAACATGATATTCTACTGCACCAAAAATGATCCAGAATTTAAGTTGAAATTTGCCACTATGAATAGCTTACATAGGTTTTTTACCTGTTTGTAAGGCTCACCGTAGCTCTTACTTTTGCGTCTTGTATTCCCCGTTTAATGTCTGTGGTGTGTTAATGTCTTCAGCGACAGTGCTGTGCTCTCAGATCTCATTAAGTTGATGAGCACGGCGTGATAAACCATACAAATGATGCCCAAAGCTGCACAAAGAATCTAATAAACCTGATATGTTCTCTTCAGTACGTGTAATTTGTGTCATTGTCTTCACAACTCCCACAGTCGGTGATGGTGACTGATCCGGAGTGCAACACTTGAACATTTGAGCAGCCAGGACCTCTAACTTTCAACAACCAACTCTTGCGTTCTGCATCATTAATCTCATTTATGCTGCACCGGTAGTTTTAAGTTAGCAGCTTTTTTTTTCCTGTAGTTTGCACAAAAAGTTTGTTTTCACACCATTTTGTCTGTTTCCTCTCATCCTCTCTGTCTCATTTCCTGTCTTTCTCCAAAGCGCGAACCCCCGCTCTCCTGGCTTCCCTTGATCTTTGACACCCGTTGACCTCAAGTGGCCTCGTCACATAAGCGCCGCTGCAGTCTTATCTATATCACTCCGCGCTCACTTCAAGTTTTGAGAGCATCGGGCAGAAAATACAAAACATCCCATTTTAGCACTTTGGAGATTCGTCTACTTGGCCTCGATAATCTGGCACGCGTTAGAACCTCTCCCGTTCCCAGATACGCTCGGCGCGACGAGCAGCAGCAGAGACGACTGCGCCACTGCAGATAACCGGCTGGTCTGGGATCAGGACGGCCAGACGGTGGCTCCCAAAAGGGCCTTCAGAAGTTGTTTGGTGACAGCTGCAGAAGCGGATAGTGTTCAGACAGAAGTAAAAAAAAAAAAAAGACTGGAATGAAATGCCACTTAAGAAGAGAGGCAGGCTTGGGGAGCGAGGGATGAAGCTCACGGGGACAAAAAAACCAAGACCGAACGAGTCTAAGACGTGAAAGTGGAGTTGTTGAGCAATAAAGCGATGGGATGAGTTGAAGAAGCTCAAACGTGCGTGTTGATGTTGATGCATGCTAATGAAAAGCAGCTAAAACGTCTGATAAGGAGGGAAAAGGACGTCCCCCGAGACTGACTGGCACACATTGACTGATAACGCACAAATAAATGGGAGGAGACGAGGACGAGTCGTGGAGAGATCTAACCTATTTCCATTGGTTTTTGTGGCCATCGGGGCCCAGAGGCCTCAATTATTTGAAAAATAAAAAATAAAAATAAAAATAAAAAATATCCGTAACTTTATCCCCCGATCCCGTCGTGGGATCTTTTCAAAGAAGAACACAGATTAAATTTACATGTCTTGTTGACACAGTTACCAAAATGAAAAATTAACAGAGAAACTGAAACGGCTGAAAAGATTTAATCTCTCAGCTGTTAATGCGAGTTGAATTTGAACCGCTGAGATTTGACGAAAGTGGGAAAATAAAAACAGAAAAAAGCCAAAAAACAGCAGAATTGTGTAGAAAAATCAGGAATACAGCAGAATAAGATGAAGCAGGCAGAGAGAAGCTGACAAGATTACAAACAAAAATCTGAAATTGGCAGGAAGAAAGCTAAAATTAGCAAAAGGTAGATGGAAAAAGCTAAATAGCTGAAATAAAGCTGAAAGGAGCAGAAGGACAAATCTAAAATGATTATTAACAGGTTATAAGCAGCTCAAACGGTCTAAAAGATGTGGAGCTCCGTTCATTTTCAATAAGGAAAAACATGGCTGACAACGCTAAATATTTCACAAAGTAAGAATTGCACAAATATCAAGTCAGAGCGGTAATGTCCTGAATGAGCCGAACATTTTGAGACATGAATCGCTGAAGCGGAACATAAATTGTAGGAAGAGTTACGTGTTGAAAAACGTACAAAAGAAAAGCGGAGCTCAACTGGAGGGATTGCATTTCCTGCAAAAATGCTTATAGCTGAAGAACTTGCTGGAAAAACAGCTAAAATGTAGCTGAAATGAAATTAAGAGCTTAAATTAGCAACAGAAAGAAGAAATAACATATATTTGCTGAATTACCGGTAGGTTTAAATAAGAAATGAGCACAAAATTAGGAAATTAGTTTAAAAAAAAAAGCACCAAAAAAAATAATAAAATAAAATAACTGAACAGTAGCCGAAAAGGCAGAAAGAAGCTTAAACTACCAGAAGGAAGTGGAAAGAGCTGAAATAGTGTAAAAAATAGGTATTGGATGAAAAAGCTAAAATTATTATAAAACTGTTAAATATTAGCTGAAACAGCACAACAAACTGAAATTAGCAGAAAGAAGTACTGTAATTAGATTGAAAGTTGCAGAAATTACCATGAAACTCTTGAATTCATATGAAAACAGCTGAAATTAGCTAAAAAATGTTAAACGTAGCTGAAAATTTATAACAAGCTTAAATTACCAAAAGAAAGCAGAACATTTGCCCAGTTAGCCTGATGAAGCAAAAATGATCACGTGTACATTATCTGAAGAAAAAGCTGAAATTAGCAAAAACATCTGAAAAAGTAGCTAGAAAGGCAACAGAAGCTTAAAGTACCAGAAGGAGGTGGAGCAAGCACATTTTTTGCTGCATTTGGCCAAAAAAAGTTGAAATGAGTTAAAAAATGGAATTGACTGAAAAGCTAAAATTAGCACAAAACAACTAAATAGTAGCTGAAATAGTAAAAAAAGCTGAAACTTGCAGAAATCAGCTGAATGGAGCATAATAAGCTGATATTAGCAAAATTAAGTTAATTTGACTGAAAGTACGTAACAGAAATTACCATAAAAAACTTGAATGTATCTGAAAACAGCTGAAATTAGCTAAAAAATGTTAAAAACTGAGCTAAAAATGTAGAACAAGCTTAAATTAGCAGAAGAAAGCGGAAAGAACATGTTTGCCTGGTTAGGCTGATGAAGCAAAAGTTAGCACAAAAAAGGCAAATTACCTGAAATTAGCTGAAATTAACAAAAAAAATCGGTAAAGTAGCTAAAAAAGGTAAAAAAAAAAGCTTAAATTACCAGTGGAAAGAGCATGTTTTTGATGAATTTGGCTGAAAAAAGTTTAAATGAGTGCAAAAAAATGTGCAATTAACTGAAAAAGCTAAAATGAGCATAAACAGCTAAATAGTAGCTGAAATAGCAGAAAAAGTTGAAACTTGCAGAAATAAGGTGAAAAGAACAAGCTGAAAGGAGCAAAAAGAAGTTAGAAGAGATCATCTGAAAGGAGCACAAAACAGCTGAAAAAACAGCTGAAATTACCTGAAAGTAGCTGAAAAATGTTAAAATTTGCAGGAAGCTGAACCAGAGCAAAATGTCAAAGGAGCAGTAAAAGGGCAAAATGTCAAAGGAGCAGTAAAAGGTTTGAGTATTCTCCCATTAATCAACACATCTAGAGATTTGAAGGATGTAAAATGAGCTCAGTTCATATTCTCTGAGGAATAAATTTCAGAAAAGGCTAAATATTTCAAAAAGCTAAAGTTGCTCCAATACCAAAATTCACAGCAGGATTGTCCTGAAAAGAGCTGAACGTTTTGATTTATGATTTGTTGAAATAGCTTCAGAACTGTGGGACGATGAATCGCGCCGACAAAGGTACAGAAGAAAACAGGATCACAACAGAGTGAACGCTTCTTAAACATTCAGACAGAATTCATAAACGTTCCCTCAACAATCTGTTTTTACGACATCGTTGAATCGACGCCGTCCCAGTATAGATCTGAGGTCAGACCAGGCGGTGCCCTGCTAATGACATGGAGGTCAAAGGGCGACAGGGGGCTATCATGGGACGCTCAAGTTTCCTCACCAACTTAAGGGAGACTTTCGTTCTTTCTTTTTTCCGTATCTTTCTCTCCTGGTTTGATTCCTTCCATCCTTTTCCTCCCTGCGTCCCCGCAGGGCAGTTTTCTGCACCGCCTCCCTACCAGAGGCTGCTATTTAAAACACTTAGAAGTGATTTAGTGCTCGCAGAGGCTATTCCATTAGCTGGTTTATGTATTTATCATGGCTCTCCCACTCTGGATAGATTGCTAACTCCACAATTTTCTTCTCGCCCTCCCCCCCCTTTCTCATTTCCATCTCTTTTTTTTTTCCCCTTGCACACAAACTCATTTTATTCTCGCTCATTCCTGTCCTTTCCAGGCTTAAAACGTAACCAGCCGCAGTTGTGTGTCCACTTTTACACGATGCGATGCACTTACTGGTCATTTGATGGCCAGCATATCAAGAGTTTGAACTGCTTTTTATAAAAAGTAAGGTAGCAACACGTGTAACAGTTGGGTCAGGGCCATCTTTCCCTCTGTGAAACATCCCCTCCAGGACCTGAGAGTCCAGGACCTGAGGAGACCAGTTCTGAAGGTTTTTGACGTGGAATGTTGTCCCATTTTTGTCTGACGTGGGGGTTCTAGCTGTTCAACAGTCCTTTGTTGAACGTTTTGTTTCATGATGCGCGAAATGTTTTGAATTAGAGGTCTGGACTTCAGGCAGGTCAGTTCAGCACCTGAACTCTTGAACTACGACACCATGTAACCATTGCCGTCAGAAACATTTGTAATGTGGGGGGTGGGGGACATATTGGTGTTGGGGGGTGGAGGGTATGGGCGTCCTCCCCAGAAAATCTTCAAGTAGATGCCATTTCCTGCATTCTGGTGTGCTTTAATGGGTTGTTAAAGCGGCACGCAATACAGACACACTAGCTAAGATGCTACAGCGCTACGCATCTCACCCATCCTAACCCCACCCCACTCAACAACGAAAGTTACGAATGTAACTACGGTTCTATGAATGCCGGATGACCGCCAGAGCTTCTCTGTCACTCAGAATCCTTGCTTACGCGAGAAGTTTCTGTAGGACTGAATTACGGATAATGCTAGGATATATAGCCTCTGATTGCTTATCCGGTCACACCTGTGTGACGTCGTTGATATTATTACTCAAACAGCGCATGCGCGAAGGGAACATTCAGTGCTTTCAGCACCGCCCTCTGGCGGTCAGGAGGGATGAAATAGAACTGGCTGAAGTGGTGTTGAGATGTTGCAGTTGGTGGAAACTCCCTTTTTTAATCAGTTCTGCTCCGAGCATTTAGCTCGATGTGTATCCTCAATCGCTGCCACAAGCAACAAATAAAAAAAAAAAATCCTGACATAACTGGCCTTTACTGAACAGCACAAAGCCTAGTCAATGAGTTTTAAACAATTTGTTTAAATACTCTCCTACCTGTATGCAAAAATAAAAACACAAATGGTAAATGCCTCACATGTACAGTGCATTTCTCTTACCTTCAACTTGCTTCTAAGAATTGCTCTACACGTCAGCACTGTGTTTGGATGATAAACTAGTGATTTATTTACACCCAAACTGACATTCAGAGGTTACGCTATGCCAAGTCAATATTTCAACACTCTTTATTTTACAATAATAATAACTACAGCAAGTGAGTCAATAAATTATTAAATATTTTCAAATGAACAGGCACATAAACTGTTATTGTGGCTCAGTGGCCAATAATTTTTAAAATCTAATTATTTTCCCTGCAGTAGCACTCCAATACGTACAACACCAGGCGCAGTTGGAAAATCAAACAATACATCTTTAAATAAACCAACGTAGAAACAGTACCTTAACACACAAGTTTGGCAAACAATCTGTTCAGTGCATATTGTGTATGGCAGCAGCAAAGATACATTCCTCGCTGTTGTACAGTCTTCAGCTTCAGTCCTCGTCTGAACTGTCTGCTGGGTCCGTGTTGTGAGTGAGCATGTAGTTGTCCATATCGATGGAGGGACAGTTGTGGATTGAGTAGCGCAGACGCTCGGCTAGGATGGCCTGGCTTGTGTATGGGGGCAGGCGAAGCAGGAAGAAGCAGGTCTGAGCAGTAGGGAGTCCATTGATGGGCTGAAGTAAAGACAAAAATAAGCAGTAATGGGGAGATGAGTCAAAATAGGCTGTATAAACCAAGGAAGACACAGTCTGCTGTTACAGATGCTAACCACTAAAATCTTAGCTAAAACCAAACAATGAATGAGAACTAAACAAAAGTGGATTTGTGTATCTCTAACTTTGACGAGCTCACCCTGTCAACTTTGATGATTTGAAACTTCTGTGGGATATCAGCTGGGTTGGTAGGCAGCCGGGACCTGCCAGAAACAAACCGCAGGAAAAGCACCCGCTCCTCGTTGGTGAACTCCTCCAGGCTCTGCCAGAACCAGTCAATTAACTGGTGGGTCTCGGAGACGTCGCGATAACGCACCAGCTTCTTCAGCATGTCCACAGAGACCTGGGGCAGGCCACAAACCAGCTGCTCCAGCTGCTGTGCTGTCAGCAGGGAGAGGAGGGGCACAGGGATGATGGTGGACATGCCCTCTCTGACTGCGTCCACCTGAAAGGACCAGAACAAACTCAACCTTGAAACGTCTTAGAACGACATCAATCAGGCTGTCAAAAGAAAACTAATGTAAACTGGTAGGTAGACCCAGTACAATGGGACAGTCAGGACAAAGTTTATTGTTGTTTTTCTTTCTGCTGCTCTCTTCTGCAGTGAACTTGCATAGACATTTGACTAGTTTGTAACAGATTACAGGTACTTTCCTGATGCAAAATGGACTCAAGCAAATCCACAGCGTCAGGATTACGAGACTGATCACTGAGCTACCACAGCTCAAGGACAAAGTTTTTTGGAACTTTAAAACTAATTCTTGGCAATTCAGTCTGTTTATTTAAAGTAAAACCAGATTGAAATGTATAATAAAAAAAGGACTGAAATAATTTCACCAAAATGTCAGCCTAACTTTCTTGGTTTATATGCTTTGAGTTGGAAAGTTTTAGTTTACTTTCTTAAATTAATAAAATAATAATAAAAAAAACTCAGATGAACCTTTTACATGTTTAAATAATTAATTAAATATATAATTAGAAAGCTTTTGTCAAAATTAGTAGCCTCAGATGATCCTGGAACATGAAGCATTCATTCTCAGTTACAGTAAAGTGGTCTAAAAACGTATCAGTACTTATGTAACTGTGTATACAAAGTTTTGCTGTTTTTACTTCTTCATAAATAACCAACTTAATACATTTGTTTTTTATTTTTTCTTATGAATAATTAGTGCTCCTCATAAAATCTATACTATATATATAATCTACATATACCGGTAATCATGTGTTACTTTCATTACTTTGTGTCTGTCTAAACAGGTCTCACATGTAATTGAGTCTTTGAGGCTCAAAGTGATATATCTGTGTAAATAAAGGTTGAATGAATGAAAAATATTAATTACCCTAATTAACTTTTCATCTGCGCTGTGGTAAAGGGGCTTTAGACCGTTTTGATATAACAAACTTTTCAAAAGCGTCTTTATTTTCTTATGCAGCATGACGTCAACACTTTTTAAAAATTTTACTTTCTTAACACTTGTGCTGAAAATATCTGTTTTCTACATTAACTGATAAGTATTTTTATGCTGATCTACGTGCATCTGTTGATTTCCATATTTTTCGACTTATAAGTTGCAGTTTTTTTGCATAATTTACATGCCCTGTGACTTATAAGCCGAAGTGACGTATTTATGATTTTTTTCCATATTTATAAACCAATTTTTGACTGAGATATGACCGTTTTCATTCATTCTGTCTGGGAAAAAAAATCTAGCAGTACCACTTTTGGCAGCAGAGTAGTGAAAGCATGCCATTTTATCATGTAATAGGTAAGCATGGCTGTAATGACAAATTCAAAAAAGTTAAAGACAAAAACAAATGGACTTTATTATAAAAACTTTATAATTTATAGTTTTTCTCTTGAACTTTTTTGAACTTACCGGTATATGTCCTGGATAACTAAGAATCTTCACCAGCTATTAATGTACAATTGGCTTGCCACAGCCTGCCACTTTTGTTCTGCTTGCTGCTTGGAGCAAGTTAAACCAGCTGCACCGCCCCGGCGAAATGCAGCTAATGTGACCATTAAAGTACATTTATTAAACGTTATCAAAGGTTAGACTGAGACACACATTTAATATAATTTTGAGCAAACAAATAATTGTTTTTAAGTGTTAATCTTGTTAAACACTTGTTAAAGTCCTCCTGTGCAGGTTCTCGTGGCCACCATTTGGCAGCCCATATATTTTTGGCACAACTGCTCACATTTCTGGGTTTGGCCCACATTTCCAAGTTGTCAGCACCAGCGGTGCGTCAGCAGTGACGCATAATAGATGTTGCGTATACGGCGAAGCAACATATTTATGGATTTTTCCACTTTATTAGACAAATATGGACTGATGCAACTTATAGGGGAGTGCGACGTGTATGGCGGAAAATACGGTCATTTATTTGTGGATAGTCTGTTTAGATGAAGGTTGTATAATGGAGCATGGTTGCAGAACAATGCAGGACACAGTGTTTTTTTTTTTCTAACGGCAGAAAAAAACTGATTTGGTGATTATATAATTTGTGTGAGCCTGTCAACTTAATTTATAATTTTTCTACATACTTCAAAATGTTTTCAATTCCATTTGAACTGTTCCACATTTTGCTGCTCAAACCTGTGCATCCATCTCATGTAGTCTGTAGTCCAGAGCTCGCTCTACGTATTCAGTCCGGTTGGCAAACGTTAGAGAGATGTTCTGACCTCCAGAAACCACAGGAACCAGCCTTCCATCTGCACTGTGGGCCATGAATGAATCCAACGGGATCATCTGTGGAGAGGTAAAACAGAAAAAGGAAAGTGAAGGAAAAAATTGGTCTTCAGTTTTATGGAGAAAACGTAAAAATATAACTTTATTAAGATGAACTGAGCACGTAACGATTCAGTTCTAAGAGCTTCTCACCACATGGAAATTCTCTTCAGTGATTCCGCTGTTTTCCAGGTGAAGGATGCCTTGAAGCGTGCGGTAGGTGAGCAGGTCCACCTCCTCCAAGTCAGGTCCTCCAAGTGGCATAGAACAGAGCTGTTTCCACACCCATGGAGCTAGATGCAAGTCCAGAGGCTTCTTGGTACGTATGGCCACCGCCATGAGGATACCCAAAAAGCGAAACTGGATCATGTGCTCCTCTGAGTGTGACGCCGGATTAAGCAAGAACCTAAATGGACATGCAGACATCGTTAAAGGTTTCTTTCTGCTGCTCCTTTCTGCTGGGGTTACACATTGAGCGAACTTGCATGATACACTGGATGCCCTTCCTAACACAACCTAGACTCAAACCCACAACCTCAGGGTTACTGCGACACTGACCACCAGATAAATATTTTTGAAAATCAGATAATATGAAAAATAACTAAAATTGTTGCACCTGTCAGTGTTGCAGCCCACATCTGCAAAGCTGTTGGGAGTATGAATGAGGAGATCCACCACACCCAACTGCAGCTCCTGGAGCAGAACATATTACAACAAATCACTTTACATAAAACACAAGTTCACTCTAACAAGGTAGAGTCAGGTCCAGAGGACATTTATCTACCTGGGTTATGAGCATGCATCAAGACAAGTTCACTCCTGTCACAGCCTGTGATGCTCTCAAATGTGCACTTTTTAATCCTACCTGACACATCTCAGTAATAGTATCATCAAACACTCCTCCAGCATCGTCAGCTCCCTCCCCCAACAGCTTCACCTTCCAGGCTCGTGACGGCAGCCGGAGCTCCAGGGGGTTCAGGTTCACCACTTGCTTAGCTATCTGCACAAAGATGGGCTTGCTCGAACGCCCTCTGTGAGAGTAGAATTTAAAATGCATTTATTAACAATGGAGGTAAAAACACAGAAATTACTTACACAAAATATAGCAAGCTGTTTTGTGTCCTCTTTATATTGTCTTCTGCAGATATTTATTTTATTGCCAGCAGACCTAACACCATTTTTACCTTGTTGAAATGCGTTTCACAGTGATTTGCGGCCCATATGTTTTGCCCTGGGTCATTGTCCTGCCGATTGAGCGCACAAGAGGCAGAGTGTTGACCTTGGGTGATAGTAGCCCTCTGAGTTCACCTCGAATGATGGCTGCAGTCCCTGAACTATAGCGTGAAGTGGACATCTGGACAGAAGTGGGGAAAAAGGGAATAAAACATGGGTGCATTACAGTGAAACATAAAAACGACCCAGTAGCATATATAAGTTCATATTTAAACAAAAGCAATGAGATTTAACACACTGGTTTCTTGGTGTCCAGATTGAGTAGCCTCCAGGATTTGTACATGAGATCAGAAAAATGGTGGAGCACCCTGAGGCGCACGCTGAGGACATCAGGGCTGCAGTCTTTCAGGGTGTTGTACTGAGGAGGGACAGCCTGGGGAAGGCCAAGCTGCAAAAGTCCAGAGCCACCTGCCAGTGAAAGCAACACATAATCACAGGACTGTCGTTTTTATTGACCGTAGAGTGTTTCTGTGCACAGATACAGTAACGCTGTACCTGAACTTTTCATCGGTGTAGTGGGGGTTGTCCACGCTGAGCTGTGGCAGCGGCCAACCGAGATCTGTCGAATGTTTTTACCCTGGAGGGCAGTGATGAGTGCAGGCTCCTTCACTGGATTAGAGTGTTCCAGACCCAGCTGAAATACACATGTGTAAAATAAATCAATGTGTAATTCAGGAAAACTCCTCATTTTCTCAATGCCTTGTGTTCTGGTAGTTCAGGCTGGTTACCTGTCCCTCACTGTTGCAGCCCCATGCATAAACATCTCCAGTGGTGGACAGAGCCAGCACATGTTCACAACCCACAGCAATGTTCTCAATGAACACCCCCTCCAGTGACGGCACCACTTGGGGGCTGGATTTATTCTTCAGCATGGAGTCCGGCAGACCAATGAGACGCTCTGAAGGATCAACAAAATAATGACAGAATGC
The DNA here is from genome assembly GCA_031762355.1 of Hypsolebias martinsi. Taxonomy (NCBI): domain Eukaryota; kingdom Metazoa; phylum Chordata; class Actinopteri; order Cyprinodontiformes; family Rivulidae; genus Hypsolebias; species Hypsolebias martinsi. The sequence continues at coordinate 14,501,278 of JARVGQ010000672.1, read as the reverse complement.
TATATATACTGACATGTATACCGATTTTCTCTATAGTATTTTAATGTCTTGTAATCTGTGATTTGTGATTAAAAATAAAGAAGTTGGTGGTGACAAAAACAGAATATCTGTACAAACAGTACAGTTTTATTTAATACATTTTACATGTATATAAAAAATAATAGTTTTAAAGATTTTAGATGAGTTAATTTTAAAATAAGAAACCTTGTGTTAATAATATTTTAAAAATATATATTTCTAAGCCTAACAAAAAACAAGCTGTACCCATAACTAGAAATCTTGCTCATATTTTAATAGCTGACTTTTGTCTATCAGATTTAGCACTTATGTTTTGTTCTTATCAAATAAACAACGAATGAATAAATATACAGTACTTGAAGATAGTCACAGTTGAAAAACAATTAAAGCCAATCTCCTATGAAACCTAGTGGTGCATTTTCATTTTTGCACAACACAACTGACTTTCAGAATAAAAAGTACCTTGTCCAAATGTGTAAACATGTCCATCACAGGCCAGAGCCACAGAAAACTGGGTCCCACAACAAATTTTCTTAATTCTTTTGTTGCAAAGCTGCTCCACTTTCTGAAAATATAATCAACCAAAGACATAATCTTCATCTAGATAGATAGATAAACACATGAAACTATAAAAAAGCAGAATACACAAATTTGGAAAAAGACAATATGCACATGCACAAGGTGGTAGGGAGTACTACATTCATGACACACACACACACACACACACACACACACACACACACACACAATATACGACAACTAAGCATACTTGTATACTTGTAGAGACATATGTACACATGCGCACACGTGTGTGTAGACAGACAGACACACACACACACATATAATATATGACAACTAAGCATACTTGTATACTTGTAGAGACATATGCACACATGCGCACACGTGTGTGTAGACAGACGCACGCACGCACGCACGCACACACACACACATTTATAAAAAATATATTTACCCTTTATTTATACAGGTAATCTCATTGAGTCACGAGAACTCATTTTCAAGAGAGACCTGTATTAGCTCTGCTAATTAGGTTGGGCATTAATTTATCTAGTAATTCTCATTTCAATTACAGGACATAAATTAGATTAAAAAATTAACATAACCATACTGTATTTTGCCTTTAAGGGGTTCCTAAGTGAGTCTTTGTTAGTGTTAACATACCTGGGGGTAATATTTTGCTGTGGATGAACCAGTTCCTAATTTCCCATAATCCCCATCTCCAAATGCCCACACAACCATGCCATCCAAAGATACCACTAATGTGTGGTTGAGCCCACACGACACCTGAGGAATGGAAGTTAACGTTAATATGCCATTTCCGTCAGGGAGACTAGAATGTTCATTAAAATTTGAAACAGAGAAAATTAATTGCCTACTTGTCCAACATGATATCCCTCCAGTGCAGTCACCCTTTCAGGCAGCATCTTGTTGGACGTGGACCTTAGACCCAGACGACCGGATTCGCCACTGCCGAAGGTGAACAGCTTCCCATCTGCTGTGACGACGGCAGAGTGCCGAAAGCCACAAGCGAGCTGAGCAAAGAAGACAGAGCATGAACAATTTACACAAGCTAAAACTCACAAGCACCAAAAATTGTTTAAAACTGGAAAATTACATTCACGTTTACTGTATTGGCAGTGACCTAATGAACACTAATGTCCTCCTGTATGTTGCAAATCAGTGTTTGAAGCTGCCATCAAGTGCTTTATCTGTTGTGGACATTGGCGCATGTGACACTTGATTAAAGTCAAAATTTTCACAAAAGCTGATGACCTTGTACAACTAAACAGGTAAACTGAATAAATCCGAAATGTACCTGGATGACCTCCTCTCCTTGTAAGGCCTCTATCTGTTTGGGTCTCCTTTGTCTTTCACTGTTGCCATGGCCCAGTTTGCCAAAATCTCCATCTCCCCAACTGAATACCTCTCCCGTTTCAGTCAGGGCCATTGAGTGTCCATCTGAACCACAAGACGTCACCAGCTGGGTCACCACATACCCTGCCCACAGGTTTGACAGACAGTTAATCACAATGAAGGTAGAACAGGAGAAAATTAAAATGAAGATTTCTTTGAATAGACACAGCAAGATAAATGATGTGAAAATTCAAAACATTCCTTTTTTTTGTTCACAAAACAAGATAAAACTAATATTGATCAACCAACCAGCTGCATTCTTAGTCCTTTGATGAATATGTACCTTGAAATGCAGAAATAATAGTGGGAACAAAGAGGTCATCAGAGTTCCCTTGGCCCAGTCTGCCATACTGTCCTTCACCTACAGCCAACACAGATCCATTGGACTGGACTAGAAATGTACAGTTCTGACCGCACACAACCTAGTAAAAAAATATATATACATAAATATTACAAAACTGTGGTGATCACAGAGACTGTATCCTGAATGAAAATGTAACTACCTGTTGTGTCTGTAACAGAGAGGGAGCCAGTGTAGGCGTCATGAGGTTTGTCCCCATTCCTGCTAATTGTCCATATCGTCCGTTCCCCCAAAGGTACACCTCACTCCTACCTCCCTCTTGCCAGTCCTACGAAACACAGACGTGTAAAAAAATGTTTAATTCCCTGTAGCTTTTGGACTTTGATAATGTTTGCAGAATATTTTAGATAAATAACATTGTCCACTGTTACCTCTGGCCTGTTTGTGGCCCATGACATCAGCTGTTCATCCATCTTGAAACTCCACTTACTATTGTCCTAGAAGTCAAGTAACCTGTTTAAAACAACTGGACACATCATGTTTCATTAATTTAGCTACATCAACATCAACACTTACCAGTGCTTTGACAATGTTAGAGTGTTCCACCTCCTGAAACTCAGAAACGACAAAGGATTCAGGGAAGGCAGTACCACTGGCAATAGCCTCTGCACTGCTGACAGTAGTGGCATAGGTGAGCAGCCAGCTCCACTCTGATGGGCAGGACTGAGCATCAGGACAGGTGTGGTGTGGGGGCCATGGGTAAGTGCACAGATGCTTTTCTAAGGACAGACCAACAGCCAAGGAGGCCAGACTCTGCAGGAAGGCGCTGTGGACGAGCTGATCGCCGGCTGTCACGTGGCTCTACATTTACAGAACACACAGACATATATTTGAGCGGAAAAACCCAAAACAGTAAATCAACTTCCAAACGTTGTCTCAGTAATGACCCGCTCGTAGCTGTACTGCTCCTGCAGCAACAAGGGCAGCCTCTCCAAGAAGACAGCCAAACAAGGCGCCAGATTCAGGCCCAAGATGTTCTGGCTTCTGAGGACCATACGGCAGGAGGCCAACACGTGGTTCTGACTGATCCAGCCAGGGGTGCAGCAGATCAGCAAAACATCCTGGAAGATAAAGGCCATGGAAATAAGCAAAGTACAACACCGTACGTCTATTAATAACTTAACTTACCTTGGACCTTCCAAAACAAGCAGCTACACCTATGTTTGGTATCCAGGTAGCGCTGACAACTGAACCCAGTCCAGTAGCGGTCTGTAACACTGAACCATCCTGTGTGAAACAGTTCATATGTTATGTTACAGTACAATATTTGGATGATCACATACTCGATTCAGAACATGAATATAGGAGGTGGCTGGTCTGGTTTTATGTCAGGATGTGCAGCAGCAGTGAAGTTATATATTTCTGTTTTACCTGCAGAGACCAGATGTTGAGCAGCCCCCCAATCCCCCCTGAGACCAGAGCCAGTCCACTGGAACAAAATGAAAGCAACTTCACTGCTGTAATATGACCATGAAGTACAAAAGCGCACCTCGCACCATCCTGCTAAAAAATAAAAATAAATAGGAAACAAGAATTTAATGGTTAGTTCTGATTCTATAAATAAATATATTTTCAAACGTAGCTTAGAGAATGAATGTAGCCATGTTTGAAAAAAAATTTTTTAATACTAAGTCTGCAAGAAAATCATTATTAGGAAATCCAAATTGACCTGGACTTCATTGTTCTTATGCTGGCTTGGGGGGCTGTTCAGTATGTTGGGCAGAGATACAGTAGTCCCACCCTGTGGTAGTGTCCAAACATACACCGAGCCATTCAGACAACCTCTACAGACACACAAAGAGACAAAAACAACGCAACAAATGCATGAATAAAAACACTTGTGTGAATATTAAGATTAATGTTCTTGTTTGAATGCTACAAGTATGTTTTAGAAATAGTCTATTCAGAGTTAGAACAAAAAAGTGTAACTCACACAGCCATCAAAAGTCTAGGTATGGGTACTCTGCCAGCTAGTGGGCACCATTCTGCAATGTTAACGATGCTGGTGTGGTAAAGAGAGTGCAGAGTCACCCAGGTGCCCCCGGAGCGTCCCAATACTTTCACCACCTCTGACCTCCCCAAACATAGCAGCAGATGTCCAGTAGGGTCCCATTTCAGGGAACTCACACTGTCCTACAGAGGGAAGCAAAGAACAGGTAAGCTATGAGCTGCGTCAAAACAAATTATTATACCATGTGGTCCAAAAAGTCGATGAAACATAAGAGAGAGCAGAGCACCATGCTTAAAAACATAATATCAAAAAAGGTTCAATACAGAAACAACTGGACTTTATTTATAATAAAAAAAAAAAAAAAACATAATGGGGTTTAAAAAAAAACCATAATGGGGTTTAAAAACATAATGCACAAAAAGTAGAATAAAAGCTGATTTAAAGTTTTCAAACTCCTTCAAGTTTTCTACAAGTTTAATAAAGTTGAATTTTGTTTAAAAAAGAGATTTATTTAAGACATTTTCTCCGAGTGGATTCAAGAAAACTTTATTCATCTTTTACACTTTAACAATGTTGACAAACAGGAGCAACTTTCAAAGGACAAGTGAGTCAAGTGTGTAAAGCCATTCCCAAAAAGAAATGGGATTAAGGAAGTACTGCAGTAATTAAAGGAACTAAGTATTTACAGTGAGCAATATTTATTTTATGAGTTATTTTGAAGTAGTCAGAAAAGTTTCAATTAGTTTGTTTTCATTTGTTTTTTTTTAAGTGTGTGTGTGTTTGTGTGATAAATTACAGTTACTGTGAATGTAATTCATATGACAAACCTGGAAGAGTGACAGAACCACAGGCTGTGTGTTCTCATACATTTCAGTTGTAGCCAAAAGGATCTTCCCACTGGTATAACCCACAGCAAAAGGCTTGTCCTCCGTGTGCCAAGCTACGCAGTAGGGGGCTGAGTAATTGAACAGATCAGTCCAAGTGAATAGCATTTTCCTTTCTTTAGAATGCTTCTATCTCAATAGTGAATCTAAAGTTAGACCTTGCAAGCTGTTACTTTAGTATAAAGACAAGAAAAAATAAGCTACTTGAGCATTTGTTCCTTTCTGATTACAGTCAAGCCTGGCTCTTAACATAACCATACAGGTGTAAGTACTACCAATCTTTTAGCTGAACAAAGAAGCAATTTGTTTAATCAGACATTTATGTTAACATAAGCAGCTTTCTCCTCACCCTCATCCCTGTAACAGTGACTCAGCTCAGTTCTCTTCACCAGCAGATCCGGATCCTGCACAGTGACTTGCAGCCAGCAGAGGGAGCCATCCAGCCGCCCCACCAGCAGGCTCTCAGCAGTTCTGCTCTTGTAGCTGGAGGACTGGTCCAGCAGGTACAAGTTGAAGCTCTGAGCCCAGCAAAGAGCTGTGACCCGAGAACTCTGAACATTTACATGACAGAGAGTCCCTGGAATGTGACAGAAATTATTCAGATTAAGCTCTCACTATCAGAATACTAATACATACACTGAATAATCTGACATTTCTGATGCTAAAGGCTGAACCTACTGTAGATTTCAAAACTTTATCCCATATTTTCCCATAAAAAGTGACACCACCAAGACTACAAACAACCCCTATTAGCAACATGTTATATTTCATATGACCTGATAACCTAACAAAGCAAATAATGTAACTTAAGTTATAGGAAGCATATTATTTTTCTCCTGAAACATGACTGGAAAAAAAGGGTCTACCTGAGAAAATGTTCTGGATAATGTCAGAGTAAAGGAATTGCCCTAACTAGTAGAGAATGACATAAGATGGAGTACTGAATTTGTTGCTTAAAAGCAGAGAACAAGTTATAAAATTTTCCCATACATACGGTACTTTGTGCACTGAGATGCCCTGAAAATGTGATTACAAGTGCAAGTGGATGTAAGCATTCATCCGAACAGAAGAGATAACCCATTTTTTAATTTAAACATCATTAAAAAAAAAAAAAATTTATATATATATATACAGGTAGTCCTCGGTTTACGTTCGAGTTCCGTTCCTACGCATTGAACGTGACCCGATTTGAACGTAACCCGGAATTGATCGCACGTGGCAATCGTTAGTCCTGATTTTGCTCGTATGTCGCAAAAATACATGTAAATGTATGCTAACGCTGCGCCGCACACCCATTTATCGACACAGAACTTTATTTACAAACAG
>JARVGQ010000672.1:14484327-14494706 GCA_031762355.1 Hypsolebias martinsi | reverse complement strand
ATACTAAAATTTATATAGACAAGATATAAAACAAACAATATAATTTGTCTTTTTAAAGTTGAAGAGGCCAGATGAGACACATCGCCTGGAGCCAGTTCTAAATGATACAGTTTAGATAGTTTATAAATTACATACAGTTCAGAAGAGTTTTTGTGCAGACTTGCACAGGTTTAGAAATTTTGTTAGAGATTTACCAAATATGAATCAATAAGATTAAGACTGTGAAGTCTGTATATTTTGTATTAGGTTAACTTTTGAAAATAGAGCAAATGTTAAAGCAACATGGATTAAAAAAAACTGTGAAGTCTGTATTTTATGAGTTAAAGGTTAATGTACTATGGTAGACTGAAGTCTGTTTACTTTTGTACTGTATTTTTACATTTTGAATTATTTGTCTGTGATTTACTGGAGACCTGTCCAGGTGTCCCCTGCCTCTTACACAGTGATGGATGGATGTGGGCACCAGTGACCCCCGTGACCCATAAAGAAAGAAATGGATAAAGATGATGGATGCATGGTTGGATGGATGATGGATGGATGAATTATTTGTTCCTAGATTATTTTTTTAAAAGAAAAATCCAGGCAACTACGTTAACCTAATACTAGTAATTTAGGGTACAGAATTGTTCCTATTTTTTAGGTATGAACACAAAATGATTCAAAAAGATTTGATACAGTAAGGAAGCTAAAATTATTGTTTTAAATAAATGTTCTATTTGTTTACATTGTTGTTTAATCTTGTCAGCTTGTCAGTTACATCACAGAAACAAAATTTATGAACATTTCAATAGAAAAAATGTTTCTGAATCAAAAATAGTTTCTGAATCGAAAAAATCGATTTTGAATCGAATTGTGACACCAAAAATCGTAATCAAATCAATTTGCCAGACACCGAGAGATTCACACCCCTACAGAGAAAGCTCGGTCACCTCTGAGCTTACGATGAGTTCCTGGAACTAATAAAATCCTCTGGTCTGCTGACTCAGCGAGCGCAGTGGGACATATGGCTGCAGCAGATCAGCGAGATGGGAGGGGCAGAACTGTTCAGAGATTTAAAAACATACAAAATGATTTAATAATAAATTTGGAAGTGAACCGGGAGCCACTGAAGGGAGGCCAGAACTGGTGTAATGTGCTCTCCTTTGCCTGTACCAGTTAAAAATCGGGCTGGAGCATTTTGAACCAGTTGTGAACATGCAGTGAAATTCTGATTGTTTCAAAAAAGAGCATTACAGTAATCGAGCCTGGATGTTATGAAAGCATGTAATACTGTCTCAAGCTTAGTTTTGGACAGTATGGGCTTCAATTTAGACACTTGCCTCAACAACAACAACAACAACAACAACAACAAAGTATTTAATAATCATGTTTACATGACAGTTAAGTTTCATGGAAGGATCCATTTTCACTCCCAGATTTGTGACTCTTTGTTTCGCTAACGGGGCTAGAGAGGTTGATGCAGTGGTTCTTGGTCGTGCAATTAGGAGGAGACCAGATGACTTCAATGATGATTTTGAATTGAGTTAACTTGATAAAACAATCAATTATAAACATAAACAGAAATCCAATTATAGATTTCCTAAAAAAAAAAAAAAAATCATTAAAATTTATCCAGGTGATCCCTGAGATATTTTGCTTACAGACAAAATGGGTAAATGACAACATGCCGTAGTTTCAAAGAGCATGCTGATCTGTTATTGTTCAGAGGACGAGTTGGGTAAGACTCTCAGCTACCAACAAATTTTAGCTCAACTTTGTTTGGATTAAAGCCATTTTGAGTTTGCTAAAGTGGATTAGCTCTATTGACCTTCTCAATTTGGCTTGATGCCAAAGATCAGTCAGCTGTAGATGTTTATCCACTGAGTCAAGGGGGTTTCAACAAAATCCATCAAGTGGTTCATGAGATATGTTACTAACAGACAAACAAAGACATGTACGTTCAAGGAATTACATGACTACACACCGTTTATTATTGTGGGCAATAATGAAAGTAAATGTAATTGCCTAAATGGAATTTAATTAAAGTATTTTTTTGGCAGCACAATGGATTAGTGGTTAGCACTGTTGCCACACAGCAAGAAGGTACAGCGTTCAAACTGCGGTTTTGACCTGGGGTCTCTCTGTGTGGAGTTTGCATGTTCTTCTCGTGCTTGCGTGGGTTTTCTCCGGTTTCCTCCCACAAATCCCTGTGAATGACATCATTTTGTTCTGAGGAGCCGCAGCCAAATAGAGAAAAGCAGCGCCGAGAGAAGCGTCCAGATCCAAGTCCCCAGCGGTCACTGTTCTGATCCAAGCAGACAACAAACAGCACAGAAAAACATGTCAAATGACACCCCCTCACATCTCCTACAAGCTTCATTTCCTTATTATTTCTGCCTCTCTTTTTGTCCTTGAAAGCTTGGTTGGATCATTCAGTGTCCACATTTCAGTAATGCCGCGGAAATCTTTCACTGGAATTAAGACACAAGGGGGGACAGGGAAGATAAAAAGCAAATCACCAGACGGCATCTCAAAGAAAAACAGTCTGTACAGAGGAATCACTCGAGATAAACTGGAAGACAGACGTTCAAAACAAGCGGATGTAGCTTTCTGTCAGTTTGTCTAATCCTGTATCTTGACATGTAATTGACATAGGTCGGTCGGACAGGCTCTCTATTCAGCCCCCCTAACTCCTTATCCATTCAGCGGGTAGGGGTGGTGGGTCCTGAAGGAGGGTGCCTCTGGGCTTTGAGCAAGCCGAGCCATAGCAGACATTTTTGTGGTAAAATCATTAAACCCACGTGCAGCTCTCTTTCTGTGGTCACTGGGGGTCGTGCTCCTCTGCCTTTAGCTGAATAAATCATAAAGTTTGCCAGGGGACCACACAAGAAGCCATCTCTAGTGCAGCCAGAGCATCCATGCACACGCACAGCCCCAGACCTTGTTATGTTTCAGAAAAACACCAGCAGGGAGACAGAGGCACAGAGGAGCGAGACAGAAAGCCGAGAGGAGGTAAACCAGCAATGACACACGAAGGGAGGGAACGCTGCTTTGGAAGAAAACAAAAGTTAATGAAGAAGGTTGATCTGAAACAGAAAAATGGAAGGAATACCTTGAGTTTAGTGATTAAAAACTAATGCAATAAAAAAAAATCACTTCCAGGCAAATAAGCGTAATGAAAATTAAATATTAATCAGTGTCTGAGTGCACTCCAGACTGATCCTTCAGACGAGACTTCCCTACCAGAGGACAACACACTGCCCTGTCTGAGGGTCACATTCAGTCTGGGTCCATATCTGAGGGATGTGTCAATAAATACAATCTATTACTTGAAAAGATCACTGCTTCATGTTAGTGGACTTCTCCTTATAGAACAAAGCAGTGAGCAGGTTGATGTGTGTGCTCAAATTGTGGAAGATGCTCTAAAGAAACTTCTGGAAACGTACAATGTTAATGTTAATGACATTTTGGCTACGACTGAGCTGCTAAAACGCCATGTGTAGATTAAAAGTCACAACAAAACTGAATACATCCTTCTGCTGCACATAATTTTCTACGAACATAGGAACAATTTTATGATATACAGGTTGTCCCCGAGTTACGGCTCCCCCGACCCACGGCAACTCGGACTTACGGCGCCGCCCCCAGTGACGTCATCACACCTTACGTTGTCTTTTTTGTGCAGCATTTTATGTTTTTTTCTATTTTTTTGAGGGTATTTTGTTAGCTAACTGCTTGGAAACACATTAAAACGGCGTTCTAAGTACGCTGTTGTTGTTTTACATTGAAAAAAACGCGTTTAAAAAGACGTTACGGCCGCCATGTGGCCGGCGCTCCGAGTTACGGCTGAAAATCCGGAGTCACGGCAGCCATGTGGCCAGCGCTCCGAGTTACAGCAAAATCGAGTTGCGAACGGTCCTTAGGTCCGGAACCCATTCGTAAGTCGAGGACTACCTGTATTGCGCATCCCTGGTATGCATAGAATCAACCCAAAAAATTTAGTTGTTGACACTAAATCTAAAATTTGAACCAGTTTTGAATGATGCTGACCTCTGATGTTCATGATGTTGATGTGTTTGTTTTCAGGGGCAGCCAGAAAGTTTCCCCCACTGCTCCAGTACACAGGAGACATGTGCTGACATCTGGCAGCTCTCTCATTGCTTGATCGGTCCGCCTTGCTGAAATTCATCAAGAAAAAAAATAAAATAAAATAAAAAACTGGGAATTTCAGGCACTGCTACTTTAGATTGCCATTTAGTTTATAGCAACTTATATAGCAACTCTGCCATATAATTGAAATTTAAAGTATGTTTCTTTGACTACAAGAACCTTGAAATGTGTTGCTTACTTTTTATAATATAATTATGGATACAGATAAATCAGACCATTTAAAAATAAACATAACACTAAAACACATGTCACACAATACTAAAATACACAGATATAACCTAGCAATGCAGGAGAAGGTGGTCTGTAACTCCACAGCATTTTGGTTGATTCTCCACAACTGCACCACCTTGTCTTGAGAGCATGTTGCAAGCAAACTCTGCTCACTGTTCCAGAAACAGCTGGCAACCTGTTCAAATAACAAGAAACAAAACAAATTTGTACTACCGTATATTCCGCCGTACACATCGCTCCACCCTTTAAGTTGCATCAGTCTATATTTGTCTAATAAAGTGGAAAAATCCAAAAATATGTTGCTTCGCCATATACGTCGCATCTATTATGCCTCACCGCTGACAACCTGGAAATTTGGACCAAACCCAGAAATGTGGGCCGGTGTTGTGCCAAAAATCGATAGGCAAAAAAAAAAAAAAATCGATGGGTTGCCAAGTGGCAGCCACAGGAGCGTGCACAGGAGAACTTTAACAAGAAATTAACAAGACTAACACTTAACAACAATTATTTGTTTCCTCGAAATTATAGTAAATGTGTGTCTCAGTCTAACATTTGCTTAATAAATGCACTTTAATGGTCAAATCAGCTGTGTTTCAAAAATAGTTTTGCTGCCTCGTCGGCGCTCCGTGAACGCGCAGGGGAAGAAAAAAGGGAGGAGGAACGCGGCTCGTTTCTCAGAAAATTAACAAGAAAAACACCTAAACAATTATTTGTTTGCTCGAAATTATAGCAAAGGTGTGTTTCAGGCTAACATTTATTTAATAAATGCACTTTAATGGTCAAATTAGTTGCATTTTGCCGGGGCAGTTCAGCTGGTTTGACAGTTCCAAGCAGCGAGCAGAACAAAGGTGGTGAGACTATGGCAAGCCAGTTGAGTCATTAATAGCTGGTGAAGATTCTCAGTAATCCAGGGCATGGTAAATTCAAAAAAGTTCAAGAAAAAAATTAAGTATAATGTATAAATAAAGTCCAGTTGTTTTTGTCTTGAACTTTTTTGAATTTATTATAGCCACGTTTAACTATTACATGGTACAATGACATGCCATACTGCAACTACTACTCTGCTGCCATCAAGTGGCTGAAAGTGGTACTGCTCTTTTTTCCCCCAATGGAAAATGGTCATATTTCAGCCAAAAATTGGTTTATAAATACTGTATGGGGAAAAAAATCCATAAATATGTTGCTTTGGCCTATAAGTCGCAGGGCATGTAAATTATACAAAACACTGTGACTTACAGGCCAAAAAATATGGTTTATTCCTTGTGAGTGACAAACAAAAAAAACACATTAAAATGTGCCACTAGTAAAATTATAGCACTGGAAAACTCACCTTGTTATAATGCCCCTCAAGTCTCTTAAGAGGACATTTCCGCAAATCACCAGCCAGGTCGCTGTATGTTTGAGGACGATTGGGAGTTTCTCTCCCTGCAGCAGCCAAGGCCTTCACCAGCTGCTGTGCTGCCCATTGTCTGTGCTTACTGGTAAGTCTTGCAGACAGGACGCAAGCAGCTAATGCATTTGCCAGCTCCAGAGGGCCCACTCTGGCACGCAGACGAGGTGAAGGGGAAGGAGGTAAAGATGAGGAGCACCTGCTTTGGTTTGCTTCATCTAGGCCAGATGGACACATTGCCAAATGGTAAATGACACGGTAATTAATTACTACACGTAATGAAATGAAACAAGTATAAGTCACTCTCACCATTAGCTTCGTGTTCAGCTCTGTCAGGGCTGAAACAGTGAATGCTCTTCTCAGTGAGCAGGGACACCAGACGCTGTGTGACTAGAAATGTTGGTGGTGTTTGATCACTAAGGTCTGTCTGCTGCAGGACCCCCTGGGTCGCAGTTGTTAAAGTTGTCCTCTGTGGTGGATCAGTGAAGGCTCCAATGTTCACCCCCGTTGCTGCCGTCATTAGGTCCTAAAGAAAAAAAAAAATCCACTAAGAGTGAAATGATAAAAAGCACATCTGTTTTCCTGCATGTTCATCAACTGAAGTGAGACAGGACTGAAAAAGTTACTTTTTTAAATTTCAAGGACCACAATGCATCATTTGATACACATTACATTAATTACTCATATTTTGAAACTACAGTACTGTATATAATTCATAATTGGAGAAAAAATACATTTGTTGCACCAAAACTATGTGTTGAACTTGTGACATATTTTTTGTTTTGATTTTATGTGTGAATGGGCACACCGTTTTCTTGCAGACATGTGAAGGTAAGCCTTAGACACACCAGCCTAAATGCACACCGGTTTATCTTCTATTTACAATATTCTAAGGTGAAAAGCAGCTAAATGTCTGGTATATTAAATCTAGGCTGTAAAAGTACACAATATATATTATGTGTATAAGTATGCAAAACTTTTGTGTATCAGTAAGTGGAGTCAAACTGTGGAATAATTTGAATATTGAATTCAGACAATGTCCAAACATAAAACTGTTCAAATTATCATTAAAAACATATGATTATATTAATATTTAATTGTTGTTGTTTTTGTTATTGATGCTAGTTTTGTTTTTTTGGTGAAGTTAAATAAATAATAATTGTTCATCTACTGTAGGTAAAATTAAATAGATACTACAGTATATTGATGGGTTAACTATTAAATATGGGTTTAGTTGTTGTATGTATGGATTATACATGTAATAAATGTAAGATTATGTAAGTGGTTAAGGAGTGAGAATTTTGATTTGTTTATAATATGTAAAACAAAAGTTTTGACATTGTGATTCATGCTATTTTTTTTTACATATTAAAAAAAATAAACTAAAACTAAACTAAAATATTAAAAGTTACAAATAATACTATTTACCTAAATGTCAAACAAGAAGTCAAGTGTCTTAACTGTGATTTTAATGTGCATTTTTTGTTCAAACACTCAAAATCTCTACATTTTGACAGAAGAAAGCCAACCTGAGTACATATCTCCACCAGTTGCCTGTAAGCAGCAGGACTCTGAGACACAACGCAGCTGATGGCTGAGGTCAGAAAGGTGAGGCAGGTAGAGTTGTTGCGTTCTGACACAAGTCCCTTCCCACCAGACTGAATGTCCACACAGGTGTGTGCTCTGCCGCCTGCAGCTAAAGTCATCAGACGCACCAGGATACGGATATCTGCAAGCCCCAAGGACTCTAGTCCGTTAGACTGGCTGGATACTGATGCGCTGAAAAAGAAGACAAAAAAGAACAGCTGAAAACAGCAGCTGGAGCCAAAATAAATCAAATACTACTGTGGAAATACTTACCTTGAGGCGGTTTGAGACAGAGCTCTCATCACCATGCTGTACGCCAACAAAATCTGTGCTGTGGACGTGACTCTTCGTAAAGCTTTCATTCGATCGTGCGAATCCCTCAGAGACATCGCCTGCTGCCCGAGGCTCAGACAGGTCTTCTGGTCAACATGGGCACCACCTAGTGCCAAAAACACATCAAAATACAGTATACTTTCTTCAGATACAAGCACTACCTGTACGTTATACTGTAAAAATATGTATATTTACTATTTAAAAGACTTAAAATGATTTGTGAGGGGAAAAAAAAGAAAATAATACATTTAGAGGCAGCTCTTGTAGGACAGGATGAGCTGTAAACTAGAGCACCAAGTGGATCGGGTTCAGTAAAGAAAATGGGATCTGGTATGAGCTTTTTTTCTGTCAGACCCAGTGGTCTCAGTAGGACTCCAAAATCCTCCAGTCCTGTCAATTTGTCTGTGTCCTCCTCATCTTGGTGGCTCATTTCCCAGTCATCTGAATGAGAGGGGGAGGAGCATAAATCATGATATACACTTATCTTTAAGACTTATCTGCAGAAAAGTGCATAATTTTGAGAGAAATGTCTTTGTAGCAAATATGATATTTCCTACCATCTGAAGTGTTATCCACTTGGCCAATCAAATCAGATGTCAAACCTTTAATCCTGAAAATAATTAAATAAATAAATAATAATCAGGATCTGGATGAAGAATGGTATACAGTATATATTTTTTAGAACATTTGGAAATAAACCCCTTGGCCATTTGATTCTCCTTTACTTGCATTATTTCTAATACTCTGTATATCTTATGTACCTTTCATGTTTGGAATTTGGATCACTTGAATTAGCAGCCAGATACTTTTCTCTGCAGGAATTGCAGAGGAGGTAGAACGGGAAGTTGGAGCCACACTCTCCTTTGAACCAGACGTCCACATAAGCACCGGTACTGTCGTAGCCTTTGCGAGCAGCACTCTGCCCACAACCAGGGTGTCGCCGCTTTATGTGATTGTTAAACTGCAGGGTGAAGGTGCTGCACAGCTCACATTTTACCATCTGACTGTGTTCTTCCCCAGTCTGAAGGAAAAAAATGTGTACAAAATATTAAAAACTTACTATGATCCAAACAATCCATAAAATCTATGACCTGCAAGCTTCTTGTCAGGAGTCATATACTGTATTTTTCAGACTATACGGCACACTTAAAAACCTTTTTCTCATAAATCGACAATGAGCCTTATAATCCAGTGCGCCTTATGTATTAATTCTGGTTGTGCTTACTGACCTCGAACCAATTTTATGTGGTAGGTGGCGCTCAAAAATCTGTCAAAATGACCTTGTTTAGCTTAATGCGTCTTATAGTCTAAAAAACATGGTCTGCTAAAGATCTGGCATGGATTCATTAGAGTAATGTCACCTCTACAATTTGAAGTGTGTCTCTCTCCAAGTTCAAGAATGAAGGGGTGAGCAGGTCCTCGTACGTTTCTTCATGGTACGGGTCGTCCATGTAGCCCAACTCTGACTCCTCCTCAGCAGAGAAGGGATGGAACTCCACCTGCTCTGGCCAATCACTGACTGCTGTGTGTTGTGGGAACAGCTGAGGGAGGGGGCTGGGTGATGGCAGGTCTGTTAGTAACCAAATGAGAATGTGCATTTAATGGATTTTCAGCACGAACTGGGATTTGAAGCAAGTTTTTCTTGTTTGTTTTGCTCTCGTTTCTGTGTAGAGACTCTGACCTGCCCGTCTGAAGGAGGTCCTCTGAGTAGGTCCTAAGCGCCGCCGCCGTGCTGGGGGAGGTCTGTTTCTAGTGAGGTGGACATCCAAGAAGTTCTCCCGCTCTATCCAGTCGAGTCCAGGCAACAGGCTGTAAACAAAACAGACCATCAGTGAATTCAAAGCATGAAAAAAACTACAACACGTGAATGTAAAAAGTAAATAAAACGTCAAAGCTGCCTCAGAAACCTTTCGTTTGTTTGGCTTGTGGTGCGTTCAGGACATTGCACCGTCTCTGGTCCATCAGGGGACGGAGTCTCAGCAGCACCCTCAGGTCTTGGTGACTCGGTTACCTGCTGGTCATCGGTCAGGGGGTGCTCCAGCATCCAACTGGCTAACACCTCGATGGTTTGAGAGTCCAAGTCGCCAGCTACATCTGGGAAGAACCACGGGTTGAAAGATTAAAGATGGATCAGGAAGTGGTATGTTTTTAAATCACCACCCCCAGAATACCAAGCTATGGTATGATCCAAAGTAAGGGGACAAACTTGTCAAAGAAATACAGCGTGTGGTGAAGGGTGGTGTAAACTGGTGACAATGGGTGGGAAAAAAAAGCCTACAATTTGGACAAAAACAGACTGTGCCAAGTTCTCATCTGTTTGTATCATAACAATGTTTAAGCTTTTCTAAAGGACCGCATATTTTCTCATAATTTCCATGCACGTTATTTTGATTTGTGACAGGTATCTTTATTTGTACCATGCTGTGAAAAATATGGTTCTACGTTTGTTTTAACGAAGTCATCTGGCTTACGAATTCACAAAAAGATGTGAAACTAGATCAATTAATCAGAAAGAGAGATAGAGAGAGAGGTGAAACCATTAAACACGTTCAACACAACTTGTTCTTTGTTCTACAGTTGACAACCGAGTTGAAGACTGAATATATTTTTTTAAATCTTTATTCATTTCAATTCCAATTTAAAAACAGAAAAACAAAAAATAAACTATTTACAATTTTACGTAAATAAA
>JARVGQ010000672.1:14462107-14480331 GCA_031762355.1 Hypsolebias martinsi | reverse complement strand
CTCCTAATGCATATCATACAGAATACCAACATAATTAGAAGAATCATCACCCACATTTATTAAACATTGTCAACCTGCCACAGTCTAACATCTGTAAGGATGAATGTTGGGTTTAATCTCACAAGAAAGCTTGCGCTAATGCAACACAATAAATCCGTAAAAACTCCACAAAGGCCTTTTTTATTGTTCTTTTTGAAATCGATCACGCTGACATATTATGAAAGCACTGTTTTCTTCATATTGCCGATCACTACACTCTCGTCCAAATCCAATGATTGTCACCCCACGTCAAATTTTGAGAGAGGTAACTGAATACAGGGAATATCACTTGGGAGTATCTTCCCTAATCATGCTCTATTAAGGCTTCGCTTTGCTTGACAGTTTCGCTTTTTGTTCTTTTCGGGCAAGGGAGCGCAAATACACAAGGATGTTGCACCAACGCACCGAGAGAGACAACTATTGCAAGTGTGCGAAGAAGTTGCCCTGATGAAACCTAATTCTGTTTTAACTTGATAAAACAATATCTCTGCCCATAACTCTGCTTAACTCGTACTTTTGACATGAAAACACATTACTGGGCGAGGTGTAAGACAGTATAAATTTTGCTCTCACTCTTTTCTTGTGCTGTGAAAAGTTACATTTTAGCCTCCTTTAGAGCGTTCTTCATCCTCCCATCTTCTTTATTCTCATCCTCCTTCTCCTCTTTGAGGCAGAGAGGAAGGAAGGAAGAGGTGGTAGCACACAGCATGTCTTCATTAAAGTGTCACTCCCCATTATTTTCGTCCTATCTCAATTAGCAGCAGGTTTAATAAAGGGCCTCTTCTCTTTCCCGCTCACTTCCCACATCTCTCTCCATCTTCAACTCTTCCTACTTAGCTGCAGTCAGACTGAGTGATAGAGTTGCTGCTCATAAAGTGATGAACAGAGTAGGAGGAGGTAAATCACTGAGAAAGAGGGAAGGAAAAACAAAGTGCTGAGTACATCAGAGGAAAGAGAGAGAAAGACGAGGTTGATCTGTACCAGTTTTCATCAACGCGTCTCATTCTCCTCAGAGATCAATTAGACACTGCCAGCAGTGGCCAGTCCCCAGACTGATGTGTAGCTTCTTGTTGTGTGTGCAAGTGCAAGTTTCCGTGTGAGTGTGAGGGGAGAAATTGAGAATCTGCTATTATCACCTGCTATTATGTCCAGTTCTTTGCGAGTTCAGCAGAAAGAGAGTGATGTGGCTACAGGTCAGCTCAAATAGACAACTTATAACCCAATCACCCACTGGCCTGTTCATCAAACGAACCTTTTGCACACAGAATCGGGTTTTTCTGTATCAGGTTTTAAATTATTACCATGGGGACCACTTCTGAATACTTTAGCCATAGGGTACTCTTATAAAATATTATAGGGATGCACAATATTGGAATTTTGGCCAGTATCCGATATGCCAATATGTTAAACTTATTTGGCTGATAACCAATACCGATATATTGTCAGAACATAGCCCTCTTATTTAGGCTTATTTGCTATGAAAATAGTGTAACAGCTGTAAGAGCTAATAACATATATTCAGTAACAGCCATATGATATGCATAGCACTTTAATTATATTAAATGAAAAGTGGTGAATGTTATTTATTAGCTTTAGTCACCTGCAATGCTGTCTCACTTGTGGAGGCTTGTTCCGGGTTCCAAGCTGCAGTGTGAGATCCTCTGCACTCCTGTGCACGAAAGACAGCCTTTTTAAGTTAAAAGTTTTTGTCTATCCATTGTGCTGTAAGACTAATCATGCTAACGGGGCTAACACGACATCCAAATGTCTGTGGTAAAACTCAAAGTGCTATCAGCTATTAGCTTCTCAATGACGTTGGAAATTATGGCTTGTAACTCGGGTAAGACTACATCGGAAAAATATCTATGACTGGGGATGATGTAGCGAGGCTCAACATAGTCCAAAAATCTTAGGAATCCGGTATCCTCAACCAAAAAATTTCCACACAGCCAACATTTTGAGTTCTTCCTCTACGCCGTGATCAGATCAGGTAGGCGCACGTGTCATCACGTTGTGCTGGTGCTGCAGGCATCTTGTCATTGGGTTGTCATACAAAAACAGCGTCTTTTATATTGGTGAGTTATTTTGATGGAATGGCCGATATTTAACTTTAACGCCAATATCGGCCGATACCATGCCGATAATATTGTGCATCCCTATTAAAAAGTCCAACTTTCTCTCTACAATATGGAAACTAAACTAAAATAACGTGTTTACAAGATATAAAACAATCTTGATACCTTTTCGCTCTTTGTCTTCCTGCAGTCTGTTC
Organism: Hypsolebias martinsi; assembly: GCA_031762355.1. NCBI lineage: Eukaryota > Metazoa > Chordata > Actinopteri > Cyprinodontiformes > Rivulidae > Hypsolebias > Hypsolebias martinsi. The sequence continues at coordinate 14,478,020 of JARVGQ010000672.1, read as the reverse complement.
AGGGCTCCCTTGTATATCATGACTTGAGCTCTTTCCAAATCAGCAAGAGTCACAGTTTGCTTGATGGGACAGGGTCTTACTGCCCATTTCACCATGCTCTGCACCACATACTGCAACACTGACCTCAGCTCAGCATTTTCATCCCATTGTTTACGCTCGGCCTTTACCTGGTCTGGGGTAAGGCTGGAAAGGGGACTCGTTGAGGGGACTGGAGGATGATTTTTAGGCACTAGAAGCAAATCTGAAAGCTTCTCACAGGTAAAAATGACAGTCAGAGTTTTCAAACCTCCAGTAAGAAGATATGAGATCCTAACTGCTCTCATTTCAAGTGAAAGGGCATCAATTTTTGAGGTCTGGGATGTTTGGGGGAGTTGAGTTAAACAGGTCGACTCCTGAGGGTCAGCTGTTTTGGGGGTGTTGGGAGGTGATGATGCTGAGGCAAACTGATCTGTCTCAACCTTCTGATCCTTCAGCTTATTTCTTTCATCTTCAGACAGCCACCTTCCATCATCTGAAACATCTTCATCCCGGCAGCTCCGCTTCTCATCCTCTTTCAGAATCTCTTCAGAGTATTTTCTTCTGGGGGGTGGGTGAGCCCCTAGTAGGCCCTCCTCCTCCAGCAGCCCCATCAGATAAATCAGATCTAACAACACCGCTGGCTTGAGGCCTCCAAGGCGGGCGATATCATAGCAGGATGCGTCCCAGGGCTCCAGTGAGATGATAGGCGTGTCGCTGGGTGACCAAGAATTCATGGAGCTTAGTTATTGGGAATGATGGGAAGAACCCACAGATACAGCATGGAGTGACATCAGGGAGAATTCAACGAGGATTTATGGGTTTAAGAACGAAGAGGAAGAAGCAAGAAGAAAGTAAGATCAGGAGGGTGAATGGTGAAAATAAAGCAAAATGTTAGAAAAATTACAGAGAAAAAGAAAACATTTAAATCAGTGAATTAAGAGTAATAACATGCTGAAAGGGGTGAGACAAAAATTGAAGAATAGAATAGCTTGATGGGGTTAATGAGCAAAATTAGTTTGGAAACAAATGACATTTTAAATCAGGAGTAGGTATGTGTTTGTTTATGATACCTGACAGAGAGATCCACCTCCTCCCACTGAAGTTTAGCCAGAGAGCTCCCTTCTTTCAGGACCCCGAGCAGAATGGCCTTGCGCCCACTGGGCTTGTGCCGGCACACACCTCCAGCACGGAGACCACTGTCAACTCCTCCAATCAGAGCCAGGACCGGCCACACTTCAGTGGAAAGTGCAGCTAGTTTGGCATCTGACAGGGACTGACAGTGAGTTAGCAACTCCCTGGTTTCTTCTTTGTCTTTCTTATGGTCTTCCTTTTCAGAATGTGGAGGACCAAGGCCTGCAGACAGATTTAAAAGTGAAAATCAAATAGAAACTCATGCATATTTAAAAGATGAATATTTTAAGGACACGTTTCCTAATTCTTACTAGATGCCTGTGTTTATTTTTTATTTTAAAAAATCAGGACTCTGTATACTACATTTAAATAAGGGCTAATGTTTAAACTAGAGATGCGCCAATCCGATATTAGTATCGGTATTGAAAATTCTAGATCAGGTATTGGTGACAATGTGACCGATCCATAAGGACAGGAGCTGATTGCTGTTTATTTTAAATATCTGCCAACAAGCTAGTGAAGCGATTGTTTTTTCCTCTTATTTCAGCTCCATTTAATTTTTTTTTAACATTATATTTAGAATTCCTGAACCATTTGAAATATTTGTTGAAGTTTATTTTTTCCTGTTTGACCACAGTTGTCAACCTATTGTTTTAGTCAGTTTCTTTACTATTATTTATTTTACACTGGGTATTATTGCACTAACTGAACAAATTAAAGTTGTGTTGTTTTTACATGTTTTACCAAGCTTTTGAAGCTATTGGTGTGTTTAAGTGTGCTGTACTGGTGCAGTTTTCAATAAATTTGTAATTCAGTACGTTTATGTCTGCATTTAAAAAACAAGTGTTTTAAGTTAATTCAGCACTGTTTTTCTGTATTAGATCGGTATCGGATCGGTATCTACCAATACTCAACTATCAGTATCCGAAGTGAAAGAAAGTGCATCGGTGAAGCATCCCTAATTTAAACCTCATTCACAGTCTGTCTTTGTTGTTACAAAACATTCAAAACAGCAGGTTAAACGTGCCACAGTAACAAACACATGTCTTTGACCTGAGTCCTTAAAGCTGCCCGAGTCATCTTCTCTTAGCAGAACACCAATGAGCTCCAGGTGGGAAAGAACATGTTGGTTGATGTGCGAGGACCAGTTGTCACACTGATGGAGCCTCCGCAGGAGTTGCACTGTTGACTCCAGCAGCACAGTGGTCCGAGGGCTGCAGAGAGGCTCTCCAGGAAGGAGATTACTGGGCATGCCCCTCATTTGCAGGTCACCTAACACCACCTGTAAAGGAGTTTTTTGGAATATATTCAGATAACTTGAACTGTCAGGCTTCCTCTTAAATAAATTATATAAGTTTTTTTTGCATTGGACATGATCAGACAAGAGAGACATATCTTGGTAAACCTTCCCCACATTCCTTATGAACTTGTTTTGTCAAGTAGAAAGTTTGTGAGTGCAAATACTGTTATTGAAAGGAATATTATAGTTTTCCTAGAACGCATTACAGTATTTGGGTTTGAAGAACAACTATAACTATGTTTAACTGCAGAAGATTAAAAAAAAAAAAACCTTTTCTCCAGGATTACTGCTGTAGAACAACACACATGGGTACAATTCAGAGGCAACCGCACCTTCAAATGCCAACTTTGGCTCCTAAAAAACAAAGATTTCATTAAAAAAATGACCAAAACACAACAAACTGATTGAAAACACCAGTTAATCTGAGAGAAAAACCACAAACATTGACTGAATTTCTGGTCAAACCTTATCATTCTTAGCAAATGATATGGTGTGTGCCTCCATGTCCAGGATGCAGGTGATGATGTCACCCTGGGTGAAGGAGGGAAGTGTGCGCACCAGTTCCCCTCCATGGTACAGGTTGCCACTATAAGCACGATACAGCCACATGTCAGTGGTGGTATGATGGTTGTGATCTCTGACCGGCCAGCGTGAAACACCAATACACGTGCCCTCATTGCCTCTGTTCTCTTTGGTAATGTAGAACTGCGGAGACAATCTGAATGAGTTGAATCAAGAAAGATCATTTCTCAGCACTGATCTGCTCAGACAGATACTTGTACCTTCCATGTAAAACAGCCAGAGGTGATAGCTGTGGTTGCCAGGCCATAACCTTTCCCACCTGAACCGTGTGAGAGAATGTTCCCACTCTCCAGAAAACAACACATGAGCTTGTTTGGATCAAAGGAAAAATCTCCAATGGGGATACATTCATCATACCCAGCAGGACTCTGCAAAAGAAAAAAGGTTAGGATAAAAATTTTAGTGCTTCATATTACTGGCAACTTTGTGCACTGAAATGAATAGCATGTGAAACTACAAACACAATACAATTATTTATTTTTTAAATGGTTAGTATTTACAAAAACATACAATAAAAATGTATATGCAAATTAATATACACAGAATAAATAATGCAACAGGTTGTCATAATACATTAATGGTGTAGTACCACAGATTCTTTTTCTGCCTCTTCATAGTTTCTCTCAGCAAGTGGTTCTTCCCACATGTAAACAGACAACAGCTGGAAGAGTTGTTTAACAATCTACAAGAAAATAAAAAGAAAACCACCAATTCTTTACCATCACATTTGGTAAATAAAAAAAGCATCTTACAGAGTATCCATGCTGCACAATAATTGTATTAACATCAATAATTTTGATGTACAGTAGTCCTTCACTACTTTGCAATTTGTTTATCGCAGACTCGATCTATTGTGGTTTTTCAAAATAAGTTTGGACATTTCGCACAACTGTCTGATTGATGGATGAGCCGCACGATGGGCATGGAATTTTTTATTTTAAATAAATTATTTAGCACCTGCTGCACCTTTGTGCAGCCCACACTGCAGGACAAGCTTTCTGCTGCAGCTGATCGGCTGTTCTCCATGCAGAGTGGAGAAGTGGGCGTGGCCAAGAGCACTGGCAGAGTACAGTCTGAGGCAGAGAGCTAAAATCATGATATTCTGTATTCTTTTAGAGCGTTTATAGTTTAGAAACATTGTTTGGAATATTGCAAGAGCATGGGAAGGTTTATAACACCTTAATATATACCAGTACTGTATATAAAAATACTAAAATAAACTACTACCGGTACTTACTATTTGTACTACTATTCCTAATTGGCTGTTTTCAGGGCACAGATCCCTTGTGATAAATGAGAGACTACTACTAACATTCAAACTTTTTTAATCATACCTGTTGATTATGAACAGGCTCAGAACAAGCAGGTAATACTCTTTCTAAAACATGGAAGGCCAGAAGCTTTGTGCGGAGATTCTGGTAGCATGGAGAGCCTAAAACAAACAAAAACAGAGGGGAGAGGGTGGTATGAGCCCAACAGAAGAAACTCTGTTGTAAGCAGTAGCACTAATGATGATTATTATTGCTATATTTAACTATTTCACCTGAAGAGCACTTGTGTGAAATAATGGCCATGAGTGGTTCAATCCATTTGCCAAATGTAGAAAGTCTTTTCATTACTCTCAAAGACAATACTCTCCTCAGGAACACCAAAAAATCTGAAAGCTGGGATTCAATCACTTTATTGCTTTCTACTTCTGAAAAATAGCAAAATAAAACAGAAGAAAAGAAATCACTGAAAAATATTATTTTACTTTGAAACTATACTTTGAAACTATTCTGCTGTGGTCTTTAGTTACTTAAATGTACAATAACAAATTCAGTTCAATTCAGTGTATTTAACTCTGCCACACCAAGATTTGTGCTCCTGCTGTTGTCGTCCAGATCTGCTCCCTCAGCTGTTAAACCCTCTGCTGTATGGTGTTGGTGGAACTTCTGCAGGATGTTTTGGAGATGCTCACACATAACCTCCATCAGATTATGAGATATGTCCAACGGCAGAAAATCATCGCAGGAGCTGAGAATCCAGTGGAGTTAGTTGTAAAAACAACAAGAGACAGAGTTTAAAATCAAATATTGAACAGTAGTATGCTCATATGTTTCTCTCATTCTCACCTTGCAGCTACAGTCACTATTTGAAGCAGGCGGGTACTGGCCAGTCTGACAGCCCCACTGAGTAACATTGATCCAGAAGACGAGGCTGCAAACCAGCCCTGGTTCATCAGAGCGCAGCTGTTGTTGGTCAACATGGAAAGGATTTCCAGGATGCCACATTTGATGATCAGCACCAGATCCACAGGTTGATAACAGAAGTTCAGTGCAAACGTTGTAGCTAAGAGAAGATGCTGACAAGAACCTGAGGATGACAGAGACAATATCCCAAATGAAGAGAGAAAACACTGAACAGATTTTGAGTTATAATCTCAACAGTATAAACATTTCCTTGGAGTATTATAGTTTTGTTCAGAGTGTCAACTTAGAGCTTAGTGTGAGGAAGCCAGACTCTCTATGTTGTTGTTTTCTTTTCTACTATATTTAAAATACACTGCAAAAAAGTGTTTATTTCAGCCAGAGTGATAACAAAACCAGTATAAAAAACAGAAATATTCAGAGTGAATACAGTGCTAAAAGCATAAAGATTAACCATTTGTTAAAATGCAGCATGGTCAAATACATAAAAATAACTTTAATTAGGAAGAGATCCGGTTACTGTAGTCAACATTTGAGTTAAAATATTCAAATAGATGATAAAAAAACAGAAACTCATTTAAAAATTGGTAGTATTGAACAAAAGAAGATAAACAGAGCAGATGGGGCAGCTGACTACTCAACACACTTTTCACTGAGTGACAGAATGAACAAAGAGCGCCAGGATAGCTGTTAAAAGACCTGATGTGAGAAAAACAAAAAAAGGAAGGTATTGTAAAATAATAACAGCAGCTTCATTAGCCCTACTGTTATTATAAAGGTGTTAAATACAGTAATAAATACCTGGATGTTCTTTCTCCAACTGGACTCTGACTTTGAGGACTTGCACCACTTGCTGGTAAAAGGTATGCGCTGCAGATTGTAGCGCTCTTTTCGTCTCCATTGAAGCTGCATTAGTGCCACACTGAATTTAGACATCAGAATTTGAAAAGAAAAATAGTTTTGGGAAAAAATAAGTATGAAATATGTAGATTGTAGTCTCCAATATGATAGGATTAAATGTTGATTCTTCAGTTTTTTATGAATCATGAACTAAGATTCTAGCAGTGTTGTTACTGAATATACCATGTAATGCTGGGTCTCGTAATTTGCTCCAGAGTTGGAACCAATGATTTGCGTTCCCAGAGCGAAGCATCCAGTGAGAAACTGGAGCTCCGCAGACTGCAGCAGAGCAGGAAACTGAGGAGAAACTGATGGTGGGCTGCTCTTCTCCTCCATCTTGGACAGGAAGGCTGACATTTGACACAAAGCCTCCAGACGCATCTGATCATAAAAACATGTGAGGAGCTCAGTTGGGAGTGACAGTCTGAACACTAATTTTGATTTTTATTAGCAGCACAAGTTTTGCATTGTGCAAAACAGTACTTCTAGCTTAAATGTGCATTTGTTTGGTCACATACAAGATAATTATCTGACTTACCTCAGCCCGTTGTTGCTGTTGCTGTACAGCTAAAGTAATGGCCTTTGGATCTGCCTGACTATATCTATGCCCACCAGTCAAAGCTGGAGAAGAATATAAGTGGATCAAGCTTCCGCAGACAAACTGAAACACCTGGTTAAGGATTGGCAAAGTGTTGTCACCACAGTGGGACATGGTGGAAATAGGACTGATGCACTGCCGTAAGCGATCCCAAGCATCTTTCATTATTCCCAAGGAACACAAAGGTAATCCTGGAACATACAGACCAAAGAAAAGGCTCTTTTTTTGATTGCCCATAAAGTCATTCAATTTGATTTGTATAAGTAAACATATGACAGGAAATGTCTACATAAGCCATGCATGTGATTGGGAATTCAAAAGGAGAGTGGTACTTAAAATTAATCTGAAAAATCTGCATTTGTAAATATTAAACTTAATGCCAAACAAATTGGGTTGATTCTGATTTTTAAATACATTTCAAATGAAACACTTTAACAGTCTGTATGTAATTTGGTTCTGTTCTTAAACAGTCTAGTGCATGTGATCATTTTAAAACAGACTGTACTCGTGACAATAATTTGTCTTTCTCATAATGTCTGGACACCTTTTAGTGTCCAATAAAAAAAGTATGTAAAGATGGTTTAGCTGGTGGTAGTTACAATAAGCTCTAAGTTCCAACATTCAAAGAATATACTTTTACTAAAGCACTCACCCATTTTGGAAGAGCCAGAGGAGTTTTTGGACTGGTCACACTAAATAAAATAAATTAAAAAAAACAGAAAACCATTACAAATTAAGAGGTGTGAGGTGAAATTTTCTTATATCACAAGATTTACCTGTTTTCTTCCAGCTACTGTAAACGACTCAGTTGTTGATGTCCTGAAAGAAGATGATGCAGATACTTAGTGATCACAGAGAACAGTGAAAAAAGCCAAGCAAACCTGTGCTGCACAAACTCTACCTCGATACAGTTTTGACATCCGGGTAATTGTCTCCTTCACTGGGTTCAACCCAGGCAGATCTGACCCCCAGCAGAAGGAAGATGGATCGAGATATTACAAGATGGCAGGCAGCGGAGAAAGACAAGCTTTCCTCTGATTCCCTGTGGTTTTCCCATTTTTGCTTAGGACCTGGTTGTCTCTCTGGGCTAACAGGGCTCTCCATACTGCTGGGCAGAGCGGAAGTGCCAAACGACTCGTAGACTGTCACATTCTGTTGAACGTGCATGGCTTCCCGGGTGGCCATGAAAGATTCTAAGACTTCTGCAATGAGAAAAAATAAAAATCCCTAAATGTTGATGCGTTATAAACCAGTGGTTCCCAATCATAGTCCTTGAGGAACACCATCATGTATGTTTTGTTTCCCTGCTTCAAGACACCTGATTTGAATGAGGGGGTGATTAACAGGTTGCAGAACTTAATCAAATCACAGAATCAGGTGTGTTGGAGCAGAGAAACAACTAAAACAGACAGGGTAGTGTTCCTCGAAGACCAGGGTTGGGAACCACTGTGCATGTGAGCTAATGTACAAAGGAACAATAAGCTGTAAATTTACTCCATTACAGTGCAGAGATCAATCTCTAACCTGACAGGTATGTATGACTGCTGTTAAATCTTTCCTCTGTGGCATCTTCCTGGTTGTGGTTTGCTGTAGGAAGTGGGGGCACCTGCACTTCCTGATTGCATTGACCTCCTGGTTGCTGCTCATGCTCCTTTTCTATCAGCTCTGCTGATGTGCTTGGCTCCTGGATGTCTATACCAGGACTTTGAGGAGACTGAGAGTTCTGTAATTTAAAGAAATATCATAAATGTACTTTTTGTTTCATCTCTTCATGGATTTTAACTATAATATAGTTAAAATGTATACAATAAAAAAGCATTTCTTAATACTAATAAAATTAAACCCGAGTCATAAAAAATGCTCAATGTCCATTCCTCTTTAACTGTGAATTACATCAATATTTAGCAAAATAATACATTTATTTTTATTGTTAAGTGATGTATTTTTTAGTAAAGTTACCTGTTTGGAAGCTGCTTGCATCTGTGACATTTTTGGAGAGTTTTTAAAGGCCAACAGGGTGTTTCTGATTTTATAAACTGTTTCATAGACATCGATCAGCATCTCACAAGGTTCATACCTGTCTCATTAAAGGTAAATTGATTGTTAACACCGTTTATTAATTTCAATACACACATTAGAATTCATAATTGAGGACTATTTACACATTGGCAAACTGTTGGTGTATTTGTATCTTTTAAATAAAAAGTATTCAGCAACTCTTTAATTTTTGGATTGTAACCAACCTGTCATCCCAACAAGCCTCATTTTGCAGTCCAGTATGTTTAAGAAGAGCAGCCAGACTGCAGCGGCAGACAATCGGCAACAGATTATCTGAAGAGTCTTCGTTCTCCCATTCTGTTAGACAAAACAAAAAAGATAAATTGCAACAAATTTACAAACAGAAAACACATGCACAGAACCTGGGGATAAAATTTAGAAATACATTTAGAATGCACCCAATTTTAAGATCAGGCAGTTACTTTGTTCTAAAAATACCAACCTTCAGACACAGTACCTAAAACAGGCATACAAGTACCTTTGCTGTGAGCATACTCCTCCATCTTCCACCACAGAACACCTGCACGTCCTCGGGTGGATCCCAGGGCCAGCTCCAGTAACGTTCTGTTCTCTTCCGTCAGAGACAGCTCTGCTTGTCTGGCATCACTGGTGCCCAGCAGCACAACCTCCATCAGCCATGTCATGGTGGAGTCTGCAGGAATACACTTTGATATAAATATACTAGATACCGCATTACCATTAATGCAGACTACATTAACGGTTGTATTAAAATCTTGATGCCTTTAATTTAGCAAAGTATTTTAGTATTTGTGTTGTGATAATGTAAAAATCCCATAAAGTTAAAGCTGGACCATTTTGTTATCTTCTCTCATCTGTAAAGTACCACAACACCTATTCATCTCCACTCTTTAGTAACTTGTTTTCCTTCAACGAAAACAGGAACATACATTTGAAATAAATCTAAATAAATCTGGGAGTTTAAAACTGATCCCTTGAAAATCTGTAGAACAGGTGGTATGTTTTCCTACCCAGCTGTTCAAAGTCCATCTCGAGACCGTTCCTGAGGAGGACATTTGATAGCCACATCTCTGACATTTTCTCCTGGAGCGAAGGCGGCGGGCCTTGCAGCATACTGCCAAGGCAGCGGCCAACTGCCAACGCAACAGACCGTTCCAGATCCAATATCCAAACCCACCTGCACTCCTCCTCCTGCTGCTTCCCAAGGTTTTCTTCACTTTTATCTGGAATAAAACACAATCCATCATTTTAAATAGTTGATATGCTCTGCTGTAAACTCCAATAATACAGGCAACAATGCTAATATTAATTGAGGATCAATCTAATTGTTGCTGCACTGACCAGAGGATCTCTGAGCCTCTGCTCCCAGTTCTTGTTCCTCCAGCAGAGCTGTCTCAGGCAGCAAACTGTTGAAATCATTGAGGTGCTCCAACAAGGTCAGTAAGTGGCTCAGAAGAGGCTGAACTGTGTCCAGTGGCAGCAGCAGCAATGAGTACACCACCTGACACAGCAGACTGCCAGCTACTGAATTGTACAGCACCACTAGGACCAAAGGTAAAAAAAATAAAAGCATTAAAGTCTATATTAAAAAGAAAATGAATTAAAGATTGCACATAAACTACAAAGTGTTAACTGTATACGTCTTAAAAATTGTTGCTAAACATTTATGCATGAATGGAGTCATATAAACTCATTCACAATTCAGAATTGATTAATTTATCTTTAATTAGACAGTTTATTGAGGAGGGAGACACTCACTCATGCTACTCAGAGAACCAGTGTTATGATGGTAACCTAAAGTTCTCTTTTATAGCCTTTGTTTCATGTCTCATATTAGGAACGAAAACATACTGACTCCTGTATGGCTCAGCAGAATTCATGTTACATGCCAGCCATTTTCATTTCTCCTGAGCACTTAGTGCTACAATCTGTTTTTTTTTTTCTTTTTTCAGATGCTTGTTCAGAGCCCGGTGGTACAAGAGTGTCCACATTCCGCGGTCACCTTTCTTTGGCACAAGGACTTTTTTCTTTCGGCTGCTCCCTTCCTCAGCAGTCGCCACAGTGAACTAACCAAGACTTGGCGATTGTTTTTACACCAGATGTCCTTCCTGAGGCAACATCAGACCACAGAGCTACCACAGCTCTCTGTGTGGAGCAGAGAGCTGGCGACTAGGGGACCCGAGGGAGCAGAGGGTGGGGGTTAAGGGCCATGCTGAAGGGCCCAGAGTGGAGCAAGTCAGGAAAGAACGTGAATCCCTCGCAGATGGGTTCATGAGGAATTAACTTATTGCTTAACTTATAACTTATTGGTCTGCACCTGAAAGAGCGGGCTGGGGCGATGGGTTATAATCCTCGTTGTTATCTGAGGACAGCTCTGAATCTACATCTAAGAGCACGCCTCCTGCCATCATGAAGTCGAGCAAGCTCAAAGTGAGACCCTGCTCCACCATTTCAGTTGTCAGCAGGTCCACAGCCTCGAGTATGTCACCCCAGCTAGTTCCAGCTTCTGGTTCAGTAACCTGCTAACCCGGCAAGTCAGCTGGGTTCTGCTCAGTAGCTGTCAAAGCCATCACTGGGTCACTGCTGGACAATGTCAACTGATGGGCCAGACGGCGACGAAGCACCTTGAGGGAGAACTGGATGCAGTGCGCTCACTCCTCCGCAGACTAAAGGGCTGCCTGCGAGTGTTTCAAACCGAGGAACACCACACATGATGGGTGGGTGTCCCCGCCTTAAATTGTGTTTCCACATAGGCAGGTATGGACTCACCTCTGGTTTTGTGGAAGCCTTGGTGGTCTCTATGTTCCAGGGAGATTCATCTGTAAAGCTACAAGTGGCTGGTGACAGCTAGCTAACCAGGTGTGTCTAGGCTAGGAGGAGCATCTCTGCTTCCAGGTGGGCAGCTTAAACAGTGGGAGTATTGCTGCTCTGGGAATAGCTAATGCACAGTAAGAGATGCAGTAGTTAACTTTTATTTATTTTAAATTATTTCTACTTATTTTTTATGGTATTGCTACTGATGAACAGCTACTCTGTGTGGTGCTGTGCAGAGCAAAGTGTCCAGAACAGAGTTTGTGTACGTCTACCCTGAGAGAGACAGTACCTCGAGAGAGCTGATGAGAACTACTCATTGCGAGAAGAAGCTTTTGAATAAGTTGTCTGTGCAGCGACAGCCCTATATTTATGGGGAGGGCCCTGCCCTCCTTGACACTGACAGGCTTAGTCTGGCTGGTGTAATATAACAGGAGCTTCTGATGTGGTCACACCAAGGGTGTTCCCATTGTGAGACATAAAACGTGTGGTATGCATTTTGAGAATAACAATAGTACCGGTAGTATCATCTAATTATAAAAGTTTTATTAAAATTAAAATATGCAAAACAACAAAAAGTGTAAGCCATAAAAACGCATTAGACAGAAGTCAAAATTCTTACTGTGCAGCTTTTTAATTATTTGTTTGTCTGGGGAACTCTCCTTCAGCAGCTTTGTTGATCTCTTGAGTGTCTCAGTAGCACAAGGTAGCAGCAGGTTTAGATGCTCTCGGAGCAGCGTCACACTGCCATCATCCTACAAGTCAACGGGAAAAGAACTCAACTACAACAATCAAGAGTTCAAAAAATATATTTTAAATGCAAGACCTCTGCAAAATAAAAATTCTTAATAAAAAAAAAAAGATTGAGATAAAAAAATTGTTTACCACCAAGCAGTTCAGGTAGTTATTTCTGCAAAACTGTACATTTTATATAATAATCACATTTCACATTGTGTTTGACTGACTGTCTTTACCTCTGAACTGGAGTGAATGTAGCAGTGGGCGAGCAGGTGTTTGTGAAGTCCAGACAGCAGCTGATGGAAGTGAGAAGGAGGATCGTTTTGTCCCTGATGGCCAGCACTAAGCTGTTTATCACTATTTTTCTCTAATTCTCCAAATTGTTCCTCCTATGTGAACACACAAAAACCAAGAAACAAAAAGCACATGAGGGGCTTAATAAAAAAATAAAAAATAAAAAAATAGTGATTTTTAGTGGAAATTTATTTGTAAATAATAAGACAAATACAGTACTATATATTGCATAAATTAATAAAACACATCCATAAGAATTACAAAACTACTATGAAGCTACATTTAATCATTTTAACTTCTTATTTCCTGATTTTTACTGCTTAAAATCACCTGCATTTATTAAATGAGACTGCACATAAAAATAAACATGACACCCTCATTTCATACCGTGTAAAAGCCTATACTAAGCAGAAGCGTCCTCAGCAGCACCTCCGCTAAGTGCAGAGGGTCATAGGCCTCCACTGAGCTGGATGAAGGAGGGCAGACTGACTTGACAGGTGTCTGAGGAGGTCCAACTTCACCGAAGTTGCTGTAACCCAGCAGAGAAGCGACATGGCTCTGATCCTGAAGGCTGCTGAGGACCATGTCTAACTGCAGACGCTTTGAAAAATGGGAGAAAAAGAAGAGAAAATTGTAGAAAAGTAAAGGTTTTCACAGTCACATGTTTGTTTGTTTTTTGCAACATTCAAGCAGCATTTTTTTCCCAGTAACACTTCAATTTGGCACAGCAATATGAAGTTTTCTAGTGTGATCCAACCATGGTGAAACCTACTAACTGTAATCAGCCAGGAAGAAAGACAAGCAGCTGCAAAACACCTTCCACAAGCAGTTTGAACTCCACGCTTTTATAAAAACAACACCTGGTGATTAATGTGATGCAAGAAAAATAGTAAAATAATACATTTTGTCATAACGATCAGCACTGGTGCAATAACCTACATACCTGCCCTTTGGAGAGGACATTTAAACTCTGGGGACCTTGAGGAAGGAGAGAAAGGAGTAGTTCGGTTCTTTCCCTGAGAGGAGGCAGCAGTAGGGAGGCACCAATGGACAGCGTGTTTAAAACTGCCTGAAGATGGACAGAAAAGAGAAAGGCACAAAGATCAGATGTTGGTACTTCAAAGGGTAAACAAACTCACTCAGTGCTATAGATATTACTTATTCAAAATACCTAAGTTGCAAATAAATCCACTTGTAAGCTCACTTAATTCACAAGATGTTCAAACACTATTGATCAGTGGCCCTAATGATTTTGTCTCATCTGTATATTTATATAGTACTTCATACTATGATCTGAACCAACACCTATCCTTTTTTATATTAACACTTGTGTTAAGTATATTTGAAAAGAAATGTAATTATTTACTTGTTGTATGGAATCAGGCATGTTTGTGTCAATCAGCCTGAAAAGCAGGTTTCTCAGCGGCCTGCCCTGAGCACCTAAAACTATTGCACCCGTGCCTCCTGCATGAGCCAAGGACAAGTGGATGGACAGCAGCTTCATGCACAGCAAAAGGAAATGATGGTGGTCGCTGAAGAACAGATACAAAGAGGATTGAAAGAGTGCATTAAAAAGGAAGGCAAGGAAATGTGCAGTTTGTGAAGAGGTCAACCCTTCTGGCAACTAATTACTGTATGTTGCGGTGACAGAAAGAACCTAATGCCTTACCTTTTAGATAAAAATGGAGCAGGAGGTGTGTCGTTACTGATGCCATCGCAGTATCTTTCTAGGAAGTTGCGTAAGTAGGAGAATGTGCTCTCCTCCAAGTCAACACAGAAAGGCCTGTGCCATGCAACCAGTTGTCTGGATAGAAGAGCACATATGAGTCAAATTTTAAAAGGAATCCTTTAACTTAGCAAACATGTATAAACGAGACTAGGTGCCATTGTATGAAGACATTTCAAAAGAACAAGCAGCATAACACTGTTCTCACTAGTCAGAAAATTGGAGAAAAAATAAGGTGTTGTTTGAGTGTTTACCTGTCAGTAGGAACTGCAGTCCAAGCCAGACTGTGAGAAGTGCCAGCTGTGATTTGCTGGATGGAGACACCTTCTAAGCCAAGCACTTTCTTGGGTTTGGTAATAGGTGTGGAAGTGTGACCTTGCCCACACTGGCCCATCGTGTTGTTACCCCACGCATACACTTCATTCTCTGATGACAGCAGAACATCGTGCAATTAATTAATGCACAAAATCTACATTTCTTTGTACACATGTGCAAACCATATGAAAAAAAGAGCACAGTTAATACTAAAGATGGTGTGTACCATGTGACAGAGCCAGACAATGACTGTCCCCACATGAGATATCGATAATCTTGGTGATACTCAGGTCTTCTATAAACCTGGGTCTCAGAGAAGTTGTTTCTGAAGAACCACAGCCTAAACATGAACCACAGCCCCAAGAGAACACCTGAAGATGAAGCACAAGCAAACAAAAATGTATGAATTTTTTGTTTAATCAACTATGTAGGAATTTTGTACTTTTTATTAATTTCATTCTGCACTGCCTGATTTAAGACAAAAATCTCTTTCAAAATATAAACAACATCCAAAAAGAATATAGAAATGGCTCAAGTGAAAGATATTTTTATCTCAATGTTAGTGATATTTTATCTGAATATCAGTTTATTGTAGAGATGCACGATATTGGACTTTTGGTCGATATTAGATATGCCAATATGTTAAAACTTATTTGGTCGATAACTGATAGCAATATCAATACTGTTTTTCCTAGACCTACTTACAGAGACGGCATAGCTTTCTCTGCTGTGGAATTAAACTACTACATTATTCTGCATGGTCTTTGTCAGTTTTGCCTGATGCCAAATGCAGATGCCAAAAAGGGGCTGAAAATGATGCAACACTTCAACTTTGATTATGTTTAATGTCAAATTTATTCATGACCTTTACTCTCTCTAAGACAATGACAACACTGGAACAGTGCAAATTTGTAAATTTTCACAGACCTAAACTCAACCTGTTCACAAGCAACAAGTGAAAAGTGCATAAGTAGTAGTCCATTAATATACTGTACTTGACAGTTTCTTAAATAAAAAATTAACTGAAAACAAGCCCAATGCATCATTATATAATCTTAATGATCAACCCAAATCTCTATGAATTCTGCTATGTGTAAATAAAATCAGAAGTGCAAAAAATATTGTCAGCTTCTTTCCTTTGTCTGAACATAGCCGTCTTATTTAGGCTTATTTACTACAAAACTTATGTAACAGAGCATGGAAAGTCCAAACAGGCAAAAAATGTCAAGTAACATGCACTACATTTTAGCAACAGTTTAAGTCCTTTATATATA
>JARVGQ010000672.1:14400417-14413609 GCA_031762355.1 Hypsolebias martinsi | reverse complement strand
CCCCCCCACCCCACCCCCCCAAACAAGTGACCATGTCCCGGTACTTTACGGTTTGGCCAAACCTCTCTGAACAACGTGAGGAATCTGAAGAATGGGATGGAGGTGAAAGGTCACTGAGAAGCCTGCGTAGGTTAGAGTGTGTGTAGGCTTGTAGCATCAACATGCCATCTGCCTGCCCTCACTCGTCCAAGGAGACAAATACATGCACAAGCAAGCGTGTCCGCACTCAGGCATTCAGATTTCATCTGGCTGAGCCATAAACAAAGATAGCATTCATGCTGTGGCTAAAATGATATGGGTTTTGTAATTTAAACCTCTCAGCATCGGCTCTGTATGCTGGTGAAGTTAGACGGGTAACATTATGATTGAATAAGAGACTGCAATGGAATACATTGAAGTAATTTAATGGAATAAGAAAAAACATATTAAAATTGTATGAGGACATTACGATTCAAGCCACAAAACATCTGAGTTAGTTAATTAATTATTATTCATATTGTGAAGGGGTGCCAGACTAAATGAAAAGTAGCTGGTTCTATTTGGAATTATACCAAATCAATTATTCAGCAGCACAAAGATGCACTAAATAGTCTCTTGTTTTCTCTGCAGGACATGGAAACAGTTTGACTTTGGCATTTAACGGGAGTAAAGAAAATCCCATTGCTGCTCTCTAATTATTGTGCAAGAATGCAACTTCTTCATGTTTTTTTTTTTTTTTTAATTTTTATTATTTGGTTGTACACAATGACTCTGTTGTCACATTTGACACTGACACAAACAAAAAAACAGTTCTACTATTTTATGGTTTTATCAGAGATTAAATGTGTCTCAGTTTAAGTGTTACATCACTTTTAGACTAAATCTTTTTTGTGTTTTTGTAGGCATCAAGAAAAGTGCATAATATGGCTCATATTGCTAAAATGATTTATTTGGTTGGAAAATAACTTTTAGGCATATGTAATTCTTTAGCTGATTAAAGTCCACCGTACAGTGCGTCCAGAATTTTAATTAGACCTCCTGCTTCTCAGTAATGCAAGAACAAAGTCTAAAAATAATGACTTTTTTTTATGGATTCCTGTTGTGTGTCAGCCTCTTTTAATTAACTGCATTGTTGGGGTGACAAGTCTCTTACAAGTTTCTGCAAGTCCTGTTTTGTAACAAGTTCAATAGCTGACGCTAAGACAGGATGTCGTGATTTGTGGAGCTTTGGAACCCAGAGTTGTAGACAAACAAGTAGGCTTGTAGGTCAACAGGGGGAAAACTGATTTATTACAAAATGAAAAGGCTGTCAAGGCAGCAAAACTACTTACAAGCTCAGGAGAAACTCAAGGAGGCACGCAGAGGAAGAACATCATAAACTGTACGCTGAAGGCACAAAAGCATGATGCAAGACTGCCAGATCTAATGAAGAAGACCGGATCTACTGTAATAATAATAATAATAATAATAATAATAATAAAAAAAACTATGCGTACACTAATACCAAACACCAGACTGGGAGACAACCAGGTACAGGTGAGTGTGGGTGTGGCAGGACCAGAAACAGAGACATGCACACACACAGGGGAAAACAGAAACATGGGAGAGTACAAGGATGGAATGAACACAAGAATCAAAAGAACCTTCCAACTGTCCATCCATCCATCCATCCATCCATCCATCCATCCATCCATCCATCATCTTTACAGCTTCTTCCTTTTTGGTCACTGGTGACCATATCCAGCAGTCACTGTACAAGAGGTGGGAGACACCCTGGACAGGTCTCAGTCCATTACAGTCCCACATAAACAACCATTCAGCCTCTCACTCTCACCTAAGGACAATTACCAATCAGCCTAAGGAATCGAACACAGAAAGTCTTCCAAATATCAGCAAAAATATTTGTCTTGACACAGGGTGTGATTTTAGGTGTGGCGATATTGGTCAAACAGCATATACAGCTTACCATAGAGCTGTAAACACATATTATTTATACGTAAACAAATTGAGTTAATGAACCATGACCAATACCTCAATTGGGTACATGTCATTAAAGTGGATTAATCTGAATTGCTATGCCAAATAAATGGGGTATCTTAGAGGTGTTACTCTCAGAACATAATTGCCAGCATCTATCCATTTTTTTTATTTAGTTGTTTATTTAGTTTTTACAACACTGAATAAATAGGGATTTCTAAATCTACGTCCTTACCACAAACCAAGATGAACATTCGGCTGGTGAAAAGCCAGATATTGCCTCTAGCAGAAATGACAAAATCTACAGTTTTTCATTACTATGCCCAGTCTTTTTGTTTTCTTCTGAAAACACGCCGATGAAGATTATCATCCATCCAGGACACGGTAAATTCAAACCAGTTCAAGACCAAAATGACTGGACTTTTGTTTTGTAACAGAAGACGTTTTGTTTCTCATCTGAGGCGCTTTCTCAATTCAAACAGAGTGTGGGGGGTTCGAGTTATAAAACTGAGGTAAGCTAGACACATATGCAGATTGCTCTATCACTCCTCACAATAGGGTTTTGTTAGGCTCTTTGTTAACAAAAACCTCTTCTGAAAACAAGAACATGTCCAATGTGTCCATTCTATAGAATACACGAGATTTTTCAGGGATCTTCCCTTAGTGACAGAACTCAGATGAACTTGTGCAATATCATCCAAAGATGAAAACATTAATTTTTAATGATGCGCTTTATATCAAACAGTAGAAAATTATGTTTTGATTTAAAGTATGGTATAGGGTGTCGCTGTTTTGAAGAAGGCTGTCAGAAATGAGTCAAGCGACTCGAGTGAAAAATACTTTTAATTTAAAACAGCCATAAACTGGTTATAAATACAAATATTATGGCTTTATGATACACAATGTGACCCACTATAATAACTCCAAACTGACTTTGTTATAACTTTTCATTAAAGCTATAAATCCTGCATGAATCCTCAATTAACAAACCATTTGTTGCATGTCCCACAGTAAAATCCCGAGATTTACAAAAACAAATAGAAAACCCTATAGAGTGTTTATATGCGTCCACTCATTAGAGTAGTACAAAGTGAATTAACACAGTCAAATAATCATTTAACACTTTGTGCTTCAGGTGTTTTGGTTGATTAATTGCTGTTGTAACTCTTATTCACATTAACTCAGGCTGATTTGCCATGCTCGCCACACATTTGTCAGAACGGGTATTTATACAAAGTTAAAAATAATATTTGAAACTTCAACAATCAAAAGAGTTGACAGTGTTGTCTTCATAGCATCCAGGCAAGCAGCCCCCAATCCTGTGCCTCTACAGCCACTATCCTGAATGTTTTAGTTGTTTCCCTGCTCTTCAACGGGTCTTCAAGTTCTGTACAAACCTGTTCATCACTCATTTACTTGATTCAGGTGTGTGGCCCTTAAACAACTGGGGACCACTGGTCTAGCTACACATTTAGGCAATTTGGACACAACTGTTCATGACAAGAAACCTCAAAAATAGCTGCTGCCATCCTGTTCCCCCAGACCTCGCTCACACTAAATGATTGGGGAGTGGTGGCACAGTGGTTAGAGACGGTGGGCCTGTGATTTGAAGATAGCCGGTTCAAGCCCCGGTACCAACAACATCAAAAAATGTAGGTGGATAAAGGTGAAACATCCACACCTGCCTCCACCCTCATTCGCCCCACCCTGGGCCCTTGAGCAAGGCCCCTTAACCCCCCACCATCTGCTCCCTAAACAGGTCTCTCTTGAAAATGAGTGGCCCAGCGCCCTGATCAGATGTTGGCAGACGGTCGCAGCAGCTCCGAGGTCGGCACGCTATTAGCTCGTAGCTCCAGACGGCGACTCTCAGGTCCATTAATTAACTTTATTGAATTATTTTAGGGTTTAAAACGCAAACCCATAAAGCACGGGATCACTTTTACTTTAGTAGGAGTACATTAAGCCATTGCACGTTTAATGACATTGGGTAAAGATTTCAGGAACTTTGTGGATTGCAGAAGAAATGTTCATCTGCTCCTCTCTGATGTATTTGTGTTTTCTGATCTCTTCATGTAGGATTCTTTCCACAGATCAAGTGAACCAGGTGCCCCACGTCCTTTTGTTTGTAAGAGGTTGCAATAATTGCTGCGTCTCTTGCAAGGTTGTTTTTGCTGAATCAAATTGACCAATTTATTATCCCTCGCTGTACTCTGCTCAGTTTTTCCTCGTTTCTCAGCATGTGCCATTAGAAACATTTTCCTATAGGAGGTTTGACGTGCTGCGTTTTTCAACTGCACCAGGCAGCTGTAGCAGCAGTGATGGGTATTCCTACTCTTATAAGAAAGCAGCAGCACCTCCTTTGTTTAGCTTCTTTCCCAGAAATCACTGAAGCCTTTTTCTATAAAATTTGCCCTTCACATGCAGTGGGGGAAGGAGGTTGGATTGGAATTATTGTGCATGTCAAAGAGACATACTGCAAAACTGGTCTGCTTTAATTCACTCTGCACTGAGCCTAAGCTTAAAATGTGAGGTTTGTTGTCTTAAACAAAGCAAAGCTTCATTTAACATAAGATCATCATGAGGAACTTTTTCAGCTTGAAAACTTTAAAGATTGGTAAAAACAGCAGCAACAAGAGAAAACAGAGACTCAGACAAACACTTAAAGCTATAAAAAATAAAAAAAAATGCCCTGAATACCATGCTCCCTGCTGAGTTCATTAAAGGTCACTGATGACGGAGAACAGTAATTATCGGAGGAAAACCACCACTGATCAATGAGCTCAGGCTTAATGAGCATCTAAATGATGAGTTGCACCATATGCTCGTGGTGACTTGACTTCGTTATCGTTATTAATTTCTTGATGATAAAAACCTCGGTTTTCAAGTTTCTGCTCCTGTTTTCAATATTTTAACAACACGTCAACTAATTATCCAATAACTTACCAGTAAGGCTACATTTGAACTCGATTTTACCACTTTTTTAATGCTTTTTTTCATCAAACCAAACAATATCATCGCTAAATTATTTCACAACAGCAGACGTATTTCTCTAACTTGATTAGATTGTGTTGCTATATCATGCGTGTTTTAAATTACCCATGGCTGTAGTTTTTCTATTTCAGCGTGCTGTTTTGATGCTGTCTATTATTATTTTTGACTCACTCAATGATCTCAGGAAGTGCTTTTTTTAATCTTCACATATCTGAAAACCCACAGTTCTATAACAGCTCTGAACTTCAGAGCAGAGTGACAATAAACAACAACTTTAAGCTGAATACAGCATTAAGTCCATAAAACATCTGAATTGGGAGATGGTGAAGGTCCTAAAAATAAAAAATAATAATATATAAAAAAAAAAAAAAAACGAGACAAACATTTTTTGATGGAAAGCTTTGCCTGACGGAGTTTCAAATAAAGATCCTATGTGATCTGTTAGCTCTCAGCATGTGTAGTGGGCATGAGTCTCAGCTACCTCCACACCAGTTATCAGATCAATATCTGTAAAACTGGCTGTGTGCAACCATTTGTGTTTGCCTAGGTCCAACAGCTGTGAATCAAATTTACTTCACAAGTTAATCAGTTGTTGTAAATCAATAATCAATTTCTGAGAAATTCATAAAAATTTGTACAGTAGTTCATGAGATGTTTGCTATCAGACAAACAAAACAATAAATAAATAAACACAGAGAGGCAAAGGCTTTTGCATGATCACCCACCTTTCATGGTAGTGTGCGATAAAAATAATTCAGCAACACAAGGGCTTGTTTAATCAGTTCAGTGAGTACTATCTGTTGAAGGCTCGTAACAGCTGCGCTGATAATGTTTCTTATTTTCATTTTAACTTAGTCAAAGTTTTGTAGTTTTTATTAAATACTATGGTAGTTATAATTTAAAATATCCAAAGATCTGTTATTATATCATGCAGTCATACTTGTATTTAATCTCTGCACCTCCTGGTGTCAGATTTTAACTCTTCAGAGCTGAGGTAATGTTACCAAAGATGTGTTGTAGAACAATTAATTGTGGGCTCAACATGTAACTTGGAGGAAACAAATACAAAACTGTTACAGGGGTTAAACTTTAGTAATCAAAGCAAACACTATACTAGTTATTGCAGCTTCTTCCTCTCTCGTGTGGGTTTATGTTGAGTCACAAAATGTGCCTGAATGCCTCTGAAATGCTTGGTCTCTGTATCAAATGTAGCTTCAGATAATACACTAATGTTGAGCATAATGAGAGACAGAAAGGAAAGGTTTTCAAAACTGCAATCGTTGGGGAAAGTGTAAGTATTGTGGCTTTGTTTATGCCTATGTTCCTCCGATCCTCTGTTTCTATCTTTATAGGGTTTGTGTTTCCTTAGTATCTAGCCCCATCTTGTGTCGTGTTTACAT
Source organism: Hypsolebias martinsi (assembly GCA_031762355.1). NCBI lineage: Eukaryota > Metazoa > Chordata > Actinopteri > Cyprinodontiformes > Rivulidae > Hypsolebias > Hypsolebias martinsi. Next base: position 14,407,262 of record JARVGQ010000672.1, on the reverse strand, counting down.
CTTGCATCCTCTTTCTCTGGCATCTGTGATTACTCGCAGGTGCCTTCACTTTATCTAATTGGTGTTTCCTGTATATAAGTCTGTGTCTATGCGATAGTCCTTGTCTTGGCATTGTCTTCTGTTCACTGATTGTGATCTGTATATTTTGTGAGTATAACCTGATCCTTCTATGTTTGTTTTGCTGCCCTGTCAGCTCTTTGTTTTCTTAATAAATTCTTCATTTTATAAATACATCCTGAGCCCTTGCCTGCCTGCCTGCTTCATTGGGTGAACCAGCCCTCTTGTGACAGAAAGAAAAGAGGACTGATAGTAACTAAGTGCACAGAATATTACTTGTGGGCTTCATTTATTTAATCACAGAGTGATTGGGATTACAGAAAGAAAAGCCTGCAATGTGAGGACAATACAAATGATCATTAAATGTGACTTGCAAAAGAAAAATCTTATATTACTGAAAAAACATGAAGCACTGAATGGAGCAAAGAGAACTGTCAAATTAATCACAAAATGATGTTAAATGTTGAGTTTGTGTCCAACAAAGTCACGTGTGGATGTAATTGATGCTGTGTGGGTCAGACCAATTTGTGAATGTGTCTGTAAAAGACAGGAGTCCCCGTCAGTATCTGCTTTTATTCAGGAAAAACTAACAATCTGATTTCATGTGGAGCTGCTGGGCGCAGCGTCCTGATGAGCCGAGATGTTGACAAGCCTGAGCCTCCTGCTGTCACTTTCTCTGTGACAGAGTCATCTCATCCTCCTTTGACTGCTGTTTTGTTTTTTGGTTTGAAAATAAAAGATAATTGGGTTTTGTGTCGTTACAGCTTTCACACATGACCTCATCCGACTTAGCAACTTGTAAAAACGAAAAGAAAGTCAAATACGGGATGGGTTTTTAATAGCGTTGGGTTGGACCAGGATGACGGGCAAATATTACTCTGCCTGTGGTTTGGTGTCTGCAGCAAACAACGGGCCACCGGGGGAGGACGTATGGAAAGTGTGACTGTGGTTCCAGACAGAAAGGAGGAATATCTGTGGGGTTGTGCTTTAATGGTATGGCCAGAAGATACATAGACTTTTTTTTTTTTCTTGTTCCACAACATTTGCTCAAATGTTAATAAAATCTGTCTCCTCGCACCAACACCACATCTCCTGTTTCCCTCGAATTGATCCAGCGTGCACAATGAAAAGATCTGCACCGGATGGAAACCAGCTTCTTTTAATCTCAAGACGTTGAAGCAAAGCAGATTCTCTCACTGACAACCACTTCAAATGAGCTCTCGCTCCCTCCTCACTCCTCTGCTTCTGTCCCGTCTTTACTGCAGCCTTTAAAGCACTTCATCTGGGGCCTCAGGTAGGGTTTCCACTTCCTGGTCGTCACGGTTATGGCTCATTAAAAAGGAAACTGAGTCCCTCTCAGATCTTTTTAATGTGTTTAAGTCCACGGTACTGAAGTCGTCACTCGAGTACATCTTGGCCACATTAGCATTAACCTGGTTAGAGGTCAGTATAATGGCTGTCAGATGCTGAACTGAACTATAGTCATCAATAAAGCTGAATCTTTGCTCATTCCATAATGAGCTAAGGACAAGCTTTTAAGACTAAACTATACAATCATTCCTCAACAGCTTTAGCAAAATGTGATTATTCCATTCCAACTTGGAATGCGTCAGATTGTAAGAGTGGTGGTAAATATTTTGTGCAGTTTCTGAGTAAAAGGGAAAAAAGTTTGTTTTCATAACAGCACCATGTGGTTGTTTTTCTTATTCATCAGTTTAATTGTTCTGCGTTTTATTGGTTGTTTGGTCTGAAATGGTGGAAAATTGAAAACACGGCCCAACTTTAAAAACAGCAGCTGCAAATCTAAATGATTTACAGTCACTCTGTTGAAACATGACAGAAAATGCAAAAAAAAAAAATATTGACTGTTAAACAAAATGCCTTGGGCAACTTTTACATTATTGCACTTTTTTTTTTCAGCATACGATTTCCTGACTAAACTTTTTCATTGAAATAAACAAAAATAAAACAAACACACACCTGGTTCATAGAAATAAATTAACATTCATCTCTGTTAATGAAAACAAGGCTTTATTATATAAAAATAATGCAGTTTACATATAATTTTAAAGCTCAAGTAGCTTAAAACATTTCTTGTCTGCTGTCTCAAGAGATGGGTGATGGTGTGTCTGTCTGTTAGCAAAATACCTTGTGACCCAGAAGGAAGATTTCAATGAAACTCTCAGCAAGTTATTATTGAAGGTGCCCCTAAAACAGCTGACCTTTGGAGCCAACGCAGTTCTAAATGGCTGCCGCAGCTAATCAACTTTTTTTCTCAGAAATTGCTCAAACTTAGGGTGGTAGTAGCTGAGAGTCATCCAATCACATCCTCTGAGCACTAACTTTATGAATTATTAATAAACCAATGAGAGCTGAAAACTGCAGGAGGACTGTCTGTTGGTACACTGAGAACTTGTTCTACATGTTTTGTGCACCTCATATGGTTACTGTGGGACCACCAGCTGTATTTTATTACTGCCATTAAATAATTACCTTTAAAAAAACTCAAAATGATTGTTCCTAATATGTTTGTTTCTACTTTTCACAGGGAGTCATTATTTTACCTGGAAACAAAGTTACAGAACATCCAACCAGTGGCGATGAAGGAGGGAAATTTCTTTTTGAGGTCATTCCAGGTAAGATTAAAGCACTTTAATCTTTTTTTGATCTTGATGGAAAATGAATGGAGAGGACAACGTGCAGCGGATGGAACATAAAAATAATAACAACAATCCCCTGTTAATTTGTTTAACACTTGTTTTTGTCTGCAACTTTTAAGAGAATGCATCGTTAGTATGCACAGTAGTCTTGAGTTTAATATGTATTTACAACTTTTAATGAAGGATTTATTTAACTTTAAATTTTAAAATTGCTCACTATATCTTAAAAAGTACATTAAACTATAATGGGTTTAATATTTTCTGTTGACAAGCTTCAACGCTCAATAAGCTTTAGAAAAACAGCAATTGTGTTGTGAGAATTGTTCCATACGTTTAATTAGAAAGGAAGGAGAACATGAAGTTGTGGATTGCATTGTCAACAAAGTAATCTAGTAATGTCAATTTCGAACAAATTTACATCTATCTATCATCTACAAAATCTTCCACATGGATCTAGATGAAAAATGGGCGAACACCACAGAAAACTGAGAATATATATTTCTATCTTATTTAATTTAATGAGAAGTTTTTAATATTTGTACTCTGGAGAAACAGAGAGCTAAATTCTGCTGAAGCCCTGCAAAAAACCTTAGTCCATCATGTTTTTCGTGTGTCACCAACCCTCAGATGAATCACAAGCATCAATATGTTTTATGAAGTGTGACCAGCTCTCATTGGACACAAACAGCCAGCCAGTGTTGAGTTCAGGGGAATTGCAATGGAAAATGTGCCTTCTCACAATTTGGAGTATAGCTTGTCGCAGCCCAGTGATGTATCATCTATAAGGACATATGAGGGACTGTCAGCTAAAATCTGATAAAAAGCATTGGGGTTTGTGAATATTAAAGCATGTAAAGCTATACAGAAGACTGCAACATTTCTTAAACAGCTACTGTATAATCTGGTCAGTTTAAATACACGTCTATATAGTTTATATTTTCAACAAAATCTTTTTTGGAAATCTGTAAACCGGTCAGTATTTTACTCCATGTGAACTCGGTCTATTTGATTAGATGCTGTAAATTCTATGAGTAGCCTAAGTATGCCATGTATTCTCTTTTCATTAACTCTGACCACAAAGTTTGGCTGTTTGGAATTGCCACTGAGACGTACCAGCATAACTATGAAGGCAGGCATGGAAATTTAAGCAGAGGCTGCCTGACCCAAAATAATTATCTGAATATGGCTTCCCACGTGGCCTGGAATTGGACAGCTATCTCAACTTCTCCTGGTTGTCTATGTGAACGAGAAGCATCACCTCCGAGGACATCTGTGGATCTGTGTCAGAGTTGAGCCGGCTGATAGACACTGTGCCATCTTTATCAGGACCATGGAACTTTCTAGTAGTGTCCACGGACAACTCACTGCCCTCGTCAGCCTCCTCATGCATTAATGTATTATGATGTCATCAGTATGTTGCTGTTTCATGTGCTGAGGTCATTTTTTTCCTCCAACTTACACACTGTGGACACAGTGTGAGATTATATATATATATATATATATATATATATATATTTTTTTTTTTTACACCTACACTCTCTCTATCGTGTTTCTTTTCCCTTATTTGATAAAAAGGGCTGTGCCTCCGCCGTCTCTCCATGTCTGTATATGTTTCTCTTGGCTGGGCTGTACTGAAATGTAATTTCATTGTGCTTCGGTGCAGTGACAGTAAATCTGGTCCTGATTCAGTTAATACATTCAGATGTGCAGAAGGATTCAGCATTCGTTCAAATACAAGTGATCAGTTCAGACATCGTCATCATCATCATCTTCTGCACCCGAAAACAAGAACATGGCTTGTTTTGCAACAGCTAATAAAGAAGTCTAAGAGACGCTTGAAGAGCAAAGGAAAGGAAAAGGCAACGTATTTATTCCACTGCTCTAATTGTGGCTCTGCAGTCAGACTGTACTGGCAGGCAAACAAACGGGAAGCAAAAGACATGTGGGGGGGCTGCTGGAGATGTTGGGTCATACAGAGATGACCATTGTCTTGTTGTGGTGGAGATGAGCTGGCATCCGCTGGTTGCTGGGGGTGGGGGGCTTTGGAAGCAGCATCATGTTCTCCGACTGAAAGCCCACTCTATTCTCAGCTGTGCAGGAAAGTTAAACTGAGACTTTGCAAACAACTGAAAATGTTTAAAATGGAATAAACATTTTCCGCACCTTTCATTCACCTGTGCCGAGCGCTCTCTGATGCTGTTTCCGCTCCTCTCGCTTTGTCTTCGTCTCGCCACATCTGGCTGCTGAGCCTGCTGCTGTAAGAGACCAAAGTAACCGCAGAGCAAACAATATTTAGACTGGAACTGTGCGCGAGGCTTTATTTTCAGCTGACACCCCAGGTACAGATGCATTGAGGCTTTTGTTTTGCCTAAACCCAGACTTTGTTTTCCACTGACACTGACATGTCAAAACATGTGCACGCACAAAGAACACATTGATCCAACTCCCATATAGGCTCTGGCTTTAAGTTACTTTTATTATCAAAGGCCTAGCATTCCTTGAAGGCATATCGTCTACCACCAATCATGCCAAAATTTTAAACTGCAATCATCTTGTGGTTGGAAATGACACAGACCCCTTGTAAATAATGTGATGTAAAATATCATACAATATTGTGAGCTGCCATCTTCAGGGTGTATGTCGTTAGCAACTCTCATCTACTACCACATCAAATTTTAGCTCAATATCTGTAAAACCGACTGAGTTATTGTCATTGTTATATTGGCCTTAGGCAATTAGCTGTGGTATCCATCCCAAATGGGAGTAACCCCAAAGGTGCGGAGGTCCATTCAGTGATCACTTTCTGCAATTTGGATAAAAATCAATGCTGTGGTTTGTGAGTTGTTTTTGTTTTGTTTTGTTTTTTTCCTTCTTCTTTTTGGTAACGGACACAAGATTAGCATCCTCCATGTTGGCATAGCATCCTTCATAGACAAAGGCAATGTTGGGGTAAAAGTCTTTTTGTTTCTCACTTGTTTGAAACACAATAACTTTCTTCCTTCCTCTGGTTCTCAGTTCACTTTTATCTGCTGCTTAATCCTCAAAAGAATGTCAGGAATCGTTTTAATATGGCTGCGTGGAGTTTTGAACTGAACCGAGCGCCAACACAACCAGGCAACAACACATTACTGTATACCAAAAGACTTTTCCTCTATTTTACCCACCTAAGCTGAAGGAATACCTGCTCCTGAATGTGACTTTCATTCAGCTGTGAGTAATGGTGTTTTTTTTAATAGCACAAGAGTCAACCAAAAAAACTTCCTGCTGTGTTTTTTTGATTGGGAGACAGTTTGCATGTTCCAAGCCTGGATAAAAGCTGGGTTTTGGCTTCACTGTGAGTTCCTCTCTTTACCTCAGGTACTTTCTTTGGTTTGGTTTGTCTCTTTGTTTCTCTGCTTGAAGTGTCTGGTCAGAAACATCTGCTGAACTATGCCAATACTTCTCAGCTCATCGCCTTCAAATTTCCGATAACACTAGGGGTCACGTTGTGGCCTCGAGCCTAAACTGTGTTTCCAAAGTAAATCTCACAGGATTTATTTCTGGAGCAGGAGAATTTCCTCTCGTTTCAGCATCAAATACTTTGTTTGGCTCAAGAGTGTTGCTTAAAATATTGTGCAGGCATTTCCTCTGATGTGAGGCTGATACCAGAGCCTCACTCCATTAAAACACTATACTGCCCTCATGTGTTGATATGAAGTATAACAATACAGTACAGTTAATTTACGGTGAGCATTTTGCATCTGCAGTACACAAAGGAAATTATCAACCGTAACATGTATTTTAGCACTTTTTTTTTGTTTTTTGTAAATTATTTTTGAAATAAACCATTTGTTCTGTTTAGTCCACTTTTTTAGGACTTTAAACATACATAAATTAAAACAAAATGTGACATTATTTACATGGCGTTTGTATTTTTCCCACTAAACTGACATTTCTTTTTTTATTAATTTGCATCAATATAAGATAATTTCAATATCTTTAGGTGGACAATGGTTTGATTAAGTATATGTGAGCTCTTTTAGTATTTAATTAATGTAATGGTTACAAAGGAAAATGTTGACACTTTGAAAGGAAATCTTGATTTATTTATTCATTTTTTAAGATTCCCACATTTTATATATATACAGT
>JARVGQ010000672.1:14383469-14395013 GCA_031762355.1 Hypsolebias martinsi | reverse complement strand
CATTTTAGCCCATGCGTCAGCTCGGTGTCGTCACTCCAAAAGGCTGGAGCTCGTGGTTCCTCCGGTCACGCTAAGCTTCACCCGGTCCACAGCATAGTTTTCCATCGTCCATCCTTCCCTCCGCAAAACTGCCGTTCAGCTCCAGCTCATGTGTCCGTGCGCAGCAACCTCTAATTGGACACGGACGGACCGAAGCTAGCTGTGGAAGCTGGAGCAAAACGACACTGCCGGAAACTGCCGGAAACTCGCTAAATCGGCTTAAAAATAATAATAATAAATAATAATAATAATAATAATAATATGTTATTTATAAAGCCATTTAAAACAACCACAGCTGCAACAATGTGCTGTACACATGAAAAAAGTATTAAAAAATTAAATTTCATATTTTTATTATATATTAATTATGATGCGTTTGTAGGTCCGAGTTGCCTTAAGTCGGGGGCGCCGTAACCCGAGGACTACCTGTATTGTCTGTATTTTCACCATCAGCTAGCATACTATATGTTACTGTGTGTTTTACTGATAGAAAATCCAGGGTACTTCAATAATCAAACTGTTCATAGAGATGATAAATGCCATTTATATAAAGTCATGAAAAAGGCCCGCAGTAACAGCACAACAGGATAAAGAGCAGGAGGAAAGGGATGTATCCTCCATTAGTTCTTGACCAAAGGTGTCATTGTCGTAGAAAGAAAACTGATTCACAAACAATCAGGTGTAATGTCCATTAAATTTAATAACACAAAGCTTTGGAGAACATTCAGACCATCAGAGAGTCAATCCATTACAAATACAAAACTTATTCATGCCTTGTCCTGTGCCTTAACATGGTAATATCTCTCTCAGTTACCTTAAAGTTAGAATGGGATTATAAAGGTTATTAATATTGAATGCCTCCGGAAGCAGATCAATAAATATATTTCCATCACCGTCTTTTAATAAGAAATTAAGTTAGCTTGTAATTAAATAAACAACAAATGACGTGATAATAAAATAGAATAAAGCATAACCCTGTGTTTAATCACTCTTAAGTCCTGAGCTATTGTGTGTCTGAAATTTTTCACGGTTGTTTGAAAAAGGAGGATGACAAAAAACAGACTTTTCGGTCTATCAGTCTAAACACAGAGCTGCATACCGTCTCCGTAAGCTGGAGATGTTTGGAATATCCACCTCATTCTTCGAGTATCCCAGACCTTCTTCCTCCTCCTGTTTGGTGTCCGTGCTTCATGCGTGCGAGGCGGCTGCCGTGACATCCTCCTAGAGGAAATGCACAGAGACGGGAAGTTCAGACGCTTTCATAACAGCCTTATTGAGGAGGTTGGCATTTGACGCGTCACATTCCAATCTCTACTATGAGCCTTCCACTCTGACCTCTAGCACGCATCAGGTTGGCCATGTTTCACAAAGGAGCCCTATTGGGCCTCAACTGAGGAGATTCAGCTTGTCTCTTGATTTGGATGTCCAGACTGGTGGTATGTAAACAGATTTTCCCCTCTCTGGTTAAATATTTAGATGAACCCCAACCAACTGTGCACCCAACAGGTGCAATAGTGCTTGTCCAGGTTTGATGGTGTGCTGTGATAGAGAAGGGAGGATCTGACGTGACGCTTGGGAAAAGAGGAGACCATTAAAGGCCTTTCCTGCAGAGACAGAAAGCCCAGTGTCTCAGAGTTTCTTGGCCAACGGTAGCGATCTCCTCGCCGACCCTGCACGGCAGTATTTATAGAGCACTGCAGATGAGTCATTTGGCCGAGTGCCCACTCTTCATCAACCAGATTTACAGGTCCCCCACTTTGGGGAGGGCTGCCATGATTTATGACCCTCCCTCCACCACCAGCTCCCACTTGTCTCACTTCCTTCAGAAAAGAGCAGACACACCATCTTGCCTTCGGCTTCACTCGCCGCTCTCTGTCGCGCACGGTTCTCAGAAATGTGTTTTCTCTGCTCTTTTCAGCTCCTTCAACACAAGTTTTGAGAGTGAACTTCTTCCCAAGGGGCAGACAGACAGACTGTAGCCTCAGCCTGACCTCGCTTCTGCTGCTGATTTAGTCTTTTCTGACCTGCTTTTAACTTAACAAAATGAAATTGTAGGCCAAAAAAAAAAAAAGAAGAAGTTAAATGAGGTAGAGGAGAACTGTGAGGAACAGTAGGGTGTGTTTTAGCAGAGATGGGAGGAGATAGAGCTGTGAGCAGGAACAGATGAAGAAGAGGCGACTGGGGGCTGGTGGTCAGTAGCGATACGGTGGCTTTTGCTCCCTCAACCCTAAATCGAGAAGGGAGCGCATCTTCCTGTGCTCCCGATGGATCTTAACTCCAACCCAGGTCTGTCTTTCTGCATGGCCACACAGAATATTAACAGCTGTATCTGGTTTGGACTGCTGCAGCAGGCTGGATGATGGATGGTTTGCTTTGTCTTTTAAGCTTCACGTTCTCAGACTGCTTAGTCAGACAATGAGATTTTTGCATTGAAGTTGGAATATACTGTTTGCAATGAGCATTTTTATCACCTGGCACAGAAAAGGTAAAAGTGGGTAATGATATATATATACATATTTTGCCTTCGTGTGTGTGTGCTTGTGTGTCTGTGTTATTAAAATAAGCTCATGAATTATAGGATGGATTTTATTAAAACATGCAGAAAATAATCTCTGAATGTACATGTATAGGTAACTATTAAAATTAATCCAGTTCAAGATGGCTGCGACAGCTGATTTAGATGAAACAGAAATCTCACTCAGCTTTAAAGATATTGGACTAAAACCTAGCGTTGTGGTAGCTGAGAGTATTCCCAAGTGCTTAAAACTTGTCTATAAGCAAATTATCTCATGAACTCCTGGATGCATTTTAATTCAATTTAACTCTAAAAAAAAAAAACAACAACAACAACAACAACAAACAAATGCGCTTTAGGGTCTACACATACAGTACCAAGATGGCTACCACAGCTAACTGGCTTTAGCCAAAACAAAAATAACCATAACTTTGTGAATTGGCTTAAACTTTCCTTTTTGATGAATCTTATAGTTAGGGTTGGCTTGTTATGTAGCCTTAGACTACTGGAGGACAAATTAACCTCATTCTCTTAAATGAATTGTTCAAACTGAATAGTTTTCATTTGATACTATTTCTATCTTAAGGTGATTCTTAACCTGCCATTGTGTATCTGTTCCTACCAAACCCAGCAAGTCAAAGCAGATGGCCACTTGTCCCGAGTCTGGTTCTACTAAAGGTTTCTTCCTCATGACGGATTTTTTCCTTTCCACTGTCACCTTCATGCTTGCTCAAAATGAGAGTTCTGCGATGGAGTTAAATTCATAACAGTCTGCTCCTCAGATAAATGATGTTAAATTATTATTTTTATATGTGAATGTTTCTGTTCAGTGCGCTGAGATGACTCCTTTTGTGACTTGGTGCTACATAAATAAACTGAATTGAATTGTACAGACACTGAGATGTGTGTGACATGTTACAGTGTCTGAGGTTATAAATAATGTTCATTTTGAGGATTAATCAAAACAGCTTCATATTTTTTTTCCAACATAAGATGATCTTTGTCTAAAACTCTGATATGAAAGGTGGCAGGGGATATATGTTCCCTCAAGGAATGCCGCAGCTTTAATTTAGATTGATTTTTGTAATTTTTTGTCAATTTTAGTATTTTTGTGTTTCTTTTCTCATCTGCAAATGTGTTGACTGACACATTATCTGTTGTTGAATTAAACTTAAACACTGATTTTAAAACCATTCAAACAGTCAGAAAGACAGATGTCACTTCATGAGTACATCGTTTTATTGTACATCCCTGTTTAAAACACACAGTCAGATATGTTGTGACATCATCAATAAAACACAACGTTCGACTTTTGTTGTTGCTTTACAACGTGACGCCTCAAATGAACATTAACAGAAATGTTCACAAGCCTGTGCACCCCACTGTCACAGAAGGTTGGTTATCTCTAGGAATGAACTGTAGCTTCAAAAATGTTGCCAGAGGAAGAAAAAGTGTGCTCTCTAACTGAACATTCTCACGACCGGCTCAGATTTCACTTTGCTTGGCTGCAAGAGGCAGATAACAAGACAGACTGCTGAATTCATACCTTCCTGTCTGCCGGTAAATCCATCCAAGTGGCGATGTTCTCGTGCAAAAACAAATTAAAAACAAAAAAATTGTAGCAAGAGATGGGAAGAAACAACAAGCAGACATAATGTTCCATAGGCAGAATGTTAGAAGCTGTTGAAGAAGATGGATTAAATTTCCTTGTGGAGAGAATTTTATTTAACAAATAAAAACCCTGAGTGGCTGTTTAAATCTACATTTTTGTACATTATTGATAAAGTTTTTCACATCAACCGAGTTTATTCACGCCATCCTGTTACCAGTAATAAACTAAAACCTGAACGTCAGACCATTGCAGCTGCTGTTAAGATTCAAATTAAATATATCAGAGGAAAAATGGTCTGTACGTGTAAACAAGTTGTTTTTATTTCGTTGTAAAGCTCTCTTCACAAGCAATGATGACCTGTTTCTCTCCACAGCCTATTAGAACTTGATTAAAATGTAGTAAATAAAAAAAGTACATGTATTTGTAAATCAATCGTAATACTGCTGACAGCTAGATTGATTTTTTTCCTTGTTATTTTCCACAACCCTAAGATGCTCTCCTATACTAGAATGCATCTACACACCAGAAGATAACACCACACCTCCACAAAATACCCGATAAGCTTTCAACACATATTTTATTTTTCTATTTGTGCTGAGCAATGTGTTAAAAGGGTTCAAACATTGCAAAACGCACCAATGCTGCTAATACTAATTAAGATGAGCTACCTGCTGCTGTGGTAACAGGTGGTTCAGAATAAAGTTCCTCTAAAACTGTCAGGAAGTGTCCTTTGAGGTTGATTTCAGATGTGAATAACGTGGCATGCAAGACTTACATGCAACGCTAACCAATAATGAACTATACATTTTAGAAAAACTACAAGATCTTTGAAAAATAATGATTAAAAAAACGAGTGGGGGACCCCATACCTGAGCTGCACCTTCGCCCCCAAAGTGGCTAAATCATCCTCTGTCTGCATTAGGTTGTTTTTGACCTCACTTCAACCAAACGTCGAACATCCAGGCTCCCGTTTGTAGTCACCATACTCCCCCATGCTCCACCCCCAACAGGCTGCCACCATATTGATGAAACTCCACAACTTTGCTATAAAAGTTTTGTGCATTCTCAAACTTCTCCAGAGCCATCAAGCTGAAAATTGAACTGTTTAACGTAGCATTTTTAGAGGCTGAAATAATTCTCTGTTATTTTGGGATAAAAGTGGGGGGCATGTTTTTGTGTTGTTGCAATTACCATCTAAGCTAGCAATGATTCCAGTGGTGTTTTTCTGCTGATCTGCACATTTCTTTCCACCTGGGCATCATTTGTGTATACAGTATATATTCTAACATGTAGCACAAAAGCATCATTAAGGAGCCTCTTTTGCCGTCCTTGATGTCCTACAAAGGAAAACGTAAGAATTTCCCTGCCATATATTTTGCATAATGTTCTTTACCAAGATGCTTTAGATAGACCTTTCCCACCTCCCTCCCTCTCATGTTTCATGCTGTAAGAGCACATCTCCAGCAGGACATGTCCCACATATAGTTCACGTGTAAGCAGCCGCCGCACAAACACTTTGAAACAAATTGTACACACAGTTGTCTGAACACTTAAAGTGTACCGTGTGAAAATAGCTCAGCAGAGTTTAAACAAAACTGGTAATTTACTCCAGAAATATGAGCATACTTTAATAAAAATAGTTGTTTTTCCAGCTTCAAGACTCTTAACCCAAATAAATGACTAAACATATTCTCCAGCAAGCGCTTACCATCAGCATTTCTGTCTCCACTACATCACAGGCAATAGCGTTCTTCGACCGTGCACACACACCCCCTCACTCCGCACTGCAGCATTTTGTCCAGTTTTGTCAGAAATAAAAAAGAAGAAACTGCTTATTTGGCTGAAAATCCAAGGCTGCCTAAATAGCCAATCAAAGAGATGGTTTTGAACTGTTTGCCACTGTGGCTGTAGAAATACTCCTTAATTTCCATGCTTCACGCTCCTCCTCACTACTCGCCATGTAATAAAAGCCTAACAGGTGAACGGCTCATAAAGTAGGTGATGACTGATGAATGCCTGCTTGATTGATCTATACTTTTAATCAAAATAATGTTCTCCAATGACAGCCCAGACCTATAAATCAACTCAGAAAATAAAAATACAGATAGCAGGTGTATTTGTTCAGGCCACTTCTGTCTTTTCAGGCAGTGGGAAACAGTCAGTGCGAAGCTAAGCTAACATTAGTCACAACAGACTGGAAGTCAGGCTCCTGTCTGAGAGGTTCAAAGGACTTCTCAAAGGCCAGGCTGACACAGCCTACCAATTTGTGCAGGTGTGCATCTGCCCTGAAGCCCTCATGGGTGCAGAAGGTGATATTAGAAGGTATTATTAGGTGAGGCTGTCAAGTTAGCTCATTGTTCTATTCTCGGGGTGAAGGGGAAAATGGTTCTCCACTTTTTCCACTTGGAAGAATGATTGATGAGCTCTGTCTCACACATTGGGTATCTGAACATTCAGGAAGCAAAATGTCATAAAAAATATAACACACAGAAAGACTGTCATGGATACCACCACTCTGTCTTTTTTATTTTTATTTTTTGGGCTATCATTCAGTCAGTTTCTCAGATATTGTGCTAAATTTTTTGGTGTGACATACTGTAATTAAACTTTTTATCTCAAAGAAATCACTGGATAAGCATCTACACCTGGTCAACTTTTGGAGTCAATCCCATTCAAGATGGCTGCCACAGTTAGTAGATATGAGCCAACACAAAAATGACTATAACCCAGTCTATTTCATATGTTTTAAAGTAAAGTTTACTGTCCTAATGGCCCAAAAAGACATTTTTAACACATATTCTGAGTGTGGCATCTCAAGATATCGTAGCTTGTTTATACTGTATGTCAAACCAGCATCTTGGGAAATTATTTGCTTGTGTTTTTCAAGCAGCATAGCAATACATTTCAGGCATACACTCAATACAGATGTACACTGGTGATTTGTCAGAGGGACTTTAGTGTGTCACTTTGGGAATATGCTTGTTTTTCAGACATGTACTCTGAACAAAGCAAGAAGATGCATTTTTTTTATTGCAGCCAGTGTAAGTGTTCAGAAACTGTTAGTCTGATGCCAAACAGTAGTTAGTTTGTTGTTGCTTTTCACCATTTTACTATTTTTGTGGTTGTATCAGACTAAAAGTATGAGGGCTATCTTCAGGGAGCTTTTTTGAAGAGCAACTTGAATGTTTCCTGTTGATCTTTTTGGTCTACAGCTTTCCAGAAGCTCCATTTGTTGCCTCTGTCAGTGATGTAATGTTTCCACCCCCTTGGCTTTGCGTGCATTGTTATCACGACAACAGCCGTCAGTCATCAAACGCCAACAATCCAGACGTTTTGTTGGGATGTCATTGCTCAAGTCAGTAGTTACTGCAGACATCAGAACTTTAAAGGCTCCAGCTGTTCTGAAAATTTGATAAACCTCAAATTGGTGCTTGAGTTTAATCTATTCTATCTAATATTTACTCATCATCACCACAAAATTAAATAATCACCCCAGAAATGTAGTATTTTCTGTTTAATTTCTTTAAATGTCATTTTTATTTTTATTTATTTTTGACAGTATTTTTTTTTTTACAAATATTTTACAGGTCACAACAGATTCTATTTGTAATCTGTTTGTTTTATAATGATAGCACTTTGGTTGGCCTTGTTGCCATTTTAAGTGCTCTATAAATGAAACAGTATAGTATGGTATAGTACATTTACTCTCCTGAAACAAACTTAAAATGAAGTTCTAGTTTGTAAAAACCTTGTTTAACCTTGTTTAAGATGTGTAAAATACTAAACCAACATGTTAAACAGGGTTTTATTCTAGCTGTCTTTAAAAATTCAAGAGGCACATTACTAAGAAATGTGTCTACTTTTTCATTTCCTAGTTGTTTTTTTCACTCATCTAGGTTTAGATTTGTTTGTAGATTTGGTAAGACTACTGCTTTATTTTCACTTTGAAGCTGCTTCTTAAATTCTTTAATTTTGCATTTTCTTGTTTTTCCTTTACCTTAGGTTTTCTTTTGGCATCACCCACCACTATAAAGACAGGCGTTGTTGTATTTGACTGTGTGCATGTTCATTTTCATGTTTGTCTATTAAAATATCTCAAGAACCACAGGATATATTTTAATGACGCTTTCAAAGAATATATCGACAAGTAATTAACTGTTGTTAACCCATTTCAAGATGTCTATCACTGCTGTTCGACCTTAGCAAACACACAATTGGCTATTAATCAGCCATATTACAGATGTTGAGCTAAAACTTGGCAAGGTAGTAACTTGAAGTCATCCTGAACCTCTGCTCTGAGCATAAACTGATCATGTGTGATCTTTGTTAAATATTTTGGCAAGGCCAGCTTCAATATGCATTCCTTCAAGGCCTGTTTGATTTCTCACCAGGACTCAGTTCTAATATTGATCCATTTAGTGTTTACATTCTTCATCACCTACAGTATTTATGATCCTGTCTTTTCCTCACATTCAGTTTTTTTTTTCTTTCACTTAGACATATTATTT
This sequence comes from Hypsolebias martinsi, assembly GCA_031762355.1. Taxonomy (NCBI): domain Eukaryota; kingdom Metazoa; phylum Chordata; class Actinopteri; order Cyprinodontiformes; family Rivulidae; genus Hypsolebias; species Hypsolebias martinsi. The sequence goes on along the minus strand of JARVGQ010000672.1, from coordinate 14,386,339 downwards.
CTTGGGTGGCACTGTGGCTCAGTTGGTAGAGCTGCCGCCTCTCAGTGAGAAGGTTGCTGGATTGAATTCTGACCGGCGGCTTTTCAGGGTGGCGTTTGCATGTTCTCTCCGTGATGCACTGGGCTTTATTCAGGTACTCTGGTTTCTTCCAATAGACCAACAACATGTATGTTAGGCTGATTGGCAACTCTAAATTGTAACTATTGAGATAGTGAATGGTTGTTTGTCTCATTTGTCTCTGTGTCCCTGTTATGGACTGGAGACCTGTCCAGGGTGACCCCTGCCTCTCGTAGTGACTGTTGGACATGGACACCAGTGACCACCATGACCCAGAAATGAAGAAGTGGGTAAAAAGATAATGGATGTATTCATGGATAGATGGATGTTTTTATTTTGCTCAAATTAGTTCATCAGTTTTGAAGTCAATGCGTTGGAGAAGTCTTTACTTTCTCATTTGCCTAAATTACCTACTCTGTTCCTATACTGGTTGCTTCTTCAGCTCAATCTGCATTGAGGTTCTTTCCCCAAACCTAATCAAGTTACAGTTTTATTGTACTAAACATGCAGTAGTGTTAGTAAATGTGTTCTAAAGGCTGCAGGTGACTACAACTGATTTTTAATGACGCCTCTGTACAGTCCTTTTCATCATCATGCCAACTTGTGTTACAAGCTGTTGGCTTTAATTCCAGTCTGAGCTGTGGTTCCTTTTTGTAAAGTGGAAATTGATTCCCCTTACATAATGTTATATTTACAGCAGCCCTGGCAGGACATACAGACACAGCTCTTTATTTAGTTGGCATGAAATCAGAACAGAGATGCTTGACTTCACTGAACGGACTGACCCCATGCTTCAGCACTCGTCCTCCTAATGGTTCATGGGAACTGTTCGATCAACTTGTTGCTTTTACTGAGAACCTTTTGCATATTGTCGTGTTTTGTCTTGTAGTCTCATGTAGCTGAGGTATCACGTAACCCTTTCAGCACAACATAATACACATAATCTTGAGCTTATGTGAAGATTATATTCCATTTTTTAGTGCCATGATTACCCACTCTCCCTAAGGGCCACCTGTAAATAGAAGAGCTAAACAAACCATGAACTCTTTAACCCACCCCCCCAACCCACCATTCCTATTTGCTTTGTTTTTCATTCAGCATCAGATGGAAATGGATACCCACAGTAACTCTATGGAGTCTGTGTTCTCCAGATAATGTCTTTGGGGGAGTCAGGTGGAGACTAATGTTGTGGTGTCTGTCTTGAGATCATGTCTATTGACAAGCAAAGACCACCATGACACCAGGAGGACAATTAGTCATCGATATACCTTAACTGGGGGGTTGGGGGTGAAATGAGACACCTGTTACGATGCATGGGAGGATGGCCAACACACATGTAGGTTGTGCAGCATTACAAGCTTGAATGTTGTAAGTTGTAAGATTTGGTTTAATATTTTTTTTTAAGTTACTGGACATTTGCTACTACTAGAACAGATAATTTGACTTTATGGTCAAGAAGGGCATAACACATTAACAATTACTGAAACTGCTACCCATCAAGATGGAGTAGAGGTAGGGCAGTCGACTTGAGACCCGAAAGTCCCAGGTTCAATCCCCAGCCATTCCCACATGTCGTGGTGTCTCTGAGTGAGACATCTAATCCCTACTTGCTCTCTGGGTGCTTACATAGCTTCTCATTGATCCACCTGGGTGTATACCAGGTGAAATGGGTTAAATGCAGAGAACCTGTTTCACCATTGTATGGGAAGATACAATGATAACAACACATAGCATTTTACTTTACTTAATACTTTTTTAATACTTTAAGCGAGGACAATATAAATGAAAGTGCTCAAATCAATGTGAAGTAGAGATCACTCTGACTCATATCTACTGATTGCAATTCATAAAATATCGGATAAATTCTCTCGGATGATTCAAGCTAACAGCTAATCATAACAGACACATTTCAAGAACAAATTTTTGTCATGCAAAGTGATCAGATCTCAAAGATTTTGTAGCAATTCAAGTGAGTGTTTTGTTGAGATTTTTTACAGTGTCACTTTTGCATCTTATCACACAGAAGAAGTCTGTTGGAACAATTGCAGATATATTTAAAATACTTTCTGTGTAGAGAACTTTTTGAGGTTTCTGTGTTTTCAGATAACAGAAAGCCACTCTGTAAAGGTCCAACTTCTGATTAACCATGAACTTCACTCCTTCAAGAGAATTTTCTCCCAATTCTTAAAACTGAAATTTCTCTGGCTACTGTCAATTGCAGGTATGATATTTACTCATAACTACTCCACACAGACCCACTTCAACAAATCTGTGCTGCCTCTCTAATCTAGCTGAGCACGATGCACCGTAACTACAAAGCTGCACTTTTCTAGCACAACAGTACCTGGAAAAAAAAAAAAAAAAAAAAAAAAAAAAAAACTTTTAAAAAGGTGAAGTAATTATGGATTGGCCTCCTGCTTACAAGGCTACTTGATGTATTTCTTTGAACTCTCTAAGCTTTAAATAAAATCAAAAATTCATCATTTTAATAACTGCAGTTGTGAAATAATAAATTAATAGTGACATGCCACGTTTAAACATTACAAAAGATTTTCTATAAGTTTTAGAATAATTTATCTAGACAAAACCAAATATTTGCTCATTTTACATATAAATAACCATCACCACTTTTTAAATCATTGACCATAAATATTATTATACATTCTACAGAAAGTTAAAGCCGTGTAGTGGTCGACCTCCGTCCTCAAACTCTTCCCTAAGATCCTCCAGGGGACTAGAACACTGTGACCCCATTTGTTTGAATCCAGGACACAAACTATCTCACAAGAGACACTTTGTTTTTGTCCTACTTT
>JARVGQ010000672.1:14295065-14305223 GCA_031762355.1 Hypsolebias martinsi | reverse complement strand
AGATAGATAGATAGATAGATAGATAGATAGATAGATTTAATCAATACAGTGCTATAATTTCACTGACAACTATATAAATAATAAAAATTTGCAATATACAGTATAATGAATAAAATTGGTGCAGAACTACTTGAATGGTACAAATGTTATTTTCCATGTCCATGAAGCAGAGGCAGCATGAATTACAATCTGGGGGCAGACGGACAAGGAGCCCCCGACCATAAAACTCGTTTATTAAGAAAACAAAACGCTGACGAGGCAGCAAAAAGTACAAAACTCAAGGATTGCACAAAGAGGTACAAAGAACGTGAGAAATTGCATTTCTTGTGTAAGTTTTAGTGTAAAAACTTGTTACTGAATTTTTTTTGTGTAAAGCTACTGAAGAAGTTGAAACCAGGCTGCAAGGTGTCATCGTTTACCTATTAAGATGAGTAAAATTTGGACAGCTGACATTGCTGAAAGCAGGAAAACAACAACGGAAAGCAGTTGAAAAATAGCAGAAATGTGTAGAAAAGCTGAACATTACAGAAATGAACTGGAATAGGTGGAGAGGCTGAATAGAGTACAAAAAGTAGCTGAAAAAACAGGAAAAATATACAATTTAACAGAAAGAAGTAGAAAAGATCATAAAAAGCTGAAATTAGCATAATTCAATTCAATACAGCACCAAGTCACAGCAGAAGTCAGCCCAGGGCACTGAACAGAAACATTCATATAAAAAATAAGTTAACAGAAATATTCATATTTAATAATAATAATTTAACATTATTTATCTGAGGCGTAGACTGCTTTGAATTTAACTCCCATCACAGAACTCTCATCTTGAGCAAGCATGAAGGCGACAGTGGAAAGGAAAAACTCCCTCTTGAGGAAGAAACCTTTAGCAGAACCAGGCTCAGGACAAGCGGCCACATGAAAGGAGCTGATCCATTAAGCTGAACTAAACAGCAACAGATGGGTATAAAGAGAGCTCCATTCTTTTTTCTTTTTTTAATTATTATTATTTCAATGAGAAATCATGACAAACAAAGCTAAACATTAAAAAAATAAATAAATTGCGCATTAATGAAAAGCCATGTCCTGAATGAGCTGGATGTGATGGACTTGGCACTATACAAACAAACTGAATTGGACAGATATTTTGATATATAAACTGTTGAAATAGCACAAAAGTTGCTGAACAATTTACATATCAAAAAACATAAATATGACAAATGGATCTCAATTGTGTGAATGCATTCACACAATTGAATAATTAGTAATTGGGTGAATGCTTATAGCATATAGCACCTGCAGCTGTGAGCAAGTGACGATGGGTGTGGCAGGACTGAGGAGCAAGGGCTAACTGTGTAAAGTACTGGGAGTCATGGTTGGTAGCATAGAAGAACACTGGGAAAAATAAGACTAAAATGACAAAACAGAAAGGAACTCAACACAGAAAACACAAAAACTATTACAAAACAACCCAAAAAACAACCTAAACAGTTTTTGAACAATGTGATGGCAGGAAAAAAAGACAGCAATACGTTGATACTGGATTAAAATGGTTTAAGCCACGTTCACATTCTTGAAAGTGGAAGGATACAGTATAAAGTTTGTCCACTGAGTACAGGTACAAACTGAACTTGATGAAGATGCAACTCTTCTGAGCATATGCGATACAAAAACCCGAACTCGCACATTGAATGTGGAATTCAAGGAATGCCCAAACACGAAACAGTTTAAGGAAAGGTATCAAATTCAATTCACGTCAGTTTATTTATACAGCACCAAGTGGCAACAGAAGTCATCTCAGGGCACAGGAAGTTGGTTCCACAAGAGAGGATAACTGATAACTGAAATATCTTCCTCCCGTTCTGCTTCTAAACTCTAAGGACTGCGAGTAAGCTTCCAGTCTGAGAGCTCTGTTAGGAAAATATGGAACAACAAGATCTCGAATATAGATGGATCTAGGTTATTGAGAGCTTTGTATGTTAGAAAAATCAAATTTTTTAAAAAAGATATAAGGATGAAGAATGGGTATGATGATCATTTGATAATGCTTGTATGTATCTTGAAAAGTTATATATCAATGATTATTTATTTTATAATTGCTGTTCTATAATTGATATACTTCAAAGGATAAGTAAGTAAAGTGATGGTTGTTTAAGTCTTACTCATTACTGTGCAATCTAAAATAAGAAAACAGAATAACTTATTATTAAGTTGTGGAGAAGGATGGAAGATTGTTCTTCTTCCCACTCGTTTTTCAAATATGTTTCACAACGAAAGCCATTAATAGCTACATTATTAAAAATTGATAGTAATATATTTTAAAAAGTGTATTTGCACTGTGTTACAGAACAAACATAATAAATTAGAGTTCTCTTTTTGTTTTATTATCTGTTAAGATTATGGTATCATTTTTTTTTTAGGATATAGAAACTTATTCTGTAATCTACTAACTCCAAGTCCAGTTAAACTGTTTTATGATATACCGGTAATCTATGTGCATTCTGAATGATTGTGTTTTTTACACTTTGACTTTTAATGTTTTTTTATAGCTTGTTATTGCATATTTTTACAAAACACTTTAGTCTACAACTTATCTAAATTCTGCAGACTGAAAGTATGTATAAAACTCTGAGACAGGTGTTATTCATTTACCATAACACAAGAAATTTGCAGCCATACATTTAGAAGCACAAACAGCCACAATGTATCTAACATATTTTATGAATAAAATAGAAAATCATTAAACATGATGGTCAGCTGAGTCTGACTGTCAGTGTCCTGAAGGCAACAAAAAGTCAAACAAGTCATTTTTATATTTTATTATAATTTCATATTTTACTAAATTATAGTTTTTAGTTGCTTCTCTCTGTCTCTCTGAACACGAGTTGAATTATTTGTTTAACACCATAATAAAACAATTGTTTGCTCAGACTAAGTACTTAAATATAATTTTGTATGTTTTGTCAAATTAGATTAGATGTTAAATTTAATTTATTAAGACTAATTTGCATGCTATTACATTGGTTCATATAGTATATGTAAAATAAATATATTTTTTAAACAAGATGTGTTGCACATCCAAGTTTTGTTAATACTGCAGGGCTATTCAACTGAGGGTCCAGGAGCAACATCCGGCTCGCAGGTGACATCAGTCCAGCCCACCAATGAGTTTATTTAAAATAAAACAAGATTTCAAATTAAAAAAAAAAAAGTCTTGGCTATGGATTTTAAAAATCTGAAATGGCATATTTCTGTAAGAGAGGTGATTTAAGCTCATATGGCAGGGCTAAGCTATACAGCCCAGTCCACCTGTCAATTAGTTGATTAATTAAAAAACAAACAGCAGATTTTAAATTAGAAAATAAATTCATATAATGACCACATTTAACACAAACCCTGCTGCTTAGCTGGCTTTCAGTAACTGTGACATCCGAAGCCTCCTCTAGAGTTTGTTGCCTTAAAGGACACAAACTAGAGAAAATGTCAATTTAAATTATTTTATAGTAATAGCCTCAGTATGCATCTATATCTGGAGATTTCATTGTTGGCAGAGTACATTTTTTATTATAACTCACTTCAGAATGTAGACCAAACTTTGTAGCTGGGGCCAAACAAGAAGGTTATTAACACTCACCAGCTTCACCCTGAAGCTAAAGTCACCAATAAGAATAACAAAAAACTGAATAAATAATGCAACTGAGGATAGTTTATCAGAAATGGCTTTCCTGTCTGTGTCTTCCTGTGGGAGTCTTTTTAGCCCTTGAGCAATTTTAAAAGTCTAAGACAGGGTTAGGCTTAAAAAATAACTCACAGCAGAGCAATACTCAGAACTCGAACTTTTCGCCAAATGATCAAAAAAATCATAGCATTTTATTAGAAATGCAGTGGAAAGGTTGCATCGTCATTAATTATGATGCACACTAAGAAGCACGTGTGTACATCAACGGTTATGTGCATAATTCTGCTTCCAGTGATATTAACTTCTGAATCATTCGATTCAATTAAAAAAAAAAAAAAAGTTAATTTATGAAGTCCAGCCAGGGGCATTTTAGCCAATTGATGTTTGTAATGATGAATAATGACCGCTAGATGGCAAAATAAAAATAAAAACTGCAGCTTTGAAGTGCTCCAATTAAAGGAAGTGCTCAGCTGTGAATTGCTTCCTGGCTGCAGATGACTCAGTTTGATGCTGTGAGAAACCCACAAGCACTGGCTTATCTTGATTTTTAGAGAGTTTATTTTGATTCCATGGTAAATGACAGGCTGAACAAATATGTAAGCTCATTAGAGAACATCCTGTCCCTCCTGCTCTGAGTACAGATGGGGATTGTCATCTTTTCAGTTTCCAGAACAACACATTCACGCGCAAAAAAAAAAAGCTTGTCTTTATTATTAGCATCTTTTTTTTTTTTTTTTTTTTAGTTTAGAGTATACTTTTACTAGTGTTTTCCCTTTTGTAGAGTGGAAATATATTCGAAAAGTGACTTCAGTGGTGCAAGAAAAGCTAAAAGCACAACAAAATATGGCATTTAAGGAAACAAAGCAGGCCTAAAACACTGTGACAAAGCAAAAAACATTAAAAAAAATAAAAAAAAGTTTTCAGCTTTGTTGTCTTTTCTCATACCTAACCACTGTAGTTTTTAGTAAGATTTAGGAAAATTATTATTTACAAAAACACGAGCCAGATTCTGCGTTCATGATTTAGGTACTCACTGCGTTTTGCCGTGTCACCATGGAAACGGCTGGAGGACAGTCCCCCCGCGGACAGCCAATCAGCGGACGCGGTGAGGTGTCAGGTTACTCCCAGTCAGCCCACGCGAGCTAGCGGAGGGCGGGGTTATTCCGCTCCTCCACAGTAATGGTAACTTGGTTTTCACAGGAGGAGAGCTCGAAAAGTCTACCGAAGCGATTAAACTCGACTTTGTTGCAAGGAGAGTTTTATATTTTTGTTTTAACTACAGTTCATGAAGGGTAGCGGGCTCTTTTAACGGTATGCGTGGCGGAAAGGTAAACCTGTTGCCTGCCTGCCTCTCGGTGTAGCCAACTACTATCCAAGATGTTGCTTTGTGGATGGGATGGCGTCTGGTGCCGATTGGGAGCGCACTCCTAGTCTCGACGAAACTTAATTTCAGTTCATTTTTCTAGCCCGTCTTTCCTGGTAAGTTTCATGTGAACTACTTACAAGTGAATGTTGAAGAAACGATAAAACAAAAATGTGTTCTAGCTGGGAAACCTAAAGAATCGAGCCACTTAAAAAAGGCACGCATTTAGCTAGCTAGTTGAATGATAACAGTATTATTAGTATTTACAGCTCAAACCTACACATGTGCATCTTTTTTAGTTTAATGATTACCCGTAGCTGCATTTTTATTTATTTATTTATTTATTTTTGTGGGGTTTGAAGAGGGAGAAGATAATTCTTGCTTACCTCTGATGGTTTTGTCAAGATTAACTATATTTTAGCCCATATTTTAAGATTTTTCGTGCCTGAAGGCTTTATCCGTTTTGTGGATTGTGTAAAGAAGTCAACCTATATACCCCCTCCACATTTCATTACCATCAAAAGTGCTAGTAAAGTTCTCTTTCTAGAGGAAAACTGTGATTCAGTGTGAAAATTGGCATCTTGACTGGTCAAGATGGAGCTAGATGATGGGGGCAACATTATCAGGGGGAAAATGGTCAATGGCTTGTGTTTGTGTGTTGGGAAAAGGGGAGGCTGGAGTGAAGTTTTGCAAAACCATGCTCTGCATGTCACAGTGCTCAGCAACCCTGTGATTAACACAAATGGAGCAGATGAGGTCCAGACCAAATTGAAAAATGAGGACTGAACTGGGCTGATAGACAATAAAATGGTGATGGCTTTACTGAAAAATAAAAACATTAACTGGGAAGTACAGTACCTGGTTCTGTGCTGCATTAGTTAGAATTCCATGTACTTTTGAAGAAGCAAAAGTATGAAAGCCAGCCACTGGGTTTTTTCCTATTATTATGAGTCACCACTGCTACATTTTTGCTACCGTTTTCTCCACAAGAACACTACTACCCAACTGAGAAAACAACCGCAGTGACTGTTTTGCAAAAAGGAATAATATGCTCTATGTAGAGCTTGGCTGATGTAAAATTCTAGGATAACTTTTTGTAGTCAATTCAAAATTCCAACATTGACCAATAATGGACACAGCACACAGTAACGTTCGAAACTAAAAAGTACAAGGTATAAAATACTACTGGTAATCTAGCAATGTGCAATAGCTTATCTGCACTAGCAGTTGCTTTACATTTAATAAATGCATTATATGTGACGGAATAGATGGCACTCATTGATAACTTTAAATCAATGCATAAATCAATTTGTGCAGCATGTACATAAATAAGATAATGCTCTGTAAACATGTCCACTAAAGTCATCCCTTAAGAATGTGTGAACTTCAAAAAGCTTTGCTTCCAACTTGTTTTGATGGCACACTGGCGTCACGGGCCTGAAACTTTCTGGTCGCGTCTGTGAAATTAAAAAGCAGACTTGACAATTTTTAATTCCAGCCCAGCAACATAGTGGTGTTTTGCCCCTTAGCACTGTTTTACGCCAGCTGCAATGAAATAAAACACTTTTAAGATGAGTTGCTTACCTTGATTTCAAAGTCACACACTTCAGTAAAATTTGAAAGCAGTTTATAGATGATGTGGAAAAACTCCAAACAATTTAATTAGAAAAAGATAGGAAAATAACTTTTTCTGCTGTATTTGCTTAGGTTAACTCTGTCAGAAAAGTTGCCAGTGTTGTTGGTGTGTACTGATTTAGGATCATGTTTACTCTGACACCTACCTGTAAAAATATATAGAGGCTATATTTGCTGCAGTGAGTTGTAAATTAGAGCTGCTCAAGCTAATTGCTCTTATTAAACCATCCATCCGTTATCTTTAACCGCTTCTTCCTTTGGGGGTGTCACTGGTGCCCAATTCAGTAGTAAATGTGCAAGAGGTGGTGTACCGGTACACCCTAGATAGGTCGCAAGTCCATTGCAGGGACACATGGAGACACACTTGAGACAAACGACCATTTACAGTCTCACCCACATCTAGGGACCATTTAGTTACCAATCAGCCTAGCATGCATGTTTTTGGTCTGTGAGAGGAAACTTGAGTACCAGGAAAAAACTCTCACATGCCCGGAACATGCAAATTCCACTCAGAAAGGTCCTCGGCCGGGATTTGATCCGATGACCTTCTCTCTACCAACTGAGCCACCGTGCCACCCCTTAATAAAATCATTCTACATAATTTAGATAAGTTGTTCCAAATATTGATGTCAGGATAGCACTAAAGGCGCTTTTTCACTGTCTCTACACTCATCAGTTCTTCATTGGTTAAGGGCCCTGCCCACTCCCAGAATGCACCTCGACTCAGCCCGGTTTATGAGACCATCTTGTTTGTGGTTCCAAGTGAACTACTCTGAGGTTTCGATTTTGACATAAGCAGGCAGTAGCCATTGATTGGCCAGCAGAGCTACGTCACTCGATGACTCACCCAGCACATACATGTCAAGTCTTGTGGATTTTCTGTAATATGTATGGATTTCCCCCATTTTTTTTTTGTGACTACAGATATACAGAGAAGTCTTACAGGTTATTCAAAAACTCAGCTTCAAATTTATTTTACATCTCAGAACCGGCTGGTAAGGAAATGCCAAGGTCGCCCCTAGTCTTCCGTGCTCCACCTGGCCTCTGCCACAGCAGCCAACAATCTTTATCCTGAAACTTTGTTTTACTACAAATCAGCAGGCCCTTAAATGTACCTATCTATACTGCTATCTGCAGCACATTTAAAATAGGCTTGAACACTCCAATACCTGTGTATGTGTATAAACTGCACAGTTTACAGTACAGTATACAGTTTACCATCCTCACCAATTATTCACCACCAAACAGGAAGCGTCCATTAATTTCAGAATGCATGGTCCAATCACCCCCACGATTGTAATGCTTAATAAAAGTTATACCAGAACACACCTGCATTACAAAATCAAGACTCCTCAGCACCTACTGTCTGCAAACACATACACAGTAAAGTGTCCAGGGTTTGGAGAGTGTCAGCCTTTAATAAACAAATACAAGGTTTAAAGTTGACCACATGAAAGATGCTTGATGAGAGTCCCAAGATAAAAACATAAGCATGCCAATAAACCATCCTAGCTAATTATTTGCCTCCAACCAGGAAGTAATGATCACTTACACATACAACAATCTAAACCAAATTTTACATATAAAATATTAAATGATCAGTGTTATCTACTAAACATAAATGTCAGTTACCTGGGAATACTAATCACTACCATGTTACAGGATGCTGGTATAACTCCAGAAATCATCTGAGCTACACCACATTTTTCATGCTTAATGCGTTTTAACTTCCCAACTATGTTTTGCATATCACATTTAAGGTTTATTGGCAAAGCAACCTACAGCACAAACACACATCCACGATGAGAATTGCGTTATAATCACAAACTGAAACACAAGTTATAATGCTTGTTATTATTAGTTCTGATTCACAGATGAAACCTCATTCAGTCGCCTCCGTCCTATTTCAGACTAGCATGCAAATAAACTCTTTCCATGTAAAAATGTTAGGGTGTTTTTTTTCTTTTCTGCAAATGTCATGCCAAAGTTCTTTGTTCTCTTCTCTTCACAGGGTCACTTCAAATTACCTAAAAAAAGGAAACTGTTATAAACATTATCAGAATGTATAAGAAAATCTACTATTTAATTTAGTATTTCTAATTTATTTGGGATGTGTTTTTACCAGACTTTGCAGTAAGACAGTAAGATAGGCAGTCCTCAGACAGAAATTTGATTTAAAGTCATGGTGATATATGGAGGGGGACGTCCAAGGTCAGGGTGGGGGATTCTAGACGGTCTAGTGTTGTTTTCATATATACCGTACTATATCAGGATCAGATCATTTTTACTTTTTTGCCAATGTTTTATGAACTTATTAGCATCTTCCTGATACAGATTGAATATATGTCATGTGGATTGTGCTGAGTGTTGGAAACCTGCTGGAACAGATCTGCTCGACATACTGTGCATGATTATGCTACTTCTCAACTATCTAAGTCACTTTTTTCTGCATTATAAACTGTCCAGAATATGTGATGCAGATACAGTATACAAACCATGAGCTTATTTTTATTGGGCAAATATACGGATTTGTGGATTTGTTGTCAAGTCCAAGTACGGTAGTAATTTGATGTATGCATTTTATTAGTTCAATAGTCTGCTTGGAGTTGCTATGTTCTTATTATATATTATAATATATACCGGTACACGTGAATATTATATGTTATCCACATGTTCAAGGCCAGGTGTTCTTACTTTACTTCATACTTCAGAGAATAGAAGTACACTTTGATTTTTTTTTTTTTTTGGCTGATTTTTTTGTTCCTGGAAAGAAAATTTTTGGGAAGATTTTTCTGCTTCTGTCCCAGCTGTGTTTGCCAGCTGGGACCACAGTTCTTATATTTAAAGTTTACAAACAAATGCCTTCTTGTAACCGGTGTATGGACACAAATTCCACTCTTTTGTGCTTGTAAATCAGAATGCGTAGTTGTGAATTAATTTTGCATCTTGTAAACCAAAATGTACGAGAATTATATCTTTGAGCATCCAGAGATAAGAATGTATGTGTGTGAAAAAGATTTGCTGTATTTGTAAAAAGTAATTATTCAAATTACTAGTTTTGTTGTTGTTGTTGTTGTTGTTGTTGTTGCTGTTGTTGTTGCTGTTGTTGTTGTTGAGGTCTGTTTACATATACAAAGCAAAAAAAAAAAAACTACATGCAGATCTGTGCGCTCAAGTTCCCTAACTTGCGTGTGAGTTTTAACTTACAAGTACGAAGGATGTTTCTTCCTCTCAGCTGATTGGTCAATGTTGTGTCAATCAGAAATTTAACAATCCAATCAGAGAACAGATGAGTTTGGATATTGGGGTGGCACTTTACTGAGCTGCAAGTGGAGTACTACTCTACTACTACTATTTCTACTGAGCTAATCCTGGAATGTCAAAGTCAGAGAGTATTTATTGTCATTCGCACCACATGTGGTACCGGTACATGTGATGAAACGAGATTATGTACACAGGGTCCCAGTTACATCCAACAATAAAATGT
>JARVGQ010000672.1:14227948-14242146 GCA_031762355.1 Hypsolebias martinsi | reverse complement strand
CATAAGGGCAGTCATGTTTGTTTACTCTTAAAATACAACTGTGTACATGATGTTCCTAATGATCCCAGGGAAATAAGTTTTAAAATTATGTTTTTGAAGAACTGTAACTTGGTATAGCTAATAATCATAAGCAGGTAAGATATTTGGTGTTATGACTCTTTGCCAGTTTATTTTGTTTAAAGCATATAGAAACGTTTGATTTAATTTACGGTAATAACGTTATGTAAATAAAACAAACACCTTTCTTGACCCACGTGACCCCCTCCGCAGAGAGGCTCCTCCTACTGTGACGTCAGACCTGACTTTGGACACCGGCATTTTATTTATTTTTTATTGCGACATGAGGTTTGTAACATTTAATGTTTCTAAATTCGCGAAATGATTTCCCAGTGTTTAAATTTAATTCTTACTCTTCTGTATTTTGTTTTTGTCTTAATTAAAGTTAAATCCTCGCCGTTTCCTGTCGGGTAGCGTTTGACTGTCATGCTGTTAGCAAACAAGCTAATCCATCGTTAGCTTGGTTAGCTGTATTCATTTATTATTATTAACGTCGGGACGCGTCAGTTTATCTGCTTTTTTTACTTATTAAATAAGCATGTCTTTTAACCGTTTTGTTAACAGTGCATCAGCTAATTTAAATACATACTCTAGACATGATAAACTTTATTAATGTGGGATTTAATGTTTTGATTAAATATCTTAACCATCGTTATGACGCATATTAGTTGCAATACATATCACTGCGTTTTATAATTGTAAAAATACATACTCTAGTAATCTTTAACATTATAACAGTTTTTGTTTTAAGTTTACTGTAAACGTGGTTGCTAGTTAAGGATGCTGGGTTTTACGTCTAGCCTGTTTTATTTTAGATACCAGTAAAAAGAGTTAAGTTTGGTTACTAAAGACTGGAATATCATTTACTATATTTATATTGTTCTGTACAAGGCATAATTATGCAAACAACACAATTCATTATTATGGCAGGCTGTCACTGGTTTGGTTTTGTTGCTTCAAAAACGTTGAAACCTGTTTGCTTTGCATATGAAATAGGGATAAACACCAGGCTATGATTTGGACACAAATTAAATCATACATTTAATTAAAATAGATAAATGACATTACGGCTTAAAGTATCTTAAATTAAATTTATGGTTTGGTTGCCAAATAAATATATTCTTCATATATGATGGTACTCTGCTGGTGAAAAGTTTATGGCACTTTATTTCCCAGCATTTTATGTTTTCATGTAATCAGAATAGAAGCAGGGTAATATATTTACCAGCTTTGGGGCTTTTGGAGTGCATAACCCCCTCATGGGATTAGTGAAGATCTCTGCTTTAGTGTTGGATACTCTCAGATGCATAAATAAATACATGTATATATATTTTTGTTATGTTTTTCAGTTGGAACAGAGCAAAGTTGAGAAGTGATGTGTAGGTTTTTTTGTTTTTTTCTTAAACAATGAATTATGTGGACTCTCCCGATGTGATTAGCTTTAAAAAATAGAGTCTACAGATGGAGGCCTTTGTGGTGTATGTGGTGGGACTGTGTGTTTTCTGCTCCCTTATAGCTGAGATGACTAGTGATGAGGGCTGATACACTGAGTCTATTCAGTGTTTGAGTCAAAGATACAATCCGTTATCTGTGAGTTGTGGGTGAAGCTCTGGCCTCTGAGCTGCTTATCTGCTCTCAGTCAGTCTCCTAAAGACAAATCAACTGAGGAGATTTTCCACCAGCTTCAGCAGCAGGTAGGATTTGTATTTGTTTGGCTCGGTGAAAACTAGCTGCCCTGTTTTTCTACACGTTTGGCACCTGTCTTTTGCAGAGAGGGATGTGACACAAAGGAGACACTGGTTGAACTTTCGTAGTTGGCAGGAAGCATCTGCGTCCACTGTTTCTCTTTTTGTTGTCTGCATTTATTAGCACTTAGTATGATTATTGGAATAAGTTGGTGGAATGACATTTACAGTATAGTTAAAGTTCAACATGACTGTAAAATGTAATCTAGAAAGGGAATAAAAGACATTTACCCTACTTATTTTCAATCAAATGCTGCTCAATTGTATCAACTGTGCAAATTGCACTTTTACAATCTTCCACTTTTAATGTATCACTCCTTTACTACTCACCACCACTACAGATTAATCACAAGCACTTTTTAGCACTGTCTTGTTGTGAAACAATCATTCAGATTAAAAAATAACTTTAGTAACTTGATTAATCAATGAAAGCTATTTCACAGTAAATGTTTGGAATAGTCGTAGTCAGTATATTCAAATACACATTTCACAGAGGACTTCCAATCAGTTAAAAGTAAAATTAGTCGGAATGATCATATTGCATTAAATATGTACAAAACTGTTCAAAACACATGAGAACAATCAATCAGTCAAATATTGATCATAATATAAAGATACTGTTCTACTCTGTGCACCTGAGCAAGAAGTAAAATATGTAATTAACAATCTGAGACCAAAATACTTTTTGTAACCAAATCACATTTTTAAATATGTATAAAATATGTATTTAAAAAAATCTTAAATGTTTCTGATACCAGAATCAGAAGCATTATCTGGTGTTCAATCTGCAGAGTTTATGGTGCAAAGTCCACATCACTGTTTGGACTGTAACCCAGTTCCAACAGTGAGTAGGTTTATCATCTGCCACTGACCTTTTGAAGTGATAATTGTAAAAAAAAAAAAAAGAAAATCAGAGCTACATATGTTTAAATTGTTTTAAGACTTTCGGCTGAGCCTTAAAGTGTAGTTGGAGGTAAAGTCCATCCAACCTAACAGGATGTAAGAGGGATTTAGGTAGTGACAAAGGATTTCCAATCAGACTACAGTTTTACGAAGGAAGAAATTCTAAAACTGAAGTCTTGATTACTTTAAATTTCCCAGTCATATCCTTAAAGGTTTTCACAGTGTATGAAATGCTGCATAATCTGCATGATTATACAATAAGCTTACTTCTCATGTAAAGAGTCTAAAGTCGTGAATTGTTTTCTATCTGTATTTATCCTTGTTCAAACATAAAATAAAAACTAAACAAAATAACAAACAGGTTAAAGTTGACCGTTTGATTTTGAAGGCAATTTCATTTTTTTAAATCTCATTTTATATATACAAGTTTAATCATTAAAATTGTTTTTAACAGAAGTGTATCCATATTGCATACATTTATGTCAAATAGCTAACACAAATTTAACTTTTAATATACAGTAGTTTTGGCAAACAACGTTCTAATTTCTCTTACAGCCCACTCTTATGCTGTGGATTTGTTTCCACATCTTTCTTGTAGGGTTGATTTCCTGTAGCCCACCATGGCACCAGGGGATGTGGTGCCAGATCATGCCAAGCAGCTGAAATCTAAGGAGAAGCGTCCAGGAAACAGGGCATCCAAAGCCGAATGTGAACCTGACGGGTCATTTGTCTTTGAGGCCCATGAAGCCTGGAAGGACTTCCATAACTCCCTCAGACATTTTTATGAAGTTGGGGAGCTCTGTGACGTCACACTGAAGGTAAACGTCTGTCATATTAAGAAACAGAAGAACATCATTGTTAGGTTTTCTCTGATTTTGTGTACAAAATGTTTTGTAGGTTAGATATTTCTTCTTTAACATTTTCTAATCCCATGCCATGTCAGTTGAAAAGGTCTCAGTACTTAGATTTTATGTGGAAAATCTTTCTTTTAATTTGTTTTGTTGTTTTTAATTGACTTTATAGGTTGGCAGTAGACTGATACCATGCCACAAGCTAGTACTTGCTTGTGTCATCCCTTACTTCAGGTGTGTAGTATTTTTTTATTGCTTTTGTTGTTAACTTTAAATTTTCATGAATTTTTGAAACCCTTTGGTCTATTATTGCATATATTTTTTGGAGCATGATCGACACCATGACCACACAAATGTCAGTGTCATCAATGTAAGTTGGTTTGATATAAATAATCTTTATGGTCTAAAAGTAAATTTTGATTGAACGAGTGCTGTAAAGGATTTGCTGATGTTTTCCTACATAACACTTAGCTAACAAAATATTTATTTCAGTGTTAAGCTGTTTCAAGCATGGTGAACTCACTGTAGACGTGTTTATTTTGTCTTTGTTCAGGGCAATGTTTCTATCAGACATGTCAGAGGCTAAACAGGAACTCGTAGAGATTAAGGACTTTGATGGAGATGCCATCCAGGACCTTGTACACTTTGCCTATTCCTCTAAACTCACCCTAACTGTGGACAATGTGCAGCCGCTGCTGTATGCTGCCTGCATCTTGCAGGTAAACAAACAGTCTCTTAGCCCGTGCCAGTCTCCAAATATTAGCAAAACATTTTATTTGTAATACAGTACATTTCAGAATGTTGCAGTTAGCTGTGTTTCTTAAATGTTAGGTTGAGTTGGTGGCCAGAGCCTGCTGTGAGTACATGAAGGCCCACTTTCACCCCACCAACTGCCTGGCTGTTCGAACCTTTGCCGAGAGCCACAACCGTGTGGATCTGATGGACATGGCTGACCGTTACGCCTGCGAGCACTTCACTGAGGTGGTGGAGTGCGAGGACTTCACCTGTGTGTCGCCCCAGCACCTGCAAACCTTATTGTCTTCTAGCGACCTCAATATCCACTCGGAGACGCAGGTGTACAACGCAGCAGTCAAGTGGCTGAAAGCAAACCCACAGCACCACGACGCCTGGCTTGACCCAATTATGTCTCAGGTTAGAAAATACAGTACCTGTTTAATGGTTTTGTTGTTTTTGTGAAGTTAGGCTAGCCACAGTTATCAAAAGGTCGCCAGTTCGACCCCTCAGACCGACATCAGAAATGTGGGTGAGAAAGGTGAAACACCCACACCTGCCTCCAGCCTCATTTGCCCCACTCTGGGCCCCTGAGCAAGACTGCTCCCCTGGGTGCCTTAGATAGCAGCTCTGCCCCACACAGAGGGCTGTGGTAGCATCAGGAAGGGCATCTGGCGTAAAAACAATCACCAAGTCCTTGTGTGAGTTAGTTCGCTGTGATGACCCCTGAGGAGCAGCCAAAAATAAAAAATAACAGGCTAGCCAAGATTACTCATTATCTGAACATTTGCCTTTATAACTTACCGGTTAGGCCTGTCACAATAAAACAGTTAATCACATGATAAATGAAAATTATCAACCACATTTACATTTATTGACTTTATTGTTTCTTCTAGTCTTTCTCTTTCTACTGAAGACACTGGATGACAAAAAGCTTTACTCCGGTGCTCTTCACTGACCCCTCCTTTTCTCTTTAAAATCTGTTTCAGCAATCCAAAATCGTGTTTTTTGGATTGTTAAGAGCAGCTAAGCTGAGGAGCTAAGCTAACAGGCCGACGTCGGAAAAAAAACTCCGTCTTGTTAAAGCTCTGAAATTTACAGTTCAAACCCATGCCTTCATGTAAAAAGTTTTTCTCTGCAAAAAGAAGCTGAGAACTTGTTTACTGATTTTTAATTAAAAGCTTTGTGTGAAAAATGCTATGCTAAAGAGCTCAAACCACACCGAACGTCCGCCATTTTGAGAATTGAAGCGAGAGCACATGTCATGTCAAGGGGCCTCCCTCCCATTTAGCTTAAAGAGATGCGCTGCTCGCTCCCTCTCTATCCATCCGTCAGTTCAAACAGTCTTATACTGCCATCCGATGGTCAAAAAAGGTACTACATGCAAAACAAATTAACCAACATTTCTTCTTAAATTTACAACAATTACTAATTTTTGTCTAATTTCAAACAATATTATCATTTATCACAATAATTTCTGAGTCAATTAATCGCCCAGCACAATGTGTTATTGTGACAGGCCTAATAAGTGTGTGTTAGTGTCGTGTAAGTTCACAGCTTCATGTGAGCTCTTTGTTGGCCGTATGGCTGTCTGACCTTCAGGTGCGGCTCCCGTTGCTTCCAGTAGACTTTCTGACAGGAACAGTTGCTAAAGAGGAGATGATCAAAGCTAATCTGAACTGCCGGGACCTGATGGATGAAGCCAGGAACTACCACCTGCACCTCAGCAACAAGGTGGTTCCAGACTTCGAGTATTCAGCCCGCACTATCCCCCGAAAGCACACTGCAGGTACTGCTTATGTGACGGTGTTTTGTTTTGATCATGAAACTTTTAACAGCATAAAAACATTCAGCACTTTATTGAGCTTTTTTTTTTTTTCTTGTTCCATCTTTTTCTTCTGTCTGACTTCTTCTTTAGGCGTTCTGTTCTGTGTGGGAGGCCGGGGAGGTTCTGGTGACCCGTTTCGCAGCATCGAATGCTACTCCATCACTAAAAACGTCTGGTTTTTTGGTCCTGAAATGAACAGCAGACGACGTCACGTGGGTGTAATATCTGTTGGAGGTGAGGGGGGGGGTTCATTTGAAATACTGTAGAAGCTAAATGTAGGTGAGCACCATGAAACTCTGACACATGACTCTACAATGATCACAGCGTACTACAGGTGCATCTTGAAAACTTAGAATATTGTAAAAAAGTCCAAATTTTTTGTCAATTACTTCAGAAAGTAAAACTCATATATAGATTCATTACACAGAGTGAAATATTCATTTAACCTTTATTTATACAGGTTAGTTTCACTGAGTCACAAGGACTCGTTTCAAGCATTTATTTCTTGTCATTTTGATGATTATGTCTGAAAAATGTTAGAAGCTCATGCACATTGTGCACAGACAAATCCTGGACATGGGCTACAAATGTCTCATTCCTCAAGTCCAGCCACTCCTGAACTGGAAGCAACATCAGAAGTGTCTTACCTGCTGAGGAGACAAACTGGACTGTTGCTCGGTGGTCCAGCGTCCTCTTTTCAGATGAACGTAAACGTTCATGTCATTTGGAAATCAAGGTCCTAGAGTCTGGATGAAGAAAGGAGAGGAACAGAATCCACGTTGCTTGAAGTCCAGAGTGAAGTTTTCACAGTCAGTGATGGTTTGGGGTGCTGTGTCACCTGCTGGTGCTGGTCCACTGAGTTTTCTGAAGGCCTCAGCCAGGTAAGACTCTTCTGGTTTTTCTGGTTCAGGAGCGGCTGGACTTGAGGAACGAGACATTTGTAGCTCATGTCTGGAGTTATTGAGCTGATGTGACTTCAGGAGTTTACAATGTGGAATATTTTCACAGTATTCTAATTTTCTGAGACATTAAATTTTGTTTTTTCACTATTTGTAAGACATAACCATTAAAATTACAAGAAATAAAAGCTTGAAATAATTTACTCTCTTGTCATGAATCTATATAATTTGAGTTTTGCTTCCTGAAATGACTGAAAAAAAATATGAAACGTTTCCATAATGTTCTTTTTTTTTTTTTTTTTTTGATGTACCTGTAATAATAGAAAATATCAGAAAGACAAATTTGTCTTGTATATTTTGAGTTTTTTTTTTTTTTTTTTTCTAGGTAAAGTTTATGCTGTTGGAGGTCATGATGGTAACGAACACCTGGGGAACATGGAGATGTTTGATCCACTCACTAACAAGTGGATGATGAAAGCTTCTATGAATACTAAAAGGTACACACAATCTAGTGAAACATATTAGTCAGAAAGATCTGTTTTATTGCAGTCATTTTGTTAGAACTGGGTCAGATTTAGGGATGCCCAATATTGGATTTTTGGCCGATATCTGATATGCAGATATGTTAAAACTTATTTGACTGATAATTGATGCCAGTACCGATATTTTCCCCTAGACCTACTTACAGAGACTGCATAGCTTTATCTGCTGTGGAATTAAAATACTACATTATTCTGCATGGTCTTTATCAATTGGGCCTGCTACCAGATGCCAAAAAGGAGCTGAAAATGATGTAACACTTCAACTTGGATTATGTTTAATGTCAAATTTATTCATAACATTTATTCTCTTAACACAATGACAACACTCAAACAGTGCAAATTTGTAAATTTTCACAAATCTAAACTCAACCTGTTCACAAGTGAAAAGTGCATAAGTACCAGTAGTAGTGCATTAATAGATATACTTGACAGTTTCTTAAATTAAAAATTAACTTAAAACAGAAGTCTTTTATATTGATGAGTTATTTTAATGGAATGGCCGATGTCCAATATTTAACTTTACCACTAATATCAGCTGTCAGATTGATAAATTATTATACTTTTTTTTTCCCCCATCTTGTGTATCTTTGACATTGTTGTGTATCTTTGACATCGTTGTGTAAGTGTCCCCATCATCTGCATGTTTTTCAGGAGGGGAATAGCGCTGGCAGCTCTTGGTGGTCCGATTTATGCTATTGGAGGTCTGGATGACAATTCCTGCTTTAATGATGTAGAGCGTTACGACATTGAACGCGACAGCTGGAGTGCTGTGGCTCCAATGAACACACCCCGGGGAGGGGTTGGATCTGTGGCATTGGGGGTAAAAGATTTTAAAAGGCAAATAAATATTTAAATCTGACTGTAAATTGTGGGGGGGAATGACATGATTTCTGCCTGCGCCCTGTCAGAGTTACGTGTATGCTGTTGGAGGGAATGACGGCGTGGCGTCTCTCTCCAGCGTGGAGAGGTTTAATCCTCACCTCAACAAGTGGCTGGAGGTCTGCGAGATGGGCCAGAGACGAGCCGGGAACGGAGTCAGCAAGCTCAACGGCTGCCTCTATGTAGTGGGTGAGAGGAATGTGATGACCTGTCATGTTAGTCTCTTTTGTTGGAGCCATAAACAAGTCCAAGACGTGCACATTGGTGCTTTCTGATACACCCACATCACATGCTTCAAGTCCCGTCGGTTCTATATACAAAGGTGTGGATTGACAAAAGTTCATGTTTTGTACAGTTGTTTGCTGATTCACATAATTTAAGGTGAGATGTTTATTGCTCAGCTTGAATTTGAAAAGCCTTCAGCATTTTTGTGCCGAGTCATAGTAAGCGGCACAAACGAAGGTTTTTGTACTTGAGGTAACAGTAAACTCAAATTATTACACTATTTTAATAGCTTCAAGTCAAGTTATTCCACATGTGGTAACTTATATTTTCCACAAAAGTCATTTTTATCTTTTTTTTAAACACATTGTCTTTTTGATGAATTTCTCAAGGTGGCTTTGACGACAACTCCCCTTTGAGCTCCGTTGAGCGGTTCGACCCTCGAATGCACCGCTGGGAGTACGTGTCGGAGCTCACCACCCCTCGAGGTGGAGTCGGAGTGGCCACGGTGATGGGGAGAGTGTTTGCAGTCGGGGGGCACAATGGAAACATTTACCTGAACACAGTGGAGGCTTTTGAGCCTCGAATGAACAGGTACATTTATTCTTCCAAAATATAACGATGCTTACATTAAAATAGCTGAAATGAACACGTTTTTTTAAAACAGTGACACAACTGTAGCATTTTTTTATACCCTCCCCCCCACCACACACACATAATACATTTATGAGCAAATAAAGCTGCTGAAGGAACATTTATTTTAGCTGTAAAGTCTCTGCTGCGTCCTTCCATAATAAAAGACTAAATGGCTTCAAACTGGGAGGGTATCAGATTAAATAACCCAGATGTTGCAGCTCAGTTCATGTAAGCTGATCCATCAGCTGCTTTCCTGGACAGATTACATCGTGCGCTCCTTTGTGCCCCGCCTGCACCTCATCTCCTTTAAATGCTAATTTAATGTTGCCTTTCTAACTACAAGGCTCAAAATGATTCAGATAAAGCCACGCCGCCAAATTCTAATAACCGTTATAACTACCGGTGAAAGTATTTATCTGTTTTTTTTTTTACTCGTGGTCCTGACCAGTTAAAATAAAATTACTGTAATCTTGTGTTAGAATTAGTTCACGATTGTTTTCTGCGGCAGTTATTTATAATCAGCATTACTGTATGGAGAGCCATTTCATTCAAAATTAAATAAGTACAGAGTGTTATTTAAAAATAATAATAATATTCCATTAAATAAATAAATTTTCCCATGAAATAAAACATTTAAATAGAAATGTTTAGGGGTTTTTTTTTTCCCCCAAATTTATTTTTTTATTATATCGATATTTAATAATGGAGTTTCATTTTGTGACACTTTTATTTGGTAAAACTACTTTACATATTTCAGGGGCTTATATTTTTTTTACCCCGTTTTTCATTTTAGCTCTTTTTATTTCATGTTCTTATATTCAAATGAGGGGGCGGGGTTTGCTCTGTGGGGCAGGTCTGGTCAGGATTAGCGGATTGCATCTGCTTCCCAGAAACTGACGTACTCCAATCTTTTTTGACCAATCACAGCAAAGTATTCCCCTCGATGAGCTCTGCTTGGTCCAGCTATCTTCAAATCATGAATTAACTGTGTTCAGGAAGTCAGGATGACAAGCGGGCAATATGGAGGTCATTGGAGAACTCCGAGATGAAATGCAAATATTTGCTGATTAAATTTACACATTTACTTTATATTTAAGTTTTTCTTAGTTCATATTTTAGATCTTCTCATTGTTTTTCTTTTACATTTTATACAATGTTTGGATGTAACTGGGACCCTGTGTACACAGTTTTGTTCCACCACATGTACCACGTGGTGCGAATGACAAATAAAGAAACTTGAACATCCCACTTTGTAATCCAGAGCATGATTCATTTGCAGTGTGGACACGGAGTGGAGCGGGTCTCCTCTCTGCTGTGAGACTGACAGGTGTCAAAGCTTGGGGATGTGGGAGGGGCTTACGGCACGCTGAGGACAGGAACTGTCCAACGATTGGTGCTTCCACGTGTAGTCACCAAAGTCTCCAGTAACACAGAAAAAAGTAATTTGGCGCGTCTTTTTTAATTTTATTTATTTATTTATTTACACTATTTATTTATTTATTTTAAGTCGCTAGAGGGGTCTGAAAAACTTTCTAAAGCGAGAGAGTCGCTAAGTTGGCAACATGGCAGCCATGTTGGCTACTGTATAATGAAACATTATGCTGCATATTGGTTCCTCTTCAAAAAGGGTCTGTGTGTATGTTTTAAAATGAAAAACTGGGTTAAAAAATAAAAGCCCTTGAAATATGTAAAGTAGCTTTACAAAGTAAAAAAAAAATCACAAAATGAAACTCCATTATTAAATAAATTTTGAAATAAATAAAAAGTAAACCTTGGAGAAAAAAACTAAACATTTTCTATTTTTTTTTTTTTTTTCCATGGGATCATTATTTATTTAATGGAATTTGTATAAATATTTTTTAAATAACAATATGTATTTAATTTTGAATGAAATGGCTTTCCATATAACTGTACATTAATAGTGCTTTATGAAAGCAAAACATTTTACTAACGCTCTGGAGATAGTATGTTTCCAATCTTTTGCAGCATGTAACTTACTGGAGTACTGGTCAGATCATTATTCTCCATCATCATATTTGTGTCTTCACAATGTCCTTGTGTGTGTGTGTGTGTGTGTGTTTGTCCCAGGTGGGAGCTGGTGGGCTCCGTGTCTCACTGCCGTGCCGGAGCTGGAGTTGCTGTGTGTTCATCTCACATCAGCCAGATCAGAGACATCGGTCAGGGCTCCAGCAATGTGGTCAACTGCATGTGACACCCCCCCTCACCAGACCACCGTCAGATCTGATCACTGCACAAGCACAGAGCACACATGGGAGTAGTGGTATTACTGGAAACGGTGGACTTCGGCTGACTTGAAATCTAAAGTTACTCATGTTGTTTGCAATCTTTGAAGTATTTTGTACTGTATTTTTGTGTGTCTGTTTTGACTGTTTTAAACTGACAGTAATATCTGAGCCTCTGTTATAAGACAAACTTCCTGAGGACGAGTTGAGAGCTCCATTTAGGAACCGTTAGGAGAGCCGGTGTGAAAGTGTTTACTTTGCCTCTAGATTGTTATCCAGAGAGATGTAGGAAGTTTGACACTCGTACCAGATTCATTACCAGCCTGAGTGCTTAAAGCATTTTTAAGCTGAAGTGAGACGTAAACATGCACATTTATATCTTAACTTATACTCCTATTATACTTCAGAATAGGTGAAAATGTCTGTTACAGCAGCTACACTTTTAAGAAACTTTCAGCAGATCCAGCTGTTTTTTTTTTTTTTTTTTTTTTTTGGCATTAACGTGTTTGAATAGTCAAAGTAATCTGTCCTCACATGGGACATTTCTACTCGGGGAAACACTCCTGCAAGTGCCAAACTGGACAAAATTAATCCAACTGCCTGCTGAGTTCACTCCGTTTACCTCAGCGTCGTTACTGTAAAAAGTTGTCAAGCAGATATCGAAGCAATATGATGCACCTCCTCCTCACTCCTGCCCCGTTTTGAACGATTGAACTGTTGAAACTGAAAAACAAACTTTAAAATGTAAGAGCTGTGAGCATCGGTAGCTGGGCCATCGGAAATCCCAATCAGATGTGCAGGACATTCAGGGCACGTTCGTGTTTGCAGATGGTTCCATTATATTTCCATTTTTGTATAAACCATGTGTTTGATACAACTCATCACTATAATACCTGTTGCTGTGCACTATTTTCATAGAATAGATGTAAAGTCTAAGTATATTTTTGTCCAAGTTGGAGATTTTCATGTTATAACTTTAAGATGTTTATTAAGCTGGACTAGTTCTGCCAAATTAAAGAGCAAAATATTTATATTCTCTGGCAACGGTTGAAATTTTCAGAAAAAAACGACGACTAAAACAGAAACGGTATTTGCATTTTGTATAGAAGATGCATATTGCACAGTTTAGTGCCAGTGGTAAACAACAAAACAATCATTTTTATAGACGTTTGTCTTTTCTAATGCAGATGTGTAAACTTAGTGACGTTTGTTCTGTCTGTTTTATTTACATGCTCTTAAGTTTGTTCAATAAAGTTATGTGGAAATATTTATGGATTCTTCAGTTTCTGTTCATTTTGTCTTCCAATCTGAACATTTAAAAATTAAATTGTAACGTAGTGATACTTTAATAATAAGTTAAAAATGCTGAATTTACAGTTACATGCAGCTTTTTCCTCTCCTTGATGTTTCTGTAGAAAACGCATGAAACAGGAACTGTTATCCTGCGGTGCCAGACATCTGCTGACCTGTACGGCAAATAAACACATTGATCATCCTCGAGTGTTTTGTAACGTGCTATTAAACCACGTTAAAATGTAACGATTTGAGGTAGAAGCTGAGCAGTATAAGTTTACTAGTAGCGGACATGGTTGTTGTAAAAACGCTCTTCTGGACTTTATAATTTTGCTGTCAGGCGGTAAATACTCATTAACGTTTCCCAAAGCGCCAAACAGTTGCACAGTGTGTGTACAAAAACACTTTGTCATTAAAGAAAAAAAATCTTTATGGTTAAATGGTGAATATGTACTCTATGACATGACATCTGTATGTATATATATATATATATATATATATATATATATAATTTGTGGTTCTGATCTTAAAGTCATCAACTGAGCACAGGTATTTCAGTTTAAAGCTCTGAGTGCATTTTTTTTCCTACTTAGAAATAATTTAAATAATTCAACAAGGAACATTGTTATCTTTAGATGATGTTGGAGAAATAACGTTGAACTGGATTTAAAAAAAAAATAGAAAATTTGTACTGTAACAAAAATCTGTGCTCTTTTTTTTTTACATGACAATCTAAAAGGCAAGAATACAGTTTATTACAGTATATTATTGTAAAGTGATGTTTTTTCACTGTAGATAATCCGTGAAGTGGATGTGTGTGGGTGGGGGGTGTGCATGCGTCGTTGTTGTTGTTGTGGTTGGTTGGTTGGTTGTTGTTGTTTTTTTCAGGTTAGACTGTGGGGACCAACTGCTCCTTATGGGGACTAAAGACAAGTACCCATAAGAAAGTCTCGTTGGCGGGTTAGGTTTACTAGTTGTCTAGTACTAGTTTACCATTACTTGCACCACTAGTAATGGTTAGGTTTAGGCTGTAGAAAATGAATAGAAATCAATGACAACGACAATACAATGGGGGTTGGATGCATCACAAACAATGATGAGTCCAGCTACAGGCAGGAGGTGGAACACCTGGAGAGCTGGTGCATGAAGAACAGACTTCACATCAATGTGAAGAAGATGAAGCAGATGGTTGTGAAGGAACAAACACCCTGCTCCCATCCCCCCAAACACAGGAGGATCTGCGCTGGAAGTGTTCTCCAGCTACAAGTACTTGGGTGTGCACATGAACGACAACCTCAGCTGGAGCAACACCACCACCAGCCTGATCAAGAAAGCTCATCAGAGACTCTACTTCCTCAGGCGGCTGAG
>JARVGQ010000672.1:14189006-14199556 GCA_031762355.1 Hypsolebias martinsi | reverse complement strand
TGCACTGGTGTTGCTGGACCTTACAGCTGCGTTTGACACAGTGGACCACACTGTCCTTCTATCTCGTCTTCAACATTATGTTGAAATATCTGGTACAGCTCTCAAGTGGTTCGCTGCCTACTTGACCAACAGAACGTTCTGTCATGTTGGATAATCTCTCTTCCTCCACTGCCCCGCTCTCTTGTGGTGTGTCACAGGGTTCTATTCTTGGTCCTCTCCTCTTCTCTTTGTACATGCTGCCTCTTGGATCAGTGATAGCTAGACATCATTTTTCTTTTCACTGCTATGCTGATGATCTTTAAATTTATTTACCAATACTGTAAAGCCTAAAAATACTGTAGTCCCCTTCTCACACCTTTTACTGATTGTATTGCAGAGAAACAGTGGCTTCACCGTAATTTTTTGTTTTTAAACGAAGGAAAGACGGAATGCATCTTCTTTGGTGATGATGCTCCCTGTATCTTTGGTGCTCTGACATCCAAGTTCAGACCCACAGTTAAAAACTTGTGGGTGACATTTGACAAGGACTTAAAAGTTTGATAAACAAATGAACTCTGTGGTCATGGCATGTTTTTATCAGTTACGTCTATTATCCAAAGTTAAGCCTTTTTAAATCGTTCTGATTTGGAAAAGGCCATTCATGCTTCTCTCACTTCAAGGCTTGACTACTGCAACTCCTTATATGCAGGAATCTCCCAATCCTCCATTATTAGACACCTTCAATTGGTCCAAAATGCTGCAGCTCGACTTTTAACCAACACCTCCAGACGTGAGCACATTACTTGCCCGTTTTATTTTCTCCCCATTGGCTTCTAGTTAATTTTAGAATTAAATTTTAAAAAATTATTTACTTTTAAAGCTCTCAATGGTCTTGCCCCACTATATTTGACAGATCTTGTAGCTGTTCGTGAATATAGGAGAACACTGAGGTCATCAAATACTTTTCTACTGTCTGTCCCAAAGTCCTGCTACAAACGATGGGGTGACCGGGCCTTTTCTGTCATTGCACCCAGACTCTGGAACCATCTACCTCAAGATGTGCGCTCCATCACTGATATGGGGCATTTTAAGTCTAATCTTAAAACCTTTTTATTCAGGCAGGCTTTTAATATCCAGTAGTTCTTTGGCAATCTTGTTGTGTTTTAATTGTTTGTTTTTTTATTTTTAACTGTCTGTTTTTAATTCTTAATTGTTTGTTTTTAACTTCTGCATTGTGCAACACTTTGTGCACCTTTTGGCTGCTGGAAAGGGCTCTATAAATAAAATTTGATTGATTGGTGGATTGATTGAGAGAATGACAAAGTTAGTATAAAAGTGTTGATGTTGATGGTGGTCAATGACAGGAGTGGGTTCTTACTTCAGGAGCTCCACAGTCTCTGCAAACATTGTGTAGGAAGACGTTGAAATCTGTGGATCTTTTTCTATCGCAATCCCACTTTCAACAAAGAACATGGCGGCATCCAGATAGTTGAAGGCTTTACTGAGCTTATCTGTCTATAGGAGGAGGGAAACAAACAAACAAAAAGACTGTTACTTTTAGCCTTGTGTCTGCCTAAGAAATCAGACTAGGAGAAACATACTTCTGCATCTGCCTTGTGCTTCAGTTTTTTGGCCTCTTTTATGTAATACTTCACTGGGTACTGTCTGTGGTTCAAACAGGAGAAAACAGAGAATATAAATGGAGACAAACTTTTATAACATAATTAATCAACTTTAAAACAAAACTGGCCTCATTTTGAGCAGTTAGAAATAACAAAAACATCTTATTCTTGTTAATTTTACCTCTCATCAAATATTAGCAGGGGCCTGATGGGTTGTGAAGTTATTTTTACTGCACAGCTGCTCTTTGAGGGTTTTTGCTGGAGCTTTAGAAGGTATAAATGGTTACATTTGCGATTATTACATTAAAAAGAGACCTCACCTTGTCTGAACAGTTACCTTTTGGTTGTGTGTGCGTTTTCCACTGCTCTTCTTATTGGGGAAATATTTGCCTTTTCCAGCTTCCTTATTGGACTTTTGTATCTTCCCAGAACAGTGACTGTGTGCCTTTGAGTTTGTGGAAGCACCTTTGGATGTTGCTGGGTCCTGAACATGTTTCTTGGCCTTCTTTTGCGCCCGTGCCCCGGGCGGATTGGTGGAACTTCTGTAAGTGATGAGACTGGTAATTATTGTACACACCCAATATACAATGAAGAGCAAAATCCTGGTTGTCAGAGACGCCAGACGTACTCTGCTTTCACAGAAACATGAGGTGTTGAGATACTCTTGTTATCCAGCTTTGGTTTCTTTTTGGGGAGGGTTTTACTTCCCTCCTCAACCTAAATGAAAATAATCAAACAATCAAATACAGTATATTTTCCTTTAAGTGAAGCCACTCACTTCATATTACTCACATTTTGAGCCTTTTTTCTGGTTTTGGTGAGTTTTTGTGAGTCACCGCCCTCTTCATGGTTCTCTAAGATCAACACAGGTCTCTTTGCACTGCTGGGAGTCCCTTTGTGAGTGATGGACGTCTGGGGTACCTGTGCAAGCATACTTAGGTCTATCTTGACCAACAGGGATCTAGGTAGCTGAGATTTGTCTTGGGAAGCCTTTCCAGACTTCTCCAAGTGTTTAAAGGTTGATTTCGGAGGTACCTTGTTGCTGCTCTGCTGTACAGTCTCTTTCTTGGCTTTTTTACAGCTGGTTTTGATGGGTGGGGCAGAAGATGGTTCAGCAGGCTGAGCAGGACTCTGGGTGGGGCAGGAACAAGTGTTGGGGTAACTCACACCACACAATGGACAGTGGCCGTACAGCACAGGTGTGACTTCTGATTCAACCTTCTGCTTCTCAACATCTTTGGTGTATTTAGTCCTTTTAATGTCTTTTTTAATGTCCGTGCTGTCCTTCTTCCGATGGCCCGTTTTTGTCTTCACCTTGGGCCTGTCTGGAAAACACAACTCTTTTTTTGTTTGCGTGGTTGCTAAGTCCTCACACTTAACATCAAGTGCTGCTTCAGTGTGATCTGAGCCACCTGTCGCTGGCTTTGAGAGTTTCAGGGGGTTATTAAAGCAACCCACTTCAGGAGAAAGGGATTTTTTGAGACTCTGCTGGCAGAGGTAGTTGTTCTGGTGGATTTCCTTGCACCTCTGAGGAACCGGCGGGTCATCGTCTGACTTTTTTTGTTCAGAAAAAGGCTGAAGTTTGGAAAGCGTAGACGTCTTACTGGTCTCTCCACTGGCCTGTTTGGAGTTTTGAGCAGGCAGCTGCTTGTGAGAAGGGCTCTGAGAGACAGACGAATCAGCGTTGGAGTTCTGTTGACTGGACCTGATAAAGTGCACCAACTGCCAGTCACCATAATTCACTGCTGGAGCATCAGGCTGTTAAAACACAAGCATTGTGATTTAGGGAAAGAAAAAGAACAGGCAAGTTCTTTATTCTGTGCATGCACTATAGTAACACATTACATCGGTTTTAACTACGCTGCCTTCTGGTAGTTGAAGTGTCTCCTCAGTGGAGCTTTCACTGTCCGACTCACGGCTGCTCTCCGACCCACTGGAGCTCGACATCTCTGCACCGCTGGAATGTGCAGCTTTCACTGGACTGTAATACAGATATACAGCAGCACATCTGTAAAACTTGCTAAAAGAATTAAACGTTTTAATGGCAATTTTCAAAATATTTCTGATGAAAACAATACCTTAAACTAAAAACTAAAACAACTCTCTTTACCAGGCCTTTTATCATGTTTTTTAATTCTTATTTAAATTATTCAAATTATGTAAACAGTTTACTTTGAACTGTGTGAAATTAAAAATGTGCATTTATCCTTCTTTCTTTGACTAATGTGATTACTCAATTGGTGATGAACTGATGACTAAATGTAATAAATGAACACATTAGCAGTTTCGATAAAACACCACTGAATGAGCAACATTAAATTATGAAATCCTGACAAAAAAGTTCAACCACTCACACTGAGGAGCTCTGCTTGTTCAAATGAGACAGATCTACAGGAGAGATATCAGGATTTTTCGAACCTTGGAAAAAAAGAAAATAAAGACACTGAAGTGAATGTAGCATACACAGTTCTGATAAACTCTTATGGTTTCTATGATTACTCACTTTGTTCTGGACATAATGTGATTTGCTCTGCTTCCTGTCAACACAGAAGTCAAATATTAAACTAATATTGGAGTATATTTGTATTTATAATAAACAGGTAACTGCTTTAACAGCAGGGTTTATGTTTTATCAGCCTTTCAAGTCATTAACATGCTACAGAACAGGAGCTTAGCATGTAAAGACATGTAAAAAGTTTAAACTGGTTAAAAAGACAAAATGCTGATTCACCAACCACATTTGTTTCCCCTTTTAAGATGTAAAAATATGGTCATGAGAGAAATATATACCATTTACGTAAAAAAATAAAATAAAAAGGTGCAAAGTGTGTGATGAATCCCATGGCATTTTTAAAATTATAATCTGTTTATCTACATGAGAATAAAACTTTTGTGGTTTCAGTACAAACAGCTACTTCTACTAAGTCATCTGGAGCCATTTCAGATTTTCACCAGAAGAAGGATGCATTAATATTTAGTGTTTACACTAAATATTAAATAAGCACTTATCTGATAATATGTAAGCTGCAAGGGCTCACTGAACGTTACACTTTCTACAACACACCAAATACCGGTACATGAATTTTTATTATGGAAATATGGTTTTACATTAATCACAGTATGCTACATGGAGAAAAAAATATCTGAACTTGGGCTTTTTTATGTTTGACTAGATGAACAAATAGTACCATACCATACCCGCTTTATTTAGAGCACTTTAACACCCTCAGAACCAAAGTGTTGTCCACATAATAAGTAAATAGTAAATAAAACTGGAGAATATATTAAAACTAGAAAACCTGCAAACCAATGTGCAGTTAGGCCATTACCTTCCTAAGAAGACTAAAGAAGTTTGGTATGAACACCAGCATTCTCACTAACTTTTATGAGTGTGCTACTCTGACAGGCTGCATCACAGGGCGGTACAGGAACTGCACGTCAGTCAGTCAGAAAGGTCTACAGAGGGTGGTGCAAACAGCACAGGACATCACTGGTAGCAGTTTCCACACCATCCAGGACATCTACCACAGCCGATGTCTGGGTAAAACACGCAGCATCATTAAGGACCACACCCACCCAGCACAAGGACTTTTTCATCTACTACCCTCAGGCAGATGATACAGGAGTCTCCCATTGTGCACAAAAAGACTCAAAGACAGTTATTATCCACAAACTGTCAGATTACTGAACTCTTGACAATAACTTTGCACCAAGCCACATCTATGACAGCTAATATGTTTATTGCTGCTTCACTATGGGAATGTATCATGAATGTCACTACCTTACCATCATAATTCAATTAATCTCAGTGTTACTCACTACCTGTGCAATAACCTGTCACACAACCTGTGTACTTTATGTTGGTTATGTACATTACATATCATGTGTGTTTAAGCTTATATTATTACCTTGAAATGCTTTCCATACAAAATCATTCTATTTACACCACTATATTCTACCTACCATGTTGTTGTTTATTATATTTCTTTTGGACCTTGTAAATTTTATTTTTCTTTGTCACTTTTTGGTACTTTACTTTGTACCCTTATTGTATGCTTTAGTAGTTCTTGTTTGTTGTTGCTGTTTTTTTTTGTTTGTAGCAAGTCCAGTCGGTTCTTATAGTCCTGAACATTTCATTGCACAGTTGAGCTTGTGTTAACCTATGACAAATAACATAACATTAATATCAACCTGTGATCTCTCACCTTGGCTGGGAATGGAGATTGGGAGGGTTGAGTAGAACAAGGTGTGTGTATAGCTGTCAGTAGAGGGGGCCAAGAGTGAGTCATTTCCTGTGACGGCATATTCAGAAAAATATGTTTAAAAAAATGCTCCATTCTATTCAACAGATTCACAGATTTAAAACAACAATAAACAGATTTAGTACTGAGGGAAGCTCAATGATGACACACTTTTTTGTTGTTGTTAAAAGTACTAGATAGCCACAAATAAAAATGCTAAACTGGGTTCATTCATCAAGATTTGAAGATGATACAGGGAGACACATTTAATGTTTTGCGCTCTCTGCCAACCAAGTCAAGTTCTGGTCTAAATTTTTTTTTGGTTCAGCAATGCTCGCCTAATTTCGAAAAGCATATGTCTGTGCAAGAGGTGGTCAGATCTATGTGTGTTTTATGAACAGAGATAAAGACATAAATACCAGTCTTTTTAGCCATTTCATGAAACACGTTTGTGAAAGAGCTTTCAGTTTGTTCTGCTCAAAACGTGATTAAGGAAGAAATTTATCATTTTCTGCACAGGTGCACTTCAACTGAAATGCAAGAATAAGCAGCAGAACTTACCCTTAAGATGTCTTCAACACACTCAAGTTCTTCTGTAGTCTAAAGAATCGGAATAATAAATATTAGCCAATTACAATTACTAAATTAAGAGTAAATTGTTTTGAACTGACTTAAAATAAAAAGATCATGTACCTCATGATTAGCAGTCATAACTTAACTACAGTTGATAATTTATAGTAAAACCTGATATGGACCAAAAAATAAATAAAAAAAACACAGCACAATTCATTGCTGCAATATACGAGATAAATTGTTACCTCCGCCAAGGAGGTCATGTTTTCAGTAGTGTTGATTTGTTTGTATGTTTGTCTGCACAAGATTACTAAAAAAGTTAGGAACAGATTGTTATTAAATTTTCAGGAAATATTGAGGTTGTCACAAAGAAGAAATGATTCATACTTTAAAGGATTCTTGTCAGTCTGTGTGCAAGATTTTACTGTGCGAGTGACCCTTGCGTCTTGGCAGAGGTGTGCGTTCTCCCAATGCTTCTAGTTATGAATGTTTAGTCCAAAAGAGACAGTAGATAAACTTGCTGTACAATAAACAAAAATAAATATTTCTCATGTGTTTATACTTATGCAAAACATTTAAATCTATAGCAGATTATATTATGACTATCTTGAGTCTCTAAAACCCACAGAAGTGACAGAGTATACAGTATGAGGCAAAAAAAAAGAAGCTAAATTCAATATTATATTAAAACTGTGTGTGAACGAGTCAATAGCTACATTTCTGTTTGTTTTCAGGTGTCTTTCAATTTTTTTCTTCTGCATTTAAGATAAGATCAGACTGAACAAATCCACAGAACAGTTATGCAAGTTGGTGACAAAGCTTATGAATTGTTCAACTGATCCTAGGAACAAATTTATCAGAGGCAGCTGAAGACACACACAAAAAGCCTGCAGACTACATGACACCATACTGGATACTATAAAACAAACCGTAAGACTTATTAAAGGTAATATAGAGTGTGAGGATTTAGAGTATGAGCATTGTGCACTTTGCAAATCTTTGAAGAGTAGCAGACAAATCAAAAATGGTTTTGGGAGCATCCTTGGTCTTAATATGTACACACACACTGTTCAAAAACTATCAGAAAGGTGATAAAAATGAACATTTATCCAACAAAACACAAACGTTAACTGAGGTAGCACTTTTAAACTAAGCTTTAAAATTTAAACCAAAGGAACACACAGCTTCTACTACGGTAGTCATCATTATCGGCATAATCACACAATTCTCCTGTCGCAAAGTTCTTATGCCCCCTTTACACTGGCAGAACTCTCTCAGTCTATGTCAGGTTGCAACTAGAAGATTATGTCGTGGTAGCACCGCACTATAGATAATGGCACCACTCTGCAATAGGTTTTTACATGACCTTATCTCTAATGTGATTGCAACCTACCAAATTCTCAATCAAGCCATGTAGGTAAACACGGGGACCACATTGTGGATGTATGTCGCCACTGGTGCAACCATGCTACCATCCACGCCAGCCAAGATAATCATACCCTGTTCTCACAATAATAAACCACTACAACCTCAATACAGAATATTTGCAAATCCTCAAACCCATAGTGGACCTATCACACAATCACTCTTAAAGGGGAGTCAACTGCATTCCCAATACACACCTGAAGAACGAACCAAGATCCTGCAAAACCGCTTATATTCTGACAGATGTTTTACTTTACAAATGGGTCGTCATCTAGTGTGAAGGGATCTTTAGAACCGCTCCAGGGGACAAAGACATTGCAATCTTCAAATGGTCCTTAGTACCATTTGATTTGAAAACAGCTAATGACATAAAAGTTAAGGGACTGACACTAGAACCTGGAACTATTTTGAGATAATAAATAAATAAATAAATAAATAAATAAATAAATAAATAAATAAATAAATAAATCATATCAGTCTCACTAGATATCCAAAGCTCAGTTTGATTTCGAGACACCGCTTACAAACTTCTACACTGCTGCCGATGGCTGGGCCAGAACCTTTGGTGGCAAAGTATTAACACTTGTATATACAGAATGCATCAACACTTGTTTGAGCAGTAAAACGGCACAACACTTTGGATAAATGACATTAATATTATTATATGTCGCAATATTACATTTACAAGGTCTAAGAAAATAAACTTACCTCCATATAATGTGGCATACTCTTTGTTTTGAGAGGATCAGAATTGTTTATTATGTCTGGAAGGGGTACATAATGTTCTGGAGATGGCTTCAGATTGGGTGACTCATTGACCACCTGGTCCTGGCCGTCCATGGGACGCACATACGCTGTTGGTTTCTGGGTCATTGCTGTCCCAGACTGCTTGGATGAAAGCAGTGAAGTAAATGTCTGGGAGGGTAGGATATTAGTCTTTGTTTGAGGCAGAGATGCATCTTTAGGTGAATGCTTAATGTTCAGTGTGGAAGCATCCATGGTACAGGCAGACTCGGAGGAATAATTTGTAGACCCTTGAAGCTGATGCCTAACAAAAGTGTCCCTAGTATCCATGTCAATATTATGGTCAGTGGAATGTAGAAGGTTCAAGGGCTTAGCATCTGAAGACTGGGCAGACATTTCTTGATGAAGGCCAACGCATCCCCTGAGATCTGAGAAGAGTTCGCTCTCCTTTTGTTGCTGTACTGAACTGAACTTGGTGACTGAACTGTGTTTCAAAGAAGTCTTTGAAAGAGGGGAAAAATGTTTATGGTGGTTTGGAGAAGAGACAGCAGTAGGCACCCTCACAGGATGAGAGGGAAAGCTGTTACTAGACGTCCCATTCTGGGTAGATGTGTGAACGTCCTGATTGAGGAATGGAGTTTTTGTTGATTTATGTTCGTTTGTCTGACTCTGATCGGACTGTGAAGGTTTGGTAGGAATAGGTAAATTCTCTAGGGGAAAAGGACAGGGAATATTCACATCTTCATAACTGCCCAGCATCCTTTGGATTCGATTGGAAAGTTCATCCCCTTTGTTTGTCTGCAAAGAAAAAACATTTTGCATTGTAAAAGACTGGAGTCAGTTTACAAAATCCCATTTAAAGATAACTACAGTGAAGACTAGCAAAAACAAAACCATATTTTACCACATTTTAGTAAGAAATGTACATTATAGGAAAGAACCAGAATTCTCTAGCATCAATTCCTCTGGCATTTTCTACTGTTGTACTAAAAACACTTTCCGAACAAACTGTAACCAATCTAAAAACATCAAAATAATCATATCTAGTGGTTGCCACAATATTTTTCATTGCCACTATTTACATGTTTTATTCAATTCAGCCACTATTTTGTCCACTTCTTCCTTTTCTTTAGTTAGTAAAACAACCCCCTAACATATGTATTTACCCTAACAACCAAATTGGAAAGGAAGTGGTGGTGGATACAAATTTACAAAGTGCATTAGAGTCTTGTTCAACGTTATCATCTTGTCCTTACAAAAATAACCTTCAGCAGTTGCATCTAGCATTTCATTGACCTTAAGACCCTGGTTTTAGCCTCTCAGGGTTCATAGAGGTGGAGATATTTTAGTTACAGAAGTTATTAAGGCCAGTAGGGAGATAAAAAATAGACTGAAGGCATTACACACCCCAGGCTGAAATCAGCCCTAAAAAAAAATAATAAAAAAATTATTTTCAGGTTATATTTTCCCAAGTAAGTGTATACACTACCATCAAGTAAAAAAAAAAAAAAAGCCAGAACAAACCCCGTTTTAAGAAAGAAAGGCAACACAATTTCTCATATTTTTTAGCCCTGGAAAAATATGGTGCAATAATTTCATAGCTATTAGGATAGCACCGATTTTTAGCTCCAAATATAAATGGTAAAATCAGAGTCAGAGTCAGAGATTCTTTATTGTCATTTGCACCACCTGTGGTACATGTGGTGGAGCGAAATTATGTACACAGGATCCCAGTTACATCAAAAAATAAAATGTAAAAGAAAAACTGTAATAACATCTAAGATATGAACTAAGAAAAACATCAACTAAATATACACTAAGCACTAATATCATAAAACCATTAAGTTGAAGAGCAGCATGAACATGAGTCTGTATGAGCAGATGAGCATGCATGAACACATCAACATGAAACAGATCAGCAGCAACATGAAACAGATCAGCAGCAACATGAAACAGATCAGCAGCA
>JARVGQ010000672.1:14164255-14183270 GCA_031762355.1 Hypsolebias martinsi | reverse complement strand
GCCCCCCCCCCCCCCCCCTTCTAGACACAACGCCCAGACCAAAAGTATTGTGTGACCTGTCAGGTTTGTGGGCGTGTACGTCAATGCAGAAATGCACTCGGACATTCAGCTGTAGGATTCTTTAATGCACTAAATTAGTGAAATGACCAAAAACTCCCAGACTGAGATTATCCAGACATCGTTTACGCATGAGTCTGTCTGCTG
This sequence comes from Hypsolebias martinsi, assembly GCA_031762355.1. Classification (NCBI taxonomy): domain Eukaryota; kingdom Metazoa; phylum Chordata; class Actinopteri; order Cyprinodontiformes; family Rivulidae; genus Hypsolebias; species Hypsolebias martinsi. The sequence continues at coordinate 14,183,066 of JARVGQ010000672.1, read as the reverse complement.
TAAAGTGTGCTTTCTTCATGATAGATTTGTGGCAAAACAGCATATGCAGGAATGAAGTGGAGACTCTGGCAGGAAGAAGCCTGTGTGGTGATATATACAACGGCATGAGGGGTTTCCCAGGAGCTCTGCACACGTCTCGTAGACTATAGGTATGTACGACAACGAACATCCCAAAACCATGTGATCATGCATCGACTGTTTGGCTTTGAATAGAGTATGCTGGTCCCTTGATCTTCATTCTTCACCAACTCAAACCAACACCTGCACCTGCCAGCAGACAACGTATTATTTTTCATACCGAGCTCTGTAGCGTTCTGCTCGTAGGAATATCTGACACTCACTGACAAGGTGCCGTGTACATTTTCTGGCCCAAGGCTTACCTTTATTAATTTATTTTGTAATGTGGCATGACTAAAATAATAAAAATAAAATTAAAAAAAGTCTTATGTGATCAGAAATGTATTTTTAAAAAAATATGTTTGTTGTTATAAATGTATTGGCTGCACACAATTTCAAAAATTGAATGCAGTTACAGTCTGGAAATGCTTTAAAGATCCTTTGATAAGTTATAGCCATTTTAGTCAACTATTTTTTTTTTTTTTTTATAAATTTTACATACATTTGCTGTGGTTGCCCCAGCATGTAAACGTTCAAGAAAGATTTTGGTATTTGTTTTACTCTGGGCTCAAAACCTAGAACTTCGAGATAATGAGACTACTGCAATGACTGCCGATCCAATGGTCAAACCATATGATGCAATCCTGTATGATGTCGAAAGATACATTAACACTCAGTATGTTTTGAGGATGAATCTCAGGTACGATCTCATTAAACTTTAGATCACTATTTATAAATCTGAGTGAGAAGCAATTTTGTGCTGGGTCAATTAGCTGTGCTGACTCCAAAAGTTGTTCTGTTTAAATGAACCACCAGCGACTACTTCCTGAGATTTTCCATTTTCATCCAGTGGTTTATGAAACATTTGAAAAGAGGTGGAGGGAAGGCTGATGCTGATATATTGCCAAAGTTTTAATCAAAAATGTTGCATGTGTAATGCTCAGTGTGTGATGGTCAAGTCTTAGCTACTAATAAACCAAACTCAATATCTGAAAAATGTGCTGAATTGTAGGAAACATGATCTGCTTTGTGCCTACATAAAATTAGAAGTACTAGCAAATAGTAAATAAAGCATTACTTGGGGAAAAAACACTGGAAGATTATCAAACATATTTTTAATTTAAAGTAATTTAATTTAATAATAGTCCTATGTGATGTCCATTTGGACAACATTTTTCTGCATAACTACAATTGCACAGGAAAAACCTGCTTCATTTAAATGAAGCAAAAAGCACAGAGTCATGAATCTGCAGCTGTTTGAAAACCGAATCATTTCAATCTTGAGTTCGGTTTTAAAGTCCCCTAAAAGTGGAGTCATTCGACATACGCTGGTCAAAACACGTGTAAGGTCAGCAGGTGACCAGTTTGTATTAAAGAGTCCATTTAAACGCCCAGTTCTGAAGCCCAGCTGGTTTTTAGTCCCAGCTGCTTCCGGCTGATTCCACCACTTTCTCTCACCGCTTGAAACGTCACGCTTCTCTGCAAGTTAAGTTTCCCAGCAGAGGATTGACAATGACCTTCTTATAACATTTGCATAAAAGTTTCAAGTTTATGTTTTTTTTTTTTTTATTCTTGACGTGTCTCGAGCGCTGCCACCGAGCAGGCGGACCGTCCCCAGCTGATTACCCCGAGGGGCCGAGAGGGGCTAGCTGCTAGCTGCTAGCCGCGGCGGGGGCTGCCTACCTCGGCTGAGATGCCATGTTGTTGCGGTGCGCCTCTCCCAGCTGCCAAAGTTGGCTGTCATCCGATTCCTGCGGTCCTCGCCGAGGTTTTTTCCACGCAGGGTCACATCGTTTACCAGTAAAGTTGGTTTAATCATTCAAAGTGACAGTCAGACCATTTGCTGTATGCGGGCGTGTTTGGGATCAGTCCAGTCTGACCGTTCCGATTCTGGACTGTTCCACTCCTTAAGGGGACATAGCTCAGTTTTATGCGCTCACATTTTGTCGAAAAACATTCACGAATCAGTCGTGCTGCTTTTTTAAACACGTAAACACAAACTAAATGATTTATTTACACTTGTTTAAAGTATATGAATTACTTTTTTGTGTCGCCTTTCCTGCCGTTTGTTAAAACTTTCAACATTACCCTCCCCGCGACAAAGTTGGTACATTCCTCAGTGTATTTACAATATCTACACTAAATTGCTGCAGTTTAATTAACAAAATCCTAAAACTGTACTGTAAATCATGATTTACTATTGAGAAATTATAGAATATTTATCAAGTCCAAAATTTTCTAAAATTGTAAACATATAGGTTAAAAAGCAGAATAGCTAAAAATCTCAAATCAGCGTTACAGGAAAAACTGTCTAAAAGCTATTAGCTAAACAGTAGCTAAAAGCTATAAATTCATGTAAACCATATGTGCAACACCACAACAGTTAAAAGTTCAAATTGGCACAAGTGGTTAAAAGCTCAAATAAGCAAAACTGCACCTAAGAGTTACAGTTAAACTATTGCTTAAAGCACATTTGGAAAACAGAAGCTAAAAGCTAAAAATAAGTTACACCATAGTTAAAAGCTAAAAATAGCTAAACCATAAATAAAAACTATAATTACAAATAAGTAGCTAAAAGCTAAAATCAACCACACTAAATGCAAATTTTGAGTAAAAGCTAAAATTTGCTTGACTGTGGCTTTATAGTTAAAATTAGCAAAATAGTTACTCAAAGCTGTTAATCAAAGAAAAAAATAGAGAAGTAGAAGTTAAAAGCTATAATTAAGTAAAACATATGATAAAATGAGCAAAACAGTAAAATGCTAAAATTAGTTCAACCATAGCTAAACAGTCAAATTACAAGTAAAATGCTAAAATGAGCAAAACCATAGATGAAATCTAAATTTAGCAAAGATTTAAGGTGTATACAGTAAACACCATCAACGGGTGTTGCAGCACCTTCTGCATACCTGCTTCCTACTTATGGTGACTGGTGGAAAAGGAAAATACAATTTCAAGATGGTGTCATGACCACTTTATTTTCAGGTGCAGACTCAAACTTTTTGGGGAAATAAATCAGCAGCAAGATGTCACAAATGATTTACTTCAGCTGTAAAAAAAAAATAATAATAATAATAATAAACTCTTACCAAAATTAGAACCGACAAAAAAAAAAAAAAAAGTAGGCTATTTTTTTTTATTTTCCTGAATAATGAATCATCAAAATGCAGACCACCTCCTTGCATCATATTTTCTCAAAACAGCTATTCTTTTACTTTTTATTTTTTTAATTTTATGATAACATTTGCTTTCTTCTCATTGGTGCTTATTTTGAATGGGTTTACCATCGCATGTGCACGCTCAGGAGGGTTCACAGTCTGCACAGTTAGAAAATCCTGAGCTGCTACAGATGGCAGAAACTGTCCCACAGGCTGAGCAAATGTTAAAGCACAAATTTTAAGTTCAGCACAACAAACATTAGCAACTCTTATAGCCATTTTTCCCATCTTGAACTGGGTTAGTCCCAAAAGTTAAGGAGTTGTAGATGTCCATCTAATTAAAGCATTCTGTGATTTTTATGAAATTGGTGTATCATTCGATATTTTGCTAACAGACAAACTAGGTTTTTCTGTCATTTGTTGTCTTTTTGAGTTCATGTAACACCCAACAGGTGGCGATCTCTTGCTCTTGAGCTTAAATAAAGAGCACCACAGATGTCATCAACTGATGAGCAATGAAATGTCTTATTGACCAAATTATCTCAACTTATATGCAAATTAAAAAAAAAAACACATAACAGACTGTTATACAAATTTATTTCATCACCCACTGAGATCATAGATCTCTTTTGTAAGGGAGACCTGAGCCTGAAGGCAGCGTGTTTTCAGGCATGCATAAATAAAGTGATGCTGTGCTGCAAGGCTTGAATTATATTTAAATATCTCCATAAATCAGTATATGTTTAAAGGTGTGTCATTTTAAAATATGAAGGACTGTCTTCTTTTGATTTTGCATCGAAATGTGTTAGCAGCTGTCTTGTTTTGTGGTTTCTGTAAATCTTGCTCGACTTTGAAAGTTAAACTCAACTAGACGTTTAGCAGTACAGTAAAATCTTGGTCTCGATTTGTATCTAAGCTAAAACTGCCAATACAGACTCAAAACATGAATGACAAATACAACAGAAGTCACATGAAGCAAATCTAACAAAGACATTCTGGTATTATGATTTTCTGATTGTTACAAACCAGAAAAATATACAATACAAACGTTAAACTGACCAAAGCCGACTGATTTATTATTCTTCCCATCTTTGCTCCTCACCTGAGTCTTCGTGTATACTCACTTTCACGGTCCTTAAAGAAGCACAATGAACTTGAATAAATAATTTAAGCAGTTGTTGCAGAAGTCCACAAATGTCTTGAAACAGTAGATAAATCATAACTTTTTTTACTCAAATGCCTGCTTCTGTTGAGCTTACGGGCAGAAAACACATAGTCTGTTTGATAGCTCTTTAAAAACAAGTCCAGCTCTAGGAATCACTGTATTCTAACTTTCCTGACTGAACGTCGTCTATGAATCAATCAAATTATTATTTGAAAGCATCATAATATGCATTTTCTCTCCCTTGTTTAAATGCAAAAAAAAAAAACCTCTAAATGCATGCTGCAGTTTGGTGCAGCACTGTCACCTCAATAAAGATCTGTGAGTCAAAGGGAGCATGTTTCTCCAGGCGCCACACCTGTTTCCTGTTGACTGCTTGGATATGCACCAGAAAGAGCAGGGACGGAAAACAAGTGAGTGAAGAGACTGCTACAGGTGCTTTTTTTATGATAGGAGTAAAGTGTATAAAAATGAACTATTCTATTTAACTCAAAACAAAATGTATAAATATCCAAACTACTTTGTTAATTGTATATAACTGTGTTTAGGCATTCTTAGATGCAAAGAAATTCTTACATTTGAGTGCTACTTTCACAACATCATATATTTGTGTTAAAACTGAAATACTCAAGTGATAATTCATGTGTGTTCAAGTTAAATATTGTAATAATTGTATTTGTTTTTGAAGCAGCACACAAGTTTATTTACATAATGGAGAAAAGTGAAATTTAAAAGTGAGAATCTGGACTGGTTTTATTTTTCATGAAGCCTCAAGTCACGACTAACTAACCAGTTCAGGGTTTATCTATGCACTCATGTCTAACAGTTGACAACCTACGGAATAAATGCCAATCTGTTCTGCAGCTGGTACAGTATGTCTCAAAGATAAAACATTTTGCAGCCAAGTTGTGTTTTTTGTGGGGGTGATCGTCCAACTGCTTGCTCCAGTATTAATTTAACACACTGTTGATCATAAAATGTCAAAATCCATCTCCAACATCTATAACCAAAATTATAAGGATAAAAATACGTGGTAGAACTATTCTCTACATTGTATAATACAGTATACTTACTATTTGAGTTTTCTGATTATATATTTACATACTGTTTACGTGTTTAATTTAAAATGAGAACTTTCACCGCAGCTATATGGCCACTAAAGTAAAAAAAAAAAAAAAAAAAAAACAGTTTGAGTCAATTTACAGTTCATCCAGCACCTTGTTGGTTGGACTGGTTTGGATTTCTCTGCCAAAAGGAGACCAGATATGGGGGACATGTAAGAACTCCATCCCCCTGCTGGTTTTCCCGGGTCTCCACTTGCATGCAAAACAAAGACGTCTGCGTGTTCGGCGTGCTGAAAAACGGCGTGACTTGGTAGAGGAGGCCGCAGCTCTCTGCAATGGTGGTGGGGCTGCTGTGCACGTGTAAGGTCGTGACAGTCGGGCTTGTGGTTTTGACTTCCAGGAGCTCATTTCCCACAGCTGATAAATCCACGGGCAGCACCACGTAGGCATTCAAAAACCTCTCTCCTGTGTTGCACTTGAGCTCAGTGGACCAGCAGTACTCCCCAAGCTCTCCTGCCAAAATAAAACAAGTCTGAACAAGTATATTCACAACAGATGGGTAAAGAGTTGGTTTTACAATTCAAAGATGATTTATATTTTATTTATTTATTATTTTATCCCATGAAAAGTAAACGTAAAATGTAATTGCACGTCATGCATGTTAATAATATACAGCAAATAATCACAATTTTCTGTTCAACGTATCAACTAAAAGTCAATTCAAGGTTATTTACTGTCATTCGCGTCACATGTGGCACATGTGGTGGAACGAAACTGTGTCCACAGGGTCCAAGTTACATCCAACACAAGTATAAATTGTAAAGAAAAAAACAGTAATAAGATCTAAGATATGAAGTAAGAAATATGCTAAAGCCTAAGAATGGTCAAGGAAATTGTATAAATCGATTTGTTTCATATATTTTAAGACTATGAGGTGGTTTCACAGTAAAATGTTTGATTAGAAAAGGGGAAGAATGAAATCTTATTATTTAGATTCTACTAAAATTCTCTATTAAAATGTATCTGGTTCTCATTGATGAAATGAAGAGCATCACTGATAATTTCTTTACATTTAGCTCAGTTTAGATCTCCATACTTGAGGTCCGGACCCCATTATGTCCTCAGATAATTTCCAGATATCATAATAACTCTCAAAATCATTGCTAACGGCATCTTTTCAGCATTATTGCTACAAGAACAAGTACAAAACATTTGTTTAAAATTGTGTTACAGTTAACGTAGTGTTGTCCTTATGCTCTTGTCCAACACTTGTATCTGCAGCAACTGTATATTTAAATCTGCAAAATGTGGCGTCACGAGTCTGCTACTGGATTGAAAGCTAAAAAGCTCAAGTCAAGAACACATTAGGTTTTGCATAAAAATGAGCCAAGTTTAGTAAAACAACCTTTTTACCTTCTGTGGAGTCTAACATCCGTATGTTGTGATTGTCCTGAAGCTCCAGTTTCTTCTCGTACGTCATTAAACTGCATTCTATCAAACAGTCTGTTGGTTTCTTCATGGAGCTGGGCTTCACAGACAGTACTGTTTCTTTCTCCGAACAAACTACCCCTAGAGCAGGCAGGAATAGGGACAGGAGGCCAAAAGACACCCATACACCAAAATATCCAAGCATTATGTCCAGTCCTGGATAAAAAAATTAAACCTGCAGGCAAAAAATCAACAGTGGACGTAGATTTTTAAATTGCTGGAAGAATATTAATTTGTAATTCAGAACCTGAGCACAAAAGCCCAAACAGCAAGTGAAAACATCGTGGTCTGCTCAGAAGCATGCAGCATGTTGCTCTTCCCCTCAGCACCCAACATTGCCAACATTTCTTCGTCTCCTATTTCCTCCCTATTGGCTTAACACTACAAGTTCCTTCTTGTGTGACAGGGGAGGAAAGACTGGCTTAAGAAACTTTTTTTTTAAATGATTTATAACCTTTATATAAAAACATTTGATCCGAATGAAATATATATTTATAATAAAACACAGAGGGCAAAAAAATCTACTTTAATATTTTTATTTATATAATTAGAAGCAAATGAGTGAATTAGTACAAACAATTATAATGAGTGAATTAGTACAAATAATCATAATGACAAAGCAAAGTCATTTGATCTAAGTCTACTGATTGAACTGAGTAGTCATATGTGAAAAAATACTTTAATACTTAAACTGTGAGGTAACTTTGTGAAGCATAATAGTACAAAAAAAATCAACAAAATGCCTTAAAGAAATAAAAATAAAAACTTACTGAGAACTATCAACATTTGAAAAACGAGTAAAGAAAAAACTGTTCTGTTCTAAATTATGTTTAAAAAGCACACAGAATGCATTTAGCAAAACAAACTGGTTAGTATTTAGACACGGCATCACAAAAGGAACAAAATGAGACAAAAAATGCTTTTAAAAAAATCATCTAAAGTTATGGAAACAAAACCAACTGAAACTGGTTTCTAGTTTAAACCAAAACCCTTATAAAGACCAGGCCTCTGTGGGAAATCACATCTTATATATGACCCCAAAAAAAAAAAAAAAATTGTATTTAATCTTTTGTGTTTGTTGAGCAGCTTTCTTGTTTAATTTTTCAAACTGTTCAAACCTGAAAGGGAGGCATTGCTTATGCAAGACATATCAGTGAAATTAAACCAAAAACATATGTTGTGTCACACTCCGAAGGCAGCAAGGTGTGCTTCAACAAGGTCAAGTACTTTGTTAACCCAAATGGGAGCCACGTTTCTCCTGCTTATGCTGCATCACTTTTTACAATGTGCTGAATTCATACAATTCATACAACATAAAATATTAGTTTCATTTATTTTATTTGCAAAAAACCATTTTTTATATATATATATATTGTGAGATTCCTCCATGCGTCTCTCTTCTGTTGAGGCCAAGGCTGTTCATTTCAGCCTCACAGGGTTTTGGCTTCTTCGGTTTGTTTCAGCTCCTGGAAGTTTCAAAATCAGCAAGCCTTTACATAATTTACACCCTTACTTTAATGACCTTAGTTCACTTGCTGAGATTAAATAGAATATTTTTACCATAAGAGGTGCTACCATGCATCAGACGAAAGAAGACTGGCTTGGTGAGCATTTGGCACAGGCGGTCTCAGATATTTAGAGGGAACACTTTGTAACCGTTCACTGCTATAAATAAGTGCTCTTGAGATTTATTACACAAAACTGAACTGAGCCACAGATGTTGGATTAATCTGAAGTGGAATGCAAAAACTAAATATATTTTATTAATGTTAACTTTGTGGGTTGCTTGTAAAAAAAAAAAAAAAAGACAAACTTATATTTAGATTGCAAATGTAGAGCACTTGGTTTTCATGACTGGCAGGCACAACAAAGTTGTTATTGCTACAGCGGTGCAGCAGGAATTCAAAACTGAGACTTTGCTTTGGTTCTCACGCTTGGTGCTGAACACACGGAGTAACAATTTAAGATAGAGGAGACAGTCCGCAGTACAGGTGGGCTTTTTAACTCAGGACAGAACAGGCCTGTGTGTGAAGATAATCTGGTTACAAAACGTGGCTCGTATGCACGACTGAAGGACAAACCTCAGCCTACTTTTTGCCATGCTGCTCAACGTTACCAGGTCCACAGCCGCAGCTGCGGGTCAGCTGCACAGAGGAAATGACAGTGGTGCCGGTTTCATCCATGTAGACCATGGGCACCATTTCCTGAGTGGCGGGCTGACAGCAAGGCAAATCATCCTGGAGAAAGACAAGAAAACCAATATTCACACAGATAGCAATGTTTATAATGTCTCACAGTGCGATAGTTAAAACTAGGCTTTTTAAAAAAAGCTTAAATGATCTTTAAAGATACAGATTTTAATCATGTCAAAGTTGCATAAGCTGCTTAAAAGGTTGGCTTTACTGCTTTTGGATGAGCATACAAGTTATAAAAATACTTGCTTTGCAAATGTTTGAACTCACGCCCAGCCCATGACTCCCAATTAAACTTTTCTTTTGTTGTGAGCCCAATTTTTTTTTTACCACATGCATTCTGGGTGGCCAACTTTGTGAAATTCCCTGGCTTGTATTAGGTTTAGTGTTGGCAAGAAAGCCAATGGGAATGGGTTTATCTCAGAAACACACCCAGGTTATTAATGGTCTGTTTACAGCTCAGAGACACTGAAGCTTGTGCTAATGTATATAAAAAAAAGATTAAGGAACATATTCCCATGTTGAATTTACATGAATAAATCACCTGTGAGTTCTGGATGCTGGAGGAGGATGGACACTGCACTGTGTTCTCCATATAGTTGCACAGTGCACACCGAACAATGGTCAGGCTCAAAGGATGGATCACCCAGCTGTCCCAGCCCAGATCTGGAAAGTAAAACAAAGTTTTTCTTTTTGTCAAAAAGAAACAATAAAAATGATACACAAATGTCAGTACTGGGCACAAATAAGTATTCTTTGTTGCATACCTTTCAGGAAAACCTCCGAGGCCATGGAACAACACTGGAGGCCTGTACTGTTCCCACTTTCACCTGATGCAGAGTTGTCGACGGCTGCTGGAGCAACAGATAGAGGATTGATTTCACAATGCATGGTTGTGACATGTACATTTGTTTCTCTAACTCTTTGGACTCCACTTGCCTGTGGTGTCCTTGGCACTTTGGGCATTGGTTCTAAGTGTTCTCTGCCACTGTTCCCGGATGCCGTCCAGAAACCCAGCAGGCAGCTGTGGCTCAGTCTGGATGTTGAGAGCCCCGAGGAGACTCTTCCTTATCGACTGCAGTGACTCCTCCGGGCACCTGAACATCCCATACAGATTCACACCTCAACAAAATGGTTGCTTGTAAATTTAAATGTCTGGAAAAAAGCGCCTTGTTATATTATGAAAGACGAGTTGAAAAGTATTTTGTGATTAACTGTTTTTTTCCTCTTCTGACTCTTCAATGGAACAGTGAAACACGTTGCACTTTTGCATAGAAGTATTGAATTACCATAGCTTTAGCACAAAATCCAATTATCCCATACATGACAGACCTCTTATTGTTAATATGCTATGTACATCATTAAACGTGCATAATATTCTGCAAAGTATTATGTTTCCTGTAAATATAACAAAATGCATGAATTGAGGCTCAATCTGACCTTTGATGGGAATCAGCAGAGATCGCAGTCTCTTCCTTGGATGGATGCAGGACGTATGCAGTCACCACTGCAGAGCCAAGAAGCAGCAACATGACAGCGAATGCAAAAGACATTGTTTTTGAGCAGTGTGGTCAATCTGAGGACCGAGTTTGATTCAGGCCGATGGCGGTTGGTCCTGTATGTCTGTTTGGAGGAGGAGACCGGAGACAAGGATGCTGCTCAATGTAATGTTAGTCTGGGCCTGGGAACCTGAGTTTTTATCTTCTTGTACCCCAAATGTGGCCTTGAGATACTTAGCATTGTTGTCCTGTCCCCTGCTCTGTGTGAAATAGTACAAGGAGGATAATCCAACAGAGGAAGACAGATAGACAAAGACCCAAGGCAAACATTCAGGAATGAGAGGTAGAGAGACTAAATTAGCACTAACAGACATGTTGCAAAGTGTGTGCATGAGAACAACATGAGCCAAGGACAAAGCTCCCCCTGTTCTGATTTGGTGACAGGTGCGATGAATGTGTAAATCAGAATTCAGAGGTGATGCTCCAGAGTTTTCCACAATAGTGTTACTTCTTTGGGGCATATGGCATTTCAGAAGAAGAGTATACAATGTTACATTACACTGCAGAAAGATTAGACCTCTGCCCCTGAGTGTGATGAAAATTACATGTGCTGACTTTTTTTTTAAATCACACAAAAAGAGCACAAGTAAACATATCAAAGTACAAACTCAATTCTAAGAACAGCATCAAATTTAATTACACTGATCTTGGTGTTATGGGAAACTGTCTGTAAAGTGTAATGGTTTATTTTTAGATCCATGGGTGCAAGATTTCTTGTCAGAGAATGCTGACTGCCCAGCGGCAGATTTTCTGCATGAAAAAAGTGTTCTTCTTAATTATTTCATAATTTTCAAGACACGGCCCATTCCGTTTTAGTAGTTGTTTGCTGAAATTAGTTGTCAGAGTGGAACAAAAAAAAAAAAAGGCAGCTTTCAAACAGAGATTCTATTAAAGTTGATACGTGTCCAACTAACTAATTTGTTCTAAGCAAAACTTTTTTCAAGATGAGATTGGGGTTCTTAGTTAAAAAAATGAAATTATTTGGGTACCAATAACTCTTGTGGATAAGTACTGTTACATGATAATGTATAGGAATATAGTAAAAGAACAAAATAACTTTTCCAGGGAAGATTGAGCCAAAGTAATACAGACGCAAACTGATTATACCTGGTATTTATACTATGTGCAAATAATGAAACAGCATTGCATTTTACTTTTCATATTTTTTACATTTGCTAAACTGACATTCTCTTGTAAAATATCACAATGTCAGAGGAACTATATCATGCTGGTAATTACGTTAATTGTCAGTAATTAATCATCCTTATCAGGAACAACACCAAAGCACTTTATAATAATTATCTGCGTAACACTGAATGTGACAAAAATTCGATAAAGAACACATAAACAGTTCCATCAGTCATGCTTTTTTTAATCATAAGTAATGGCACATGAGACTTTTAAACTGCTATTTTCCTGTTGTCCTGTAAATGACCTTGCATATTTCAGCAGGACAATGCTAAAGCATAAACTGCATCCATTATAACAGCATTGCTTCATAGTAGAAGAATGCTACCGACTGCTGTCCTCGTTAGCAGGGCTGCCATGCTAATGTTTAACTTGTATTTAAACTGCTTGATAAACTGAGATTCAGTTTCTGCTGTTTTTCTTCTGCACTTGTAAAAAGTGCTACACCTGAAAATGTTTTGTCAGCATTGTGGAGGGGTCTGAGTTTCTTAGTTTCATGATGCATCGAATGTTTTCAAATGGTGAGAGGTCTGGAGAGCAGGCAGGCGGACTCTTCCACTGTGACGTTTTAATGGATGCAGTTTGTGATTTACCATTGTCCTGCTGAAATATGCAAGGCCATTAAAAAAAGCCATTTGGTTGGGAGCATTTGTTGTTCTAAGCCTCAATACACATTTTTTGCATTGATATTACCATTGCAAATGTGTAAGCTGCTCATCCAGTTGGTATTAATGCACTCCCATACCATCAGTGAGGCAGGCTTTTGAACTGTGGGATGACTGGCCGGATGGGATGTCCCATTCTTATTATGAAGCACATGCCTTCTGTTTTGAAAATAATTTCACATTTTGATTGAACTGACCACAGAACAAATTTCCACTTTGCCTCAGTCCATTTCAAATTAGCTTTGACCCAGAAAAGATGGAAACATTTCTGTTTGTGTGCACATCTTCTTTGATTGATAGAGATTTAACTAACCTTTTGTATGGCATGGTGAACTGTGGGTACAGGCAGTGAATTGTGGAAGTGTTCCTGAGTCCATTTAGTGATGTTCATACCAGAATCAGACGGTTTTGATGCTTCCTGAGGACCCGAAGATCACAGGCACCCAGTACTGACTTTCAGCTTTGTTCTTGCAGATATTTCTCCAGCTTGTTGGAAACTTTTCATGATATAATGAACAGTAAGTAATACGATATTCAAAAATTTCCCAATTTTTCATAGACAAACATTGTTCTAAAATTGTCCAACTATTAGACACTGTTTTGCAGAGCGTTGAAGGTCTGCCCATCTTTATTTCATGAAATTAAGCCTTTTTTAAAATGCCCCATTCCTCTTATTGACCTGCTGCAGATTATCTAATCTGTTGCAAAATGGTCCTCCAATTGTTTTTAAAACCATTTACTTCTACAGCCTTTTATTTTAAGATGTGTTGCTTCCATAAAATTCAAAATGACCTTATATCTTTGTTTAAAATTTGTATACCTATGTTTTCGTTGTTATTCACTGTTGTCATCAGTCTTTGTTAAGAAATCAGGTCTCTCTTGTAAATGAGTACCCAAGACTCAATGGGATTAACCTGTCTAAATAAAGGTTGAATGAATCTTTTTGAAAATGTACAATTTCTTAGTTTAAACATTTGATATTTTAGTATGTTATATTGTGGATAAAACATGAGTTCCTTAGGTCTGAAAATATTTACATTGTGATTCAGAATAGCTAATTAGAGGGATATAATAATAAATTAAAAAGCAACTAATTAGGATACAAGGATTTTTATTGTCATTAACATCACATGTGGTGCATGAGTTGGAATGAAACTATGTACACAGGGTCCCAGTTACTGTATATCCAACAAAAATACAAACTGTAAAGAAAAACATTAGTAAGATCCGAGTCATGAGCTAAGAATATACTACATTCACTAAACCAAGAATACACTAAGCACCAATGGTACAAAAACAATGTGCCAAAACAACAGCAGCACGAACATGAGTCTGTATGAGCAGCTGAGGATTATTGAACACAACAACATGAAGTAATCAGCAGCATGAGATCAGCATCATGGACAGTCAGCAGCACATTTAGCCATCATTTTGTGTAAATAATATTAAAAATGATATTTTTAGCAGATACAAATTGATAATAGTAAATACTATAGACAAAAAATAAATGTAAATGAGTCCCCAAGGCTCAATGGAATCAGTTTGTCTAAATAAATGTTGAATGAATTGAATGAAAAACAAAAATATTTGAACTGTCAGATAATGTATTTTGGTGATGTTTGATCAATACTATCTATAACTAAAACTCCGAAAACCATTTACAAAATGTGATTTTACTCCAGCCTAAAGAACCTCTGTATCATTGTGACATTTCAGATGTGTGAATATGCAGATACAAAATATTGAGCAGTTTTAAAAACATCCATAGAGACAGACTGTCTCTATGGATGTCCATCACTGAAGTCCTTCACTGTCTCAGCCAGTGGTGGACTTCAGAAATTAGAACTGGTGAGATTTCTAGATGTGCCAGTATCTGAATTGGATCTGATTGCACATTGTGAGCTAGAAAGCCTATTGATATATTTTGATTAAGTATGCATTTTTTGTGAGTCAAATGTAATAAGCATGGCTTCCATTTCTTGCCCACAGGCCTGCAGTTTATGATCACTAATATTGAATAACGTTACAAACATCTGGTATCAAACTTTCTTAAGCTCTATTTTAAAATAGATTATTTTCCCAAGTCCTCTTCTATGTGTTGATGCATAATTTATTTATTTTAGTTTGATCATTTTTATACTTGGATGATTTATATTTATAAAGAAGTGGCCTAACAAACCATTAAATAAGAATAAGAAAAACATTTGTTCACAAACAGTCAGATAATGGCCAGAATATAATTGAGAAAATGTCACAATTTATTTTGAAAGACATCCAGAAAATCTGAAGATATATTGTTCTTTTTTAATATATCAAGAAAATCTGACTGCTTGGAAGCAAAATATAAAGAAATGTGGACTGACTCAAAGCTTTTGCGTGGCCTGCACAATAATAAATTATATATTGCCTGTTGTCTTTTCTTGCATCTCTTTGCCTGCATGTTGTGAAATGTGTTTTCTTTTTTGCAGTATTGTTTTTCTGGAATTTTTTTTTTGTGCATCTTTTGGCATCTTTTGGAGTTTTTGGCCCGAATCCTCTGTGTGGGCCTGAGCTTGTCTTATCTCAGGAGGTAAGCAGGGTCAGGGCGGAGTAGGATTTGGATGGGAAATTTCCTGTGAGCGCCAGGTGTTGCAGGCTGAGAGGCAGCTGTGCTTGATTGGGTTGTTGGCAGATGCTCTGATTCTTGTGGGCACTAATCTGAAACATCTGACCATACACTAATAAATCTATGCCAATATTTTGTCATCTCTGGTTGGGCTGGGATCAAACCAACAATTTATACTAATGTGTGTAACTGTGAGGACGGTGTAACCAAAACCTACTATAAAATAAGAGAACAAACATCTCAAAAAAGCAGGAGAGACATACAGAGAGGGATTGTTCAATAGTTATTCACCAAACTAAAGAGCATAAGCTGTCTATTCATTCTGCATATGTGTAATTATCAGTTTTTATTACATCCTCCATTTGCTGGTTTGTTACAAAGTATCAATTTTCTGTGATAAACACAATGCCAATATTACTCCCCTGCAGTTGTTTTTCAAGGACTTTAGGGATGAAATGCAACACCTCAGAAAAAATATGTGATGCAGATGATGTTCCTATCTGAAAGCCACCAGCAAAACAAACAAAAAAAAAAAGTATTCAGCTCAGACCAGCATTCTGTGAGTCTCTGAGGGCTTGAGACTTGCATGGAGCAGGCGCTCCGTGCCCTGCCCTGACCTCCCATAAGATCCTTGGGCCTAAACTGAAGCCAAGCAGAAACTTTCTCATGAGCCCAAAATGGGACAAACTATCTGTGGCACCAGATTTCAAACCATAATTCAGGCTGAGTGACAAAGGAATGCTGGTACAAGCTGAAACAAGACCTGCTTTTCTGTTTATAAAATGATGAGAAAACATTTAGGTGACGAATATATTTATAACATCACTAGAAAAAAATGTACATATTAATCTTTTGTTGCTTTTCAATGCTTAACTCAGAGGTCTATGCCCGCATATATGTCTAAAAGTTTAGAATTGTGGTCCTTAATGGAAAAAATAAAGATAGGTGTTCAGGAAAAGTGTGTTTGGGATTCAGACCTGAAGTGGATTGCATCCTGGGTGTTCTGGTACCAAGTGGAACACTACAAACAAGCACTCAGTTTGGACAGACAACATGACAAGATAAAACAAGCTGTACGCCGATGTCCCCTGTTGCTAAACGACTTGAAATATTTGTAGTTTTCGAAACTAGTGTTGATCTGGAATGGAATTGAATGGGAATGTAAGTAAATTTTGTTGTTTGTTTGTTTTGTATGTTTTAGCGCTAGATATTCAAGCGGGTAGGAATTACACTGCGAATAAGAACAGAGATAGGGTAGGCTTTAATTTATTTATTTTTGGCTTACTTAAGGTTGCACAAAGTGAGCGAAGGGATCTATTTTATCTGCCACCAGACATAATTATGGAGCCAGGGGGTGGCCAATGGTAGCCTTGGCATCCACAGATTAATATTAGGCCACCCCAATCATTTGATGAAACTAAACTTTTAAGCAATATAAAAATTTGAAATCATATGCAGGTGGCAGCCATCTTGAATTTTGATGTAGCGACCCAATTTTTGATAGAATCTTCTAGATCTTTCCACACCAAAATGCAAGTTTGTAACTCACTTACTTTGTATTTTTCAAGTTATTCAGCTCACAAGATGGACGGACTGATGGACTGACAGACCAAAGATATTTCCAGTTCCCCTTTTTGTTCCACAAAGGAGGACAATCAGGTCTAAGGCCACACTTATGTGTTCTAGGGCACCTGTGCCTCTAGTTTCAATGAAAATATGCCCTGGGTCCCATTGAGATCCACATGACTTGATCAATTTGTTCCAACTTTCTGCTTCTTGAAATGTTGATGCAATATTTCCACAAAATGTTCTTTCTTCATGATGCTATCTTTTTGTGAAGTGCACCAGTCCCTCCTATAGCAAAACATCCCCACTCCTTGATGCTTTCACCCCTGTACTTCACACTTGAATGGTGTTCTCAAGCTTGCAATCTTCCCCCTTTCCTAAATGTAACAATAGTAATTAGGAATGGACAGTTCAATTTCAGTTTCTTCGGACCATAGGACATGCCTCTATAAATGAAGTTTTTTTTTCTCCTGGCATTTATAAACTATCTGACTTTTTGGTATGGCAGCTTCGTCTCTGCTGAGTGACCTTTCAGTCTATACCAGTCCATGACTTGTTTCTCTGTGGATTATTTCACTTTTACCAGCTTCAGAAGCACCTTCGCAAGGTTTATAGTTGTTGTTTTGGCAGATAGGTACACACATTTTGCAGTAAATAATTTTCATTTCAGGAACACAGAACCTGTCTCCTTCCTGAGCTGTTAATTGTTGAAGCGCATTCGGTCATCTGAAAATTGTAAGTTGAAAATCGTCACCAGGGATGAGCTTAAATTGTGGTACAGCATTGGATGTTCTCTTCCTAATATCCATCCATCCATCATCTTCCACTTGTTCCAAAGTCAGGTCACGGCAACTTGAGCAGGGAGGACCAGACATCTCTTACCACAGCCACCACTTCCAGCTGTTCTGAGAGGATTCCAAGGTGTTCCCAGGCCAAACAAGGAACATTTTAGTGACAGAAAGAACGAGATTGTGGATACAGATGATTGAAATGAGTTTCATCCACAGGGAGGCTGGATTCTCCCTTAGCGACAGGGTGAAGTTCTCTGGGAGAGACTCAGAGTAGAAATGCTGCTCCTCCACATTGAAAGGAGCCAGTTGAGGTAGTTCAGGCATCTGGTAAGGATGCTACCTGGGCACATCCTGAGGGAGGTGCTTCAGGCATGTTCAACTGGGAGACAACCCAGGACACATTTTACAGGTAAAATATCTATTCACTGTGATGCAAATTGAAGTCATTAATGGTTTTAAATCCAAAAACCTTTTTACACTCAAGTTTCTGAATAAAGGCCAACAAACGTGTAGTTTTATTTTATATGTTTGGGAGTTTCCAATGTTTTTTTTGTTTGTTTGTGCTTTTTTGTTTATAAAACTTCTGTATTTTCTTAGTTTTCTTGTTCTGTATAATACTCAGCCATATTCATCTTATATTTCCTGAACAGCTATCTTATCCAACTTGGTCTGCTTCATTTCTCATTTTTCTCATGGTTTCAAAGTTTATTCCAGTTTGTTTTGCTTTCTGTCCTTAAATAAATCATGTTTGTATGACAGTTATCATCTTCTCCTGTGTATACAATTATTTTATCTTTATTTTACATCATTATTTTTTCCTTATCTTGTCTGAGCATCTTCCTACCAGAGTCAATTCTGCACCGTTTCTCTTCCTGCCTGTTGTTTTGGAGTCTTGTTCCTTAGATTTATGCTTCTGGAATTTCCCTGCAGCGTCTTTGGTTCAGTCTTGCTTGTCCTCTACTAACCCCAGTGACAAGACTCGAATGAGAGACTCTCCGTCTGAAAAATGGTCCAATGGGTGATGAACGTGGCTCCTGCAACTTGATTTGCACGTTCCAGCTTCTCCAAAACAACACAACTTTCTGCAATAAATTTTCTTTATTACCAGAAATTATACAGGGGTTATTAGAGGGGTAATTTAGACTTTTTAATGTGGGTTTTTGTGGCCTCAGTTTGAAAATCTTCTTCTTCTTCTTCTTCTTCTTCTTCTTCTTCTTCTTCTTCTTCTTCTTCTTCTTCTTCTTCTTCTTCTTCTT
>JARVGQ010000672.1:14059701-14073168 GCA_031762355.1 Hypsolebias martinsi | reverse complement strand
CGGTTGAACGTAACTCGGCCGGATACCGGGGACTCCCTGTATATATATATATATATATATATATACTGTATATATATATATATATGTATGTATAAAGGCGTTTTAAACCCTTCCCACACTTGCAATATTCTAAAAAAGTTTCTAAACTCTAAATGCTCCAAAAGAGCACAGAATGTCATGATTCCAGCTCCCTGCCTCCTCTTCTCTTGCCACCTGCAAGTGCACTTGGCCACGCCCACATCTCCACTCTGCATGATTGAACAGCTGATCAGCTCTGGGCTGCACAAATGTGCAGCATGGTGCTAAATAATTTAAAATAATTTATTTAAAATAAAAATTCCATGCCGATCGTGTGGCTCATCCATCAGTCACCCAGTTGTGTGTCATGTCCAATCTTATTTTGAAACACCACGATAGAGCAAGTGTGTGATAAACGAACTGCGAAGTAGCGAGGGACCACTGTACTGCGCAATCTTTTTTTTTATTATTATTATTTTTTCCATTAAATTACTCCCATTGATTTCTATTGTTAAGCACGTTGGTAACAGCTTCTGTTTTAAATGTGCTTTATAAATAAAGTTGACTTGACTTGACTACATAACTGTATATAACTTACAGGATACACATCTGATACATTCTGGGAGGGGGCCAGACTGTATTATGAAATGTTCCTTTTTCAAGTCTACAAGTTTATCATAAAGAGTCTGATCAGTCCCATTTTAATGTTCCTTCTTGATGTCATTGTATCAAAATCAACTATTGCTGAAAAATTTAACCCTAATATTCCCAGCTTTGAATGTTACAATAAATGCCATGAGAAGTCTGTACAAACAATGCTCAGTCCAAGTACCAGAGACAGGATCTGACACAGAACGACGGCCCATTTTGAATACATTTAAAATATTTTCATCTGGCGTGAAAGGTAATGTAACGAGGTACGTATCTGGCCTACGGGCCTCCATCATGACATATGTATAAAGAAGTAAAGTAGAACAATATCTGAAGCACATTATAGTGTAATTCTCAACTGCCTGAGGCTGCCTGTCTTCCATATGCTGCATCCTTTAGCATCTTCTCAGTGATATTAGTCATGATGATATTTGTTTGTTTAGAAAAATGGAAATAGTGCACACATTTGATTATTACTTAATTTAGGCATCTGTAACACTAATATTGTAGCACTACTCATCTTTTTTATATTATACATTTATGCAAATTATACAATGTTTCTCGTTAGTATAACGTGGAAACTATGCTTTAAAAAGAGCCTTTATATGATTGTACTCACTGAAAACTGAATGTGACCACTGGGGTCATCTGCTCTCATTCGCTTTGTACGAAGATATATTTTTAACTTTTTCTGCTTGAATGATATTTTCATTTTTTACTAGATTTAGACTGAGACCATCTTATTTTGAGAAACGACTCACTGCGATTGACTTTCAGTTACAACCTGCACCCAATTTTAGCTCATTGTTGTATAAATATACTGGTTAATATTTGTGTTTTATAAAGTCAGTTGGCTATGGCAGTTATCTTAAATTGAGTTGGCTACAAAAGATAATCAGTTATAGAAGTACGTCTCATCTCGCTTTTATGATTCCTTCCCCTTCAATCCCCCCCTTGTGTTGTGCACCACAATAAAAACTCTTTTAAGGTCTACTTTAGGTTAAACTAACACAGTAAATTTCTTAGCACAGGCTTCCTGTCAACAGCATCTTAAAGCCTTCAAAACTGCTCTTACTTTCTTCTCTTCTGAGACGAAGGAAGAAAATGGCAGATGTCCTTTCATGTCAGAAGATACCACGTATCTCAGATGTTGACGGAACAAATTCAGCTGTGCAGAAATGTGAGTCCTTTTCATCACACGATACCTGAGATTCAAAGGCGAGTGCAAAGATGGTTGTGGTGCGTTTAAAAAAAAAAAAAAAAACAAACTAGAAGACGCTCAGGTCTTTATTTTGTCCTGAATAATTTAACAGCATGTTGAAATTCTGATTCAAAGATGTTCAACAAAATGAAAAAACAAAAAAAAAACAAACAAACTTTAAACTGGATAGAATTTCACTGAAACTCAGCTTTCTTCTATAGTTTACAAATGGCATTTTCTTTATGTGTAAATTTAAATTAATGTAAAATGAAGAAAAATACTTTTATGTAAATTTTTGAACATAGACGGTCATTAGTGTCAGATCAGACAAATCTTTCGGTCAGGCAAGAAAAGTTGTTCTGTTGCTTATACACATTTATTTAGACTCATCATAGATAAACTGTGATGGACGGGTGGTCCTAAACACTAACAGCACACATTTACAATGACTAAAACTCATTTCTCAGCTAAAGATGATCATAATATAATGTTGAGAACATCAAGCTGAGTAAAATGCGTTTTTCATCCTAGAGCCGCTTGTGTGAAGTGATTAATTAATTAATTAATTATTTGCTGCACTTGGCTGCCGATGTGCCGCCGGACGAGGGTTTTATTTGTGCTGACTCTAAGGCCCAGCGTCATGAGCGCCCCAACCGTGATGAGTTTACCCTCCGACCCCCTGCAGCTCACACACAGATGGATCCAAATCAACGTCACATTTGACCTCTGCAGCTACACAAACAGAATGACCTCTCATTAGGACATATAGAAACACTAAATAGTCTGTGAAAGCACATAAATAGTCAGAGTATGAGTATATAACCATAGCTATCTGCTGCATAGAGTGAAATTACACACCAGTCATGTTTTACACTGTTCTGGTTGTGCACTTCAGCGAAGTGAGGGTTGACTTTCAGCTATAAAGACGCCTAAGGGTGTTCGCAGCAACGTTCAGCGCAGAGCTTATTCATATTATAGTCCATGCAGCTTCAAGGTGTTAGAGCAGTAGCCTCAAAACACAAAGTTTTTTTTATTTTTTATCTCCAGACGATGAACTATTCTTACCTGGACACACTGTTACGGCCTGTTAGCATCAGACTAAAAGTGAAGGAATCTAAAACAAGTAGAAATGAAACTACAAAAACTTGATTCAGTCTTTATTCAAGCTCAAGTGAAACAGAAATAATGGGTCTTGTTCACAAAAGAAGCTCTGTGCCTTAAATACTGTTCCATTTAGCATTAAAATTAAAGCTAAATTAACTTTTAGCTCTTTCTGAGCATCAAATGTATGAAGCCAAGGGCGCTAATTACATGCTGGTGCAAATACACCCATGAAATTAATTTTTACACTCTTTTGCATCAAATTGCAGTTGTTCTTGTGTCGCAGTCTCAATGTGCTACAACTGATTAACTTTTAGTGTCAGCTAAGGATGCACAATATTATCGGTATGGTATTGGTATTGGTTGATATTAGCGATAAAGATAAATATTGGACATTGGACATTCTATCAAAATAACTCACTGATACAAAAGGCACTGTTTTGTTATATATATTATATATTTATATAGTGTTACATCATTTTCATCCCCCTTTTTGGCATCTGCATTTGGTAGCAGGTCAAATTGACAAAAACCATGCAGAATAATGTAGTATTTTAAGTCCACAACAGAGAAAGTTATGTAGTCTCTGTAAGTAGGTCCAGGAAAAAAAACATCAGTATTGGTATCAGTTATGGCTAGTATAATGTGGCTGTCAGACTGATGTTTGAACTCATGTTAATTTATTAATAAAATTCATCATAACACTCGAGTTAATTGTAAAATTAGTATTTCAGTGCTTCTGCACATTAAGATTTCCCCAATGCTTTTTTGCTTGATCCAGTATTTTTCCACTTAAAAAAAAAAAAACTCAACCCCATAGTAAAAAACAAGCACTGCACCTTGTTTGCTTTCATGCCAAGTGCACACACAATTCACACATTCTACCTCTACACACATTATCCTCCATGCACTCTCGTTTCCTCCCAAAAGACTGACCAATGCAGACGTTCTCATCATCCAGTTCGGCAGAGGCGTTGCGGAAGTATCCCAGTCTGCAGTGTTGGCAGTTCTGGCCTCTGGTGTTGTGCTTGCAGCTGACGCAGGTGACAATGTTCAGGTAGTCGATGTAGCTGCAGCGGTTGGAGTGACCGTTGCACTCACAGTCTACGGGAAAACAGACACATTCTCCTCAGACACAAGATTTTAATTTTCGTCAACACTTTAACAATAAAGAACCTGGCATGGAAGTGTGTTGCATTCTCAGCGGATTACTGAATAACAGCAGGAAAAGACAAGTGATCTTTCAGAAACTTTTGGCGCCACGTATCCGTTTAAAGAATGAATGACTGTGTGTGTTTTCTTAGGCACCCATCTCAGTCTATATTGGTTTAATAAAGACAGACCACTCCCTATTAGTGCACTCACAGGCTTGCTGAGTCTGCTTCAATGTGCCACACTGATTACTCAAGGGAATTCCACCATCCTGTGTGTATGTGTGTGTTTGTGCATGTGTATGTGTGCAGGCATGCAAGTGCAGCCATGTTGACTTTGTCTGGGGAATTTAATTACAGCATGTCACAACACCAAGACAAGATACAAAATCATAGCTAAAGGGGTTTGTGGTGAGAAATACAGTAGGTGTCTCCATGCTGCACATGAAACTCTAAAATCTGTTCGATCCGGAAAGAAAACTTGATTCTTTTCCAAAGATGGGCAATAAAAGTGTCTACATATCTTAAAAGCAATTCCAACATAAAGATATATCAATGTCAGTAAAATGCATTAGGAGCAGCTCTGCTCTTTGAGACAGTCCTCCTCTCAAAAGCAAGAAGGTTGTTTGTCCATGCTTGGAATAATTACTCATAATTATGTCTGATGGCTATGCATTGTCTAGTGGTAAGAAGAGCAACTACATGTTAATTGTTAAAAGTATTTCCCTTAGCCATTAGAATAAAGTGCAGTTTAGGCCAAACCATGTATTTTATCCACCACGACTCTTTTAATCCTATCAAGCGGTACACTGATGTCTCTCATCAATAAAAGTTTTTAAAAGTAAACGTTTGTAGTTTTTGAGACAAGTGTTTTTCTGGATTGGAATTAAACAAGGGATGCAAAAACTGATTGTTTTTGGTGCAAGATATTCAAGTGGTTGCAATAGTGGAGCCAGTGGGTGGCCATTGAATGTCCTGGACACTTGGGTCACCCCAATCACTGTGGAAATTATACTTTTAAGCAAATATATATATATGTATAAGCATAGTGTCCTCAAATTACAGGGGTGGTAGGTTTACATATAAGTGGTGGTGGCCATATTGGATTTAGATATGACAACCCAGTGTTTGATAGTGATCTTTTTTATGTCATGCATCAAACTCGAAAATGAAAGCCAGCATATTTATTCTCCAAGTTTTCAGCTCACAACATGGACAGATGGAGTGTTTTCCAGTTCCCCTCTTCACTCCGTGACAGGAGACGAGAAAGTAACTGGTAAATGGACGATACTTATAAAGTGCCTTTGTATCTTATCAAGATACTCAGAGCCCTTTACAACACACTCTGTGTCCTCATGTACCCATTCATGCAGCACTCTACTAGATCAATACAGAGAATAATCAGTGCTTTATCACATTCATGCACCGATCAGACACACACCAGAGACAATGAAGGTTCAGAGTCCTGCCCAGGGACACTTTGGCATGTGACTGCTGGTGGAATCGAACCCACAACTCTTGCATTGGAGGACAACTGCTCTAACCATTCAGCCATAGCTCTCTTAGGACATGTTTTAATATGGAAATTGGGCTTGCATTTGCCCTTTTTGCTCCTTTCTGGAAGTTTAATACACTCATAATGCATTTTTTAAAATTTTACTCCTTAATACATTTGTATTAGGTATTTAGTTATATTTTGATTTTTTTTTTTAAAACATATTTTGTTGTTTTTCAAAAGGTTTCTATTAATTTCATTATTTTGCCTCAGCTAAGCTCTGCCTCCTCTCTCACCTGCTCCTCATTTTTAATTACGGTAGTACCAGCTGCAGCCTATATTTCCTTATCAGCCCCGGTTATTTGGTGTTACTCCTTCAGTTTCCTTCTCCTTTGGAGTTTTCAAGTAAATTAGTTTTAGGGTTAGTGGTATACACCGACGTAAAATATGTGGACATATAAAATGGTAACAAATATGGTCAGTGTTTGTTTACCGATGCTTCATCACTGACAAGTCTCAAGCAGGTCTACATTTATTTCCCATTCCTAATTTCTTCATTTTTCATTGTTGGGGTTTTATTTCCATAGTGTAAAATATTATTTTCAAAAAAGTGTTGCACAGTCCTAATTACGTAGTTTATTTGCAATTTGTAAATTATTTCAGAAGAATCACATCACTTTTGCTTTCTGTGTGTGATAAATATGATTTTGTTTTCCTGTATTTTAAACCCTAAACTTAAAAAAAAAATGGTGTAATAATTTGAATAAATACTCCTCAGAGAGAGAAATGAAAGGCTTATATTAACTTAGGCAACCTCTGTATTGTGCAGAGGGGGTACAGTGATACGTGGAGCGGTGTTGCTCCACACCCTTCACAATTATCTCAGCTGAGGCTGGCTCCTAATTAAGGTTTTATTAAGCTTTAGAAGTTGGCTGCAATTGTCTGCTCCAAGGCATCACTGTCCTCCAAAGAGGCTTTTACCAGGCATGTTTATGCAAATACATGTTTAAATCCACATTTAAAAGCTGGAGTTTAGCTGTTTAATCAGCCATCACATTATTATTTTATTATTGTTCGGCTGATGATGCCAGCTGAAATATTAATAAGCTGGTTTAAAGGAAGCCAACAAGAGGAAAATCATAAAGTGCCTCTCTCAGCACAAAAGGAGCCATGCTAACTGTGGGGGGAGACCTGCCTAATTAAATATAAATGGACCATTACTTCACAGACTACAGAAGCAATGGGACATTCCACAAATTTCTCTTATTAGTCAAGATGCTGCTTTATCAGGACAGACCAATTGTGAGTTGTAAATAGTAAAAAACAGATAACAGGAGAAAAGAGAAAATGGTCAACAGCTACTAAAAACCAATATAAATGACTTGGTTTAACACAAATGCTTATAGAATCAACTTACCTTAATCATAAAGCAAACACAACCATGCGAGTGTTGCAGGGGAAAGAATGATCAAAATGAAGAAATGAAAAACACATGATGGGAGGAATTGTTCCACAAATTGTCTACTACAAGAACACCATTCAGAGTTTAGGAAAAAAAATATATCCAAAGAGTTTCATAAGCCTTAAACAGCGCTTGGTATTTTCAACAACACACCTCTTACCTTTGAAATTGCCGTATATGACCCCTAATAACTGTTTGACTTCGAGCTCTCCTGAGCTCAGAAGTTTCAGAAATCCTTGAGGGATGAAGGAATCATTGTTTCAGGTTTGTCTCATTGTCATTTTCCATGTTACAATCTCCTACAGCACCTTACATCTACTTCTAGAGGACAGGCTCATTGCTACAGAGGGATTTAATACAAAGTAGATAAACAGGTACAAATTCCCAAATAAAAGGAGCTTGTTTTGTTCTATAAGATGACAAATGCTTCTATTCATGCAGTGTTTCTTAACTGGTTGGACTTCATCGGTCAATCAAGATTTAAATTAATTAGGACAGTAAAGACCTTGTTATACTTCATAAGATGCAAGACATCGGATCTCTGTGACGTGATTGTCTTTTTCATATGGACAATTCATATTCAAAGAGAAACTGCAGGGGAGAATCCTTGGTAAGCTGCCCCTCTGCAGCTCACATCACGTGCAAACAGCAACAACACAGTAGAGTGGATGTTTATTTTCAACATATGATGGAGGAAAATCTGGTATTTCTGAAGAAAAGACACTGTTGAGCACACCATTCCCCTTGAAAAACTGAATAAATATGGCATTAGAGGATTAGCACTACAATGGGTATCCAGTTATTTGAATAATAGGAGACAGTTTGCACGGGTAAACGCTGTAAGATCAGAATATTGTGTTAATGGATGTGGCGTTCCTCAGGGCTCTGTGTTGAGACAAAAGTTGTTCATTTTGTAAGTGAATAATCTGGTTGATGTGTCAGGGCTTTTTGAAGTGTGTTTTATTTGCTGATGATACCACATTTTTTAATTGGGTAAATATATTGAACAGATGTTAGAAATGATACATGCAGAATTTGCAAAAATACAAACTTGGTTCCAACTTAATAAGTTATCATTAAATTTGGAGAGAAAAAAAACTACATGATATTTAGTAATGAAAAAAAATTATCAAAGTCCCATTTATACTTGACAGTGTTGAATTTCATAGAGTTAATGAAATAACATTTTTGGATGTCGTTATTGATGAGAAGCTGACATGGAAATCTCATGTAAATTACTTAAGAATAAAAATAGCAAAATCAATTGCATTACTGTATAAAGTAAAAGAGTTTTTGAATGGCAAAGCTTTGTATGTATTGTATAATGTAATGATTGTTCCATATTTAATCTATTGCATAGAAGTTTGGGGAAAAGCATGCAAAATAATTATAAACCCTATTTTTATTTTGCAAAATAGAGCTATTAAAAATTATTAGCAAGAAGTGCTATGGTCACGTAAGAAATATATTATTTCATCAGTTGAAATTATTAAAATTTTATGATTTGGTTGAATGTTACATTTTACAATACATGTATAAAGCTCATAAAAATACTACCCCAAAATATTCAATTAAAATTTGTTGAAAAAAAAAAAAAAAGAGAATCATTGTAAGCTTAAGGGAATGGAAATGTTTGTAAAACCCCCATTTAGAACTAGTCTGAAGGAGTTGCGTTGTAGTTATTTTATATATATTCTTTAATAAGGGGCAGATATTATAATTCTTTTTATTCTTTCTGCACCCTTTTCATTCAGTTTTTATTTTTTATTTTTATTTTTTATGAATTTGTTTTGTTTCTTTTAAATGAATGAATAAATGAATATTAAAAAAAGTAGGGAGGTTTGGTCGTTATGGCGCAAAAATACCTGATATCTTAGTGGTTAGCATTGTTGCCTCGCAGAAGAAGGTCCTGGGTTCAATGTTCAGTTTGGGCCTGGTGCATTTCAATGTGAAGTTTGCGTGTTCTCCTCGTGTATGCATGTTTTTTCTCTAGGTACTCCGGTCACCTCCCACAGTTACCTGGTTAAAATCTTCTTCTTTTGGCTTTTCCCCTCTTCAAGGGTGCCATGCCAAATCATCCTCCTCCATCTCGCCCTGTCCTCACTCCAACTACCTCCATGTCCAACTTTATCCATATATCTCCTCTTTGTCTTTTTCCTGGCAGCTGCTTTTCTAACATCCTTCTACCAATATATGTACCCACTGTCCCTCCTCTGGACATGTCCAAACCATCTCAGTATGGCCTATAACTTTATCTCCCAGTTGTTCAACCTGTGCTGTACCTCTGATGAAGTGGTCTGAAGTGTGTGCTGTTACCAGACACATGTGACTTTGAGAAATATTATTACTATTGTAATTATTATTATTATTAACATCATCATTGTTATTATAGTAGTAGTAATAGGATTAGAGTTAGTAGTAGTAGCAGTAACAGTAGTAGTAATAGTAACAGTAGTGGTAGTAGTTACAGTTATACCAGTTGTAATAGTGGTAGCAATAGTAGAAATAGCAATAGTGGTGGTAGAAATAGTAGTATTAATAGTAATAGTTGTAATAGTAGAAACAGTAGTAATAGTAGTAGAAGTAGTAGTAATAGTAATAGTAGCAGTAGTAGTAATAGCAGCAGCGACAGTAGTAGTAGTAGTAATAGTTGTAGTATTATTAGTAATATTAGTAGCTAGAGTAGAAGTAGTAATAGTAGTGGTAGCAGTCATAGTTATACTAGTTGTAATATTAGTATCAACAGTAGAACTAGCAGAAGTGATTTTAGTAATAGTAGTGGTAGTAATAGTGGTGAGTAGTAGTAATAATAGTAATAGTTGTAATATAGTAGTAATAATAATAATAGCAAGAGTAGTCAAAGTTGTATTAGTATTATTAACAGTTGTAGTAACAGTAGTAGTATTAGTAGTACTATTTGTAGCAATAACAGAAGTAGTAATAGTTGTAGTAATGATAACAATAGTGGTAGTAGTCTATAGTAATACTAGTTGTAAAATTAATAATAATATTAGTAATAGCTGTAATGTTGGTAGTAATAGTAATGGTAGTAGCCTAGTAATAATAATAATAATAGTAGTAGTAATAGTTGCAATAGTAGAAGTACTAGTAATAATAGTAATAACAGTAGTAGTGGTAGAAGTAGTATTATCATAATGATAAAATATGCAATACATACAGTATTCAGGCTGTCCATTAAATTCTAAAACTACCACTTAAAGTGTTTAATGGTTTCTAGACTTTTTCAAATTTTACCAGAACAATTGGAATTGTGGATTTTAAATTGCAATTTCTACTTGCGATAATCTGAATCCAAATACAGGTAGTCCTCGACTTACGATGGAGATCAGTTCTCACGGCGGCGGCGTAAACCGAATTTGATGTAAGTCAGAACATGCATGGTACGCATTCTACATGGCGTAGTAAACCCAGTTTTTTTTCAACGTAAGACAAAACCAGCGTGCATATTTACCGTAAACATGTTACAGTACTGTATTTCCAAGCGGTTAGCTAACACAGTACCTTACATAATTATCAAAAAACACATAAAATACTGCACAGTACGTTTCATAATGAAACAAAACGGTAAAAAAAAAAAAAAACAGTACCTTTATCCCTCCGCATCCCTCCGCCACTGGTGTGCCGCTGGTTCACTCTTTTTCTTTGTTCTTTAAAATCCAATCCACCTCGGTCAGGAGTGTTTACAGGTAAGTCCAACCAACGGAGTTTATTAGACCAAACGAGCTGCTGTTTTTACAGGCTGCAGGCAGCTCACGCCTTAGAGCACAAACAAACACAGCAACTTCCTTCACTCACTCCTGAATGAGCTCCTCCAGCGGGCACGTTGTTGTTTCCCATAACAAAATGGACGCCAGAGAGCGGGAGGAGTCAACAGTGTCTTAAAGGGAAAGGTATTAACACCCCCCACACAAAAGAAACGCATGGATCCCTGCGCTGTGTAACTCGAAAAAAGTCTATTCAAAGTCAACGGGAAATGCGTCGTAACTACGAAACGTCGTAACTCGAGACCGTCGTAACCCGAGGACTACCTGTACTTTATTTCATGTCTGACGAGTAAGCATGTTTGTGACCAGGAGAAATGTCATATTTGAAGTTTGTAACAGTAAATATTGGTAGCAGGAGTGTGATTTGATTGTACAGTCAAATAACTTGCCATACTTGGTATTAATTCCAGCAGGGGATGCAGGTCGGGAGCTCATGTGACACATTTTTGTGAGCTCAGCTTATCATCCTCACTACACGCTCAATACATATTCTCCATGTTAAGGTGCCAGCACATTTTAGTTCTAGGCTTTGCGCTGTTGCAGACCCCTTTCAGACATTTGTTGTAGATGTGTTGCTACCACACCTTGTAGTGGTACCCAACACTGGTCCTTGAGGAACACCATCCTGCAGGTTTTAGTTGTTTCCCTGCACCAACATGCCTGATACAGTGATTACTTTCTCGTGTCCTGCAGAAGCCTGTAAATCACCCATTTATTAAAATCAGGTGTGTCAGAAACAACTAAAACATGCAGGATGGTGTTCCTCAAGGAACAGGGTTGGGAACCCCCGCTTTATAATATGGTACAATTAGGTTAAACATGTGATATATGTTTACTATGTGTCTTTCTAGGTGGGGAAAAAAATAAAATAAAACGTGTTACAATTTGATGGCTCCTCATCAGCACCAGGAGTCAGGATGTTGCTGCCGATGATCCGGATCCGCCCAGCTCGGCGTCACAGCACCGACAAGATGGCTGAGATTGTGGCTCGAAAGTGAGGGAGGGAGACAAAAAAACAGCGGCGAGCTCTTTTAGCTGGAGATGGCAGAGCCTTGGAGCCGCTGAGGGTCCTGTTCGGGGGGCAGAGACACGCGCTGGGTGCGTTCCGGACTCCAGTTTTGCGGGTCCTTTTTTTTTTTTTTTTTTTTTACCGGATGTAAACAAACTGTGCTCCAAAGCAGTGCGCAGGCTGTTCGTCACGGAGCTAATGCTAACCATGTTTACTAGCTGACAGCGCCGTTACGCACAGAAGACGATTTCAGAAAGTGACATATGGGAGTTTTTTTTTTAATACTTGCTGCTTCTAAATAATTCGCGTGAGCTATTATTTGTTGCAGCATTGTAACTTTTCCTGCGTAGGAAATTGAGCTGGGAACTCTTTGGCTAGCGCTCCTCCAGCTGGTTAGCATGCTAACATTGCGGATTTCTTGCAGCTCCGGAGTTAGCGACTGTTCTGACTTTGTTCCGACACAGGAAAGGTTCGTCGCCGTGTGCGGGAAGGACATTTTTGTTTCTGCTTAAAAGTACGTGAAGCGGCAGTCCTGGGTGACCAGGAGACCCCATTCGGAGGGCTAACATTGAAGGCATCACCCAGCCGGGACTGTGAGGACGAGTGAAGCCGAGGAGAACCGAGCCCCGTGCCGGCTTCGTCATGGCCCATTCTCCCGTTCAGGGGAACCTGCCGGGGATGCAGGTAAGACTGAGTGTCTGGTTAACAGTGAAGGACACCGTCAGAACAAAATGTACCGTTTGTCTCCCTGCGGTGGGCTTCTCTGTGCCGACCGCACCGAAAACAGCTCGTGGAGCGTTTAAGGACTTCTGTACGGCTCGTAAATTTCACAACTAACACGCCAAGGTGTTTATGAATCAGCCTTACGTAACGACGCGATGCCTAAAATAACTGACGCTAAAAACACAAAATGCATTTAGGCGAGCTGATAAAAGTTAACATTCTACGTATATAAAGTTAATTGTGTTGTCTTGAAACACTCAAATTTCCAAACCATAATTAAATTGGCCAAATTTGGATAAGTGGCAGCGTTGCCAGATCTCAAGATAGAAACCAGCTCTATGAAAACAGTACTGTATAAACAAACCTTTATTATGGCATTACACATAAAACAACAGCAAAATTACACTAAACACTGAATAAAAACAAAACATCCTGACATGCATGTGAGTAGAGCCCCCCTAGTAGGGATGTGCGATATGGCATAAAATTCATATCACGATATGTATTGTGAAGGGTGGCGATAACGATATATATCATGATGTGTTTTTAGTATAAAACTTGCAATAGGCATGAAAAAAAAGCATAGGGTGTGATTTTGCCATCATTTATTTTGAAAACTGCTATACCACAAAATACTGTAATCCCAATCAAGAAAATTCCACTACTAGGTCCAGAGTTTTAAAAATAATAACAAATCAAGTATTAGGCTTCTTTCTTGTACAGGTAGTGCAAAACAGTGCAAAATACAGGTAGTCCCCGAGTTACGAACGAGTTCCGTTCCTACGCACCGTTCGTAACCCGATTTTGACGTAAGTCGGAACTCATTACACGTGGCGTTTGTCAAACCGGATTTTTGCCGTAAGTCGCGGAA
>JARVGQ010000672.1:13998795-14015843 GCA_031762355.1 Hypsolebias martinsi | reverse complement strand
ATCCATCCATCCATCCATCCATCCATCCATCCATCCATCCATCCATCCATCCATCCATCCATCCATCTATCCATCCAGTTCCTAACATGTTCAGAGTCTAGCAGGTCTGTAGCCCAACTACCATTATACTAATCTGTATTATTTGTACCATACACAGGTAAATTTATAATAAAAAGCTAAATGATCACAGCAACAGCAGAAAACACAAACACACAGCTACAGGGAGAAGAAGCTCCTACAGCTGAGTTCGATCATCATTACAATGTAAAGCAACAGTGCTATCACCACACCACCCCGCCCCCATTAACTCCCACATCTAAACCATCTACCTGAGGTTGTGTGGCCATGACTTCCATGTAAGTGCTTTTCAGGCTTATGGGAATCTGAGGAGCAGTATTGATTAAGAAAAAAAATTAACTTTGAGTGCTTTTGTTTGACAAGCTGAAATATTTGTATGCATTCTAATCCTAGATTATAAATGAATTACAATGCTTCTATCTAACAGCTAAATATACAGCTGATACCTTTTGTTTCAGTTGTGCTATGTGGATACTCCTCATGCTCGTGCTCAGTTTGTGTGTTGTGTCCATGACTATCAAACCTGTGGGCCACTGAAACACCACCGGTCATGGATGCAAAAACAAACAAACAAACAAAGAAAGAAAATCAGCTGCTATTTGTTATTCACAAAACAGTTTGGATTCAAAACTAATTGGATATTCATGGACAAGTTTATTGTACGTTAATAAAAACACCAGAAAGTCACAAACCTGGGAGATCTACATAAAAATGATACCTTTTCTCTCAGCCTCTTCCTGATCGTGCTCTGAAGGACTTGTGGTTTTGTGTTCATGATCCTCATGTCCTAGTTGATAAGACTTATGCAAAACTAGAACAAAAAAAAATGCAACTTATGTTTTCTTTTTGTTAAAAAAAAAAGCATTTTTCAACTGGATCATTAACTTCGTCTTTTAACAGAAGCGTATCAGCTTCGCATTGATTGCGTTATTGCATCTTTAATTTCTGTTTTTTTTTTTCTGTGTTCAAATGAAGTTATTGCTTTGTTTCATTCATTCATTCAACTTTTATTTATTCAGGTTTGATTGTCATGTCCATGTTGATCAGACTTGTGGGAAACTGGAACAACTGGTTTTTTTTTTTTTTTTTTTTACAAAGATATCAAATAAATAACTAAAAGAAATGTATGGTTTCTCTTTTTTCAAAGACCCATGCATGTTTTCATCAAAACTATTCTGACGTAGTATGATTATTACAAGCAAAAACCTAAATAAATATTTTTACTTTTACAGGTTATACATAACACATAGATAAACCACTACCTACATAACAATACCTTCTCTATCTTTATGCACCTCCTCTTGCCATTTTCTTCCGTATAACTCGGATGAAGTTGTAGTTTTGTCGTGATGAATTTCATGCGTGTGTCCATCAAACATGTGTGTAACTGTCACAGTACAGCCGTCATTGTTACAAGAAAGCAGACAATGAGATGCATCTCTGACATCTTTCTGTAAACGGTCATTTTGGTTTTTATGCATCTGAACTCTGCTAATTTGAGTTTATCTAACTAGGTTATCTAACTACATTGCTTTTAAAGCCAGTACCTGTTCCTTCCTCAGGCTCAGATGAAGTCGTTCTATGATCAGGAGATTCATGTCCCTCAAACTTGTTGGGAACTGTTACGCCACAAAAGGCAAACATCAGATTAGTTTATTTAGTTACCTTTTCGTTAGCTATAACAACCAACCAGACCACGATTTATTGCATTTTTTCTACTTTTAAAAGAAATCAAATAAGGCAAACACAATTTTACAAATCTTTAAATTGCCAGAAAATTCACATAAAATGTACATGGAATTATGTGGTTCATTGGAAGTGTATATGGAGGTGCCAGCCGTGGCTAGCTGCAGCACGTGCTTGTGGCACTTGCTGCAAAAAAACAATATTTATGTTGGAATTACTGTTGTAGAGAGAGTTTGGGGTAATATTGATTAATTATGTGTTATGTTCAGGGTCTGAGATGGTACAGGGCAGGGCAGCCGACTCGTGACCCGAACGCCCTGGGTTAGATCTCTGGCCATTGCACATCTCGTGGTGTCTCTGAGCAGGACACCCCATACCCAGTTGCTCCCTCCAAAGGTCGCCCACTGCTCCACCTGGCGGTGGATGGGTTAAATGCAGAGAGCCAATTTCGCAATTGTATGAGAGCATACAATGATGACAATTTACATATTATTATTATTACAATTCTATGAAACTAGTGGGGGACCACCTCATTAGAGGAAAATTAATTTAATGAATCATTCATGAATCAGTCTCTTTATCCCCAAAAATGTGAATTCTTTCCCTGTTTAAAATAACAATTTTTATTAAACACACAGATCCTAAATGATCAAGATCACTGATGAAATGTTGTGTACAGTATTTCATTTCAATAATATAATAATCAGTGATATATGAATACTGTATGGGCAATCTTTTTTTCGGGCTACTCCCTTCACAGCAAACTAAGTCGCATGAAGACTTAACAATTATTTTTAAGTCGGCTGTTCTTCCTGACACAACCACAGACCACTGAGCTACCACAGCCCTCTGTGTGGAGCAGAGAGTTGCTATCTGGGGCGACCGGAGCACCAGATGGTGGGGGTTAAGGGCCTTGCTCAAGAGCCCACAGTGGGGCAAATGAGGGTGAAGGCAGGTGTGAGTGCCTGGACCTCGGCATAGAGGTCCCATCATCTTTTTCTGAAACTTGGCTTGAAAACTTGAACTAATTTGAAAGTTAAAATAAAATTCTAACTTTTCAGTTAGACTTTCTTTATGCTCCATCTTTCTTATCATCTTCTCTGATGAGACGTTTGCAAGAACTGCAACAAAACTTAACTCTCTGCGAGTTAGGACACAGCCACTATTGGTTCACGCACAAGAGAAGGGGCGTGGCTGTTACCTTTCATCCAATCAGAGGTCATAATGCGGTCTAAGGCGGTCTGAAACTTCCAGTAGGCCATCTTTGCTTTCATACATAAACTTGTCTAATTAAATCTAACATCCTTATTTCTGCCAAATTCCAATTCTAAAGGAAAACTAAGTCAAATTATATTATTTTAAGAAAGATTATGCAAAACACACTTTTCATGGATAAACATTCAAGAATTATATATTTTAGTCCACCTTAAAAACATGCAATGTTTCTAACAGAGATGTTTCCAACAGAGGAGGCACTGTTGGATAGTGGCTGTCCTGCAAAAGAACTTAATTAGTGACAAAGGTTTCTCATTTTGTTATCCTTATGGGAATGAGAGTCTGGGAAAATACTCCTTTTGGTTGAGGAGATGTATCAAACCATCGGTTCGGATGTTTCAAAACTCCGAGGTCAGGTTCATACAAAGGTCTCAGAAAAGATCTCTCAGGTTCATTGAAAGGCCTTTCAGGTTATTGAGTTCATTTGGCATGTTTAAAAGGTTAGAACAGAATGATTGTCTTTATTATGTAGTATTGTCAAGGATGAGTGGCATGGATGAATGTCTTATTTTAACAGTTTCAAACAAAAGCATATTCTTGGTTTTTCAGTCCCTCTACACTGTGTAATGTGAAATCATTGGCATCCGCTGTAGTGAAGGTTTTCAGATTAGACTATCTGTGAGCTCATCAATCCAATAAAAAAATAAAAATAAAAATAACGAAACATGTTTCTCCAAACTGAGGCCGTTCAAAAAGCTATCAAATACAAGTATACGTAGTATAATAATAATTTTATGTATTATCACCATTGCATGTTCCCATACAATGGTGAAATTGGCTCTCTACATTTAACCCATCCACCACCAGGTGGTGCAGTGGGCAGTTATTGAGGTTGCCTGGGGAGCATTTGGGGATAGGGTGTGCTGCTCAGAGACACCACGAGCTGCCTCTACACCCTCTCGGCCCCATAGTATTAGTCATTCATAATGATTCCACAGAATCCAAGATTATGCTTGAAGAAACAACAAACTACAAGACCATCTCTACCCCTAAGAGCCAAACAACATATGTTTGCATTAAAAAAAGTTTATTAACCTTTATTTAACCGGGAAAATTCCAATGAGATCACAGATCTCTTTTGCAAGGCAGGCCTAACATGCATGTTTTTGGTCTGTGGGAAGAAACCAGAGCATCCAGAGAAAACACACACAAGCACGTGAAGACAAGAAAACTCCACACAGAAAGACCCCAGGTCCAACTGGGGATTGAACCCAGAACATTATTGCTGTGAGGCAACAGTGCTAACCACTGAACCATTGTGCATTCAGCCCCTCTTCCCTTTCCTCAGATGAGGATCTCTTGTGACCCTAAATCTCATGTTGGTGGTCTCCCAAAACAGCAACTGGCTTCTACATTTAGCAAACAATCAGCAATATTATGCAAATAATGGCAAATAATTTCAGTTTTCTTTTATGTTTTCTGGTTTTACCAAACATTTGCTTATTCTCAGACACACTTTGTATTTCTTTAGGTTGTACGGTAATCTGATTTGACAAGTTATTTCATTTAAGAGATCTCTTACACGTTTTCTGAGCGAGTGAATTCTTAGAATGAAAACTGCTTAATAATTTCCACAGCCACATAAATGTATCTTTTCTTTCTTTTTTGTGTCTGTTCGTGTGTGCTCCGCCTCACCATGCTCAGAGGTAGTCGTTGATCCGTGGCCGTGAACTTCATGTCGGTGCTCCTCAGACTTGTGGGAGACTGACACATCACATGTTCAGGAACGTATCAAAGTTCAAATTAATCTACTTTTTCTATTTTAGATGTATACTGTAAGCTCAAGCATTATTTCCTGCATATTTCGCCTCTACGTGTTCTCTACAGCTTTCTTTCAGAGAAAATACCTGTTCCATCAGCTGTTCTTCTCTCATGTCCCTCCTCCTCCTCACTTTCCTCCTCATGCTTTGAAGAGCTTGTTGATTTATGACTCCCAACGTGAGTATGTCCTTTAGATGAATGCCACAGTTAACAATGGCGAACAAACAAAAATGGACACATTTCCAGTTCAACATGTTCATCATTTTGCCATACCAGGTTAAACAGTTAGCACAGAGCTATTTGACATTGCTATTTCATTATCCCACAAAAAGCTTGCTTTGTTTTTGAATAAGTAATTACGTTAATGACTTGTTATAACAGAAGCGCCAACCCAACATGCGTCGATAATGTCTAATTGAACATGTGAGACATAGAACAACTGTCTTCATTTAGGACTGTTCCAAAAATAAGAGAGTTATCTTCAGCTAACACAGTTCAGACATGGATCCTCATTAGCAAACATGATCCTGAATTTAAATCTGACATCAGAGTCAATCTGGTCAACAAGATACAACACACTTTATGTTTGACATAATTTCAAAGGTCATCCTCTGTTATTATTTTAAGTAATATCAGTGAAATATAAATCATCTGTATCAACAATTTTTTTTTTGTTGAGTGAAGGCGTTCTAGCTGTTTGTTCTTACATCTAAAGGACAAGTTAGAACCACAATTCATCTAACGTATGTTTTTGAATGGGGGAAGGAAACTGGAGAACCCTGAGAAAACCATCTTATCTATGCTGAGAAGAAAATGCAAACTCCACACACAAAAGGCCCTGCTGAGTTTTGAACCTACAACCTTATTTATAAGTTTTTTTTAATATATACAACTACAGTCTTGCTTCTTATACAAAATACGCTATTAATCCTCAATGAGAAAATTAATTTTCTCAATTTTTCCCATTGCACATTAAAGCTGTCATTTCTAACCCGGGCTGAGCCAGGTTGGGCCAAAATAATGTGCTTGAAGGTTGAATGAGTTTTAAAAAAAGTCCAGTTAAGCTTCAGATGGCTCACTGCCAGCGATCCATCCGAAGCCCAACTGGACTCAGCCGCTGCATCAACGGATGAGCGTGGCCGAGCCCGACAGAACAAAAGTCCAGATGGATCACCGGCAGCGACCCACCTGAAGCTTAACTGGACTCAGCCGCTGCGTCAGCGCGGACATGCGTGGTTGATGACCCAATTTGGATCATCAGCCGCACACGTCCGCTGACCGTTAATAACTATAATATCATAATAACTAAAATAATCTGCTGACTCTTGTCAAAAAACAAGACATCTTATATCTTCCTTTCTTTAAAATGTGTTTTTTAAAACCATCATGTCAAACCGATTTGCTTGCAAAAACACTGAAAGCTTAATTAAAAATTGTTTTTTAATTTTTTTTAAATTTCGGGTTCATGCTTTTAGTCACATTGGTCGGGTCGGGCTGGAAAAAAATGATACTGGTTCGGGCAGGATTTTTTTTAGGCCCAAATGTAACGCTATCGCATTTGTGAGCAGAGAGGTCAAGTATCTTGTTCAAGGGTCTACAGGTAAATAAGGATGTGTCTCAGGTGTGGGTGTGTTACTGTTCTCACCCCCTCTTTGATGAAACGTCAGGGGATTCACACCAGCGACTTCCTGATCACAGGCTCGTTTTCTCTAACCCCTGTGCCACCACTCCCCAACACTTATTTGAAACTCTTGGTTAAACAGGTGAATATGTATCTTTCTGAAAACACAACTACCTGAAGGTAACAGAAATGATCTCAACCAGCTGATTTCTGAGATACTGTCTCCATAATGGCATCCCAAAAACAGCTCAAATAAATCTCTTATTTCTCTTTCCACACTGAAAATACAGACCCTGAATCTCACTGCACATTATCTTTGCGTAACAGGGCTTTTGTGGAATCAAACACTTTTCTGGTTTGCACAAAATGTTATTGAGTGAGCACCAGAATTGGTTCTCATGCACACGCAATCCTTTTCCATTCACACCCAAAACCTAGCTTATTCGTTTTTCACCACTACCCCATTAAGAGCTCCATTTTTTAAGCCTCTCGTCCAACATTTTAACATTTCCCATCCAGCAGTGCTGCAACCACTAATCTGTCTAAAACACATCTGCACGAAACACAAATTAGGATACACCGCATTTAAATCTATCATATATTTAAATAAGATTTATCTACTCTTATCACATCTATGAGAGATTCTTTTCTTCTCAGTGTGTTTTTTTAGTGTTTTAGTGGTTGTGGAAGTGTGTTAAATTTCATTACATTTATTGCATCTATAAACTACAGCTGCTACAGTCCATTAAAAATAAATACCTTTTCTCACAGTTTGTTGTTTTCACCCTCCTCCTCCTCCTTTTTCTCTCTCAGATGAAGTTGTGGGTTTGTGGCTGTGTGTCTCATGCTCAAGTTCCTCAGACCTGCGATGGTCTGATACAGACCAATATAATATACCAAAAAAGCTAACGTTTATTTGCTCTTTGTCAGAAATCTATTGTTTTTACTTCATCCTGTTGTCTGTGTTTTATTTCAAACCCGTCAGCCTCTGCCACTTTTCCAGATGAACCCATGATATGGTGGCTCTTGGTGTCTAAGATGTCGATTTTTTTTTTTTTTTGAATGACAGAGTATCTTGTCCCTTAAGAGACAAATGTACAAAAATTTGACCTTAAGTTTTTACATCTCCAGATTTCACTCTGAGCTGTCAAGTTTCATGATAAAACTTTCATCCAAAGGGCTCCACTAAAGGTAAAATACTGAAATCGACTTCTACGTTCTTGTGAAATACATGCCATTTCTAATCTTTTTTCATCTTTCCTCTTCCCCCCTGCTCAGAGGAGCTTGTTGCTTTGTGTCCATGACTCTCATGTTCAGACTTGTGGGCGACTGAGAAACCACAGTCATAATTAACATAACGAGAACAGACATCTTGTGGGGTATTTTACAAGCGATTTCCTCAGCTGCCTGAACAATGAGAACTTTATAATTAGGCTGATGCTGCAGTGGGTAAAGATTACTGATAATGTCTTCCCTTCTTCCGCTGAGACCTTCCTTCCTTCTTTTCCTTCTTTCTTTCTTCTTTCCCTTCTCTTTCTGTCAGATAGTGGATTGCCCCATCAGGGGCCTCAGTCCTGAGCTTGGGAAAAAGCTGTGAGAGTCAGCGAGGCTTGAGAAACTCCTCCATCGCTACGTTTTCACTCTGGGTGTGAAAGAAATGACACACAGTTGCTTTTATGTGAATGTGAAATAACTGTGTGCTTTTTCATTCCTTCTCATGTACGGCCAGAGGATCTGACAGTGCCTTTATGTTTAGTATTTCATTTGCTTCTAAATGTTCAAACTTCATACCACTCTGTGACTGTTTCAAAATTATAGTCCACCACTGAAGGGCAATAATGTTCTTGTTTATTTCTTTGTGTGTGTGTGTCTGGTAATGAACCAACTCTTGAATCTAACTTTAATAAAACTCTCAGAATGTTATCATTTTGTGTACAACTACAATTGATTACCTTTTGGAGACACCTTGACTTAATATGGCTGC
Organism: Hypsolebias martinsi; assembly: GCA_031762355.1. Taxonomy (NCBI): domain Eukaryota; kingdom Metazoa; phylum Chordata; class Actinopteri; order Cyprinodontiformes; family Rivulidae; genus Hypsolebias; species Hypsolebias martinsi. The sequence goes on along the minus strand of JARVGQ010000672.1, from coordinate 14,007,438 downwards.
CGCAGCCAATAAACAGGGAACATAAAAATTACTATGTTACAGATTTGGAGCTTAAATTTAGTATGGTAGTAGCTGAGAGTAATGCACAACACATACCCTGACGTCTACACACCGAGCAACATTTTTGCTTAAAATATTCATATTAATTGTTCCAGTCAACACTGTTTGTCTGTTAGCAAAACAGCTCATGAACAACTAGATGCAGTTTATTGGAACGCATAAAGTACCATGCTTGTCGCCTTGTAAGTCACATCAGTTCAAAAATGTCCAATAAAGTGGGGAAAAAAAGTAAATAAGTCACTTTGCTTTATAAGTCGCATCTATTATGCGTCACTGCTAACCACCAATGTGGGCCGCGTTGTGCCTAAAAATGAATTGGCTGCCAAAAGGTGGCCGTAGGAGCGTGCGCGGGAGGACTTTAACAAGAATTTAACAAGAATAACACTTAAAAACAATTATATGTTTGCTCGAAATTATAGCAAAGTTGTGTCTAAGTTTAACTTGTCCTTAATAAATGCACTATATCAGTGAAATCAGCTGCATTTCAAAAATTGATTCGAGGGAGCGTGTAGAGGGAGGACTCATTGTGCATTTCGTTGAATTTTAACAAGATAACCACCTAAAAACCATTAATTGTTTGTTCGACATTATGGTAAAGGTGTGTCTCAGTTGAACTTTTCCTTAATAAATGCACTTTAATGGTCAACTCAGCTGCATTTCGCCTGGGCGGTGCTGCGAAATGCAGCTTATTTGACGTTTGAACCAGGAGTTCTGGAGCAAGATGACGGTGGCTCAGTATGGCAAGCCAAGTGTCTCATTAATATCCACTTTTACCTATAAATGAGACACTTGGCTTGCCACATTAGTTGAGGGCCCTCTAGTGGCTGAAATTGGCAATGTTCAACATTTTTCATGTCAGAATGAATGAAATAATCAGATCTCAGCCAAAAATTGGGTTAAAAAATATGGGTTGGGGAGGGAATTTAAGTCGCTTTACTGTATAAGTAGCAGGACTTGCAAATTTATGCAAATAGGTGCGACCTATATGGTGCAAAATACTGTAATCATTTAATGGACATCTAGAACTGATCAGCATTTTGACTTTATCTAATTAAGGTTGGCCACAACTGCTAGTTGACCAACATTTAGTGAGTAGCTGAGAGTTAACTCGGAGTGCTAACACATTTTATCAAGCCACACTTTCTCATCATAACTTCTTTAAAACTCTGGCAGTACAGCTGGCAGGTGATATGTTTCCTTCAAAAAAATTCCAGGTCATTATTACAGTAAAATCTTCTCATGGATGTTCTTTTCTTTGTGAGATTTCAGAAATCATAGTTGCACAAAACCTCTTGAATCAATGCATGGAAGCTTAGCACACACATACTAATTATGTTGCATTTTTAATTTTCTCTTACTCAAGTTTTTCGTTTTCTTCTTATACTCCATTTGCCTTCAGGGCTTCAAAAAAAAAAATAAAAAAAAAACCTTCCCAAGATCCTTTGCGTCTTGTTTTTAGGGCTACATACATCGAAAAGATAAGAAACGTAAAATTAATTTGGCTAGATCAAACATTCTCTTCCTACTCATCCATTTATTGCCTAACAAGCACAAGTCAATAACTGTTGCCACAATTTTGCAAAAAGAGAGGACTGCCATTAAAAATTAAAATAACCAGCCACATGAAGTGACCACACCGTGCACATCAGTGAGGGACTAATGATCACCTAGAGAATACAGAGCTGCATGTTTCCATCTGTTTCTCCTCAAGGCGTTTTGTGCAGCGGGTGTGTGTTTTCAACCCTTTTTCTACAGGAGAGGGTGCATCCTGCTTCCCTGCCGTTCATCGCTCCTTCAGGCTATCTCCTGCCCACCAGCTCCCCATCGTACATCCCCTCCTCCGGGCTCCTGTGAGGGACGGCGTCAGCAGCTGCTTTCACACTAACCCTGAACCGTTTCACACAACTGGCATCACGCCATCATTGCATCTCATCAGAGTAACCTGTGTAACGTGTGTCCTCCTCTTGCCCCACCAGACCCACTCCCTCTCCACAGCTGTCACCGCTGCACACACGGTTGCTGAACGAAACCTGCTGGCAAAGAGGATTGTGAATCCCGACTGTCGCACAGCAGCGAGCGTAAACGAATTTGATCTCCGTGACCCGTGCCGCCTCGGAGGTGGGGTGGTTCTTGGTATTAATCTCAGTCTGCTCAGTCCAAACTGTCTTGACGCCAGACGTCTGCAGCTGGAGCGTTATGGGCTCCTGCCTGTTCTGCACCGACTGACAGAAAGAAGTGTGCAAGAGGCTTTGTAAGGTATGACAGTGATGAAACTCTTTATCTGCCCCCTTGCTGGCAGGTTGACACTGAGCCTAACCCAACAGACACTTACCTCAAACAACACGTGACACTTTTATTTATATCCTGACACTTTATATATTAATGCTGCCGACACAGTGGTTTGTAATCTGCTGCAGCTGGGTGAAGTTGGGCTTTGCCCTGATTCTGTCTGTTTTGTCTTCATGTCTTTTCTTTGCTCTGATCCCATGGCTGATGTTCCTCAATCCCCTCAATATCTCAGAATGATGCAAACACAATGCCAGCTAAAGTCAGTGTTTCACAGATTGTTCCCAGCGCTGATAAAACCCAGTGTTTCTCTCTGCAGACCTCACATTGCCTCTCATTCACTATCACTATCTGAGCTGAACAAGCCTCTCTGACATGTGCTATGAAGCAGAGTGACATGAATAATAATACGTATAAGAGCATGTTTGTGACTTTCAAACTTTTAAAACTGTTCATCTTAGAGGTTGGACATCATAAGCACCATGAGATTGGCTGGAAAAGGATTTCTTGATTCAGAATTTGATTTCTTGGTGTTTTATTGTCAGCTACTAAAAGGCAGGCTTACCTTCTTTCTCCATGTGCCTTGACTCATCTTTGTCGACTTCTAGGGTTTCTTCTTCTTGCTCTTCTTTTTCTTCTTGTTCGTCTTCATGCTCTGGTTCTTGTTCTTCTAGTTCTTCTTTTCCTTCATGCTCTGGTTTTTGTTCTTCTGATTCTTCTTCTAGTTCTTCTTGTTCTTCTAGTCCTTCTAGTTCTTCTTCTAGTTCTTCTTGTTCTTCTAGTCCTTCTAGTTCTTCTAGTTCTCCTTCTAGTTCTTCTAATTCTTCCTCAAGTTCTTCTAGTTCTTTTTCTTCACGCTCTGGTTTTTGTTCTTCCAGTTCTTCTTCATGCTCTTGTTCTTCCAGTTCTTCTAGTTCTTCTTCTAGTTCTTCTAGTTCTTCTTCTAGTTCTTCTAGTTCTTCCTCTTCTTCCAAGCTTGTATGATGATGAGTCTGGAGGGTGGAGTCTTCTGGGATTGCATGGCGATGATGATGATGATGGTGATCCCTGACAGATTGGCGAGGGGCTCCTCCTGGGACTACATGAGATGAATGCAAGTGTTCAGGGAGCGCTTCTAACTGAAAGACCTCCGCAGGTGTCAGGGAAACCGAGTGCTCCTCTAGTGGAGAGGATGAGGAAGGATAAAGAAGTTCTCCTCTGGCAGGAAGTGTGCCAGCTTCTTCCACTGGTACCAGTGCATGCTCAGAGGAAGAGCTGGTGGGTAACAAGAGTTCTGTTTGGGAGGCAGAGCTCTCAGTTCGTTTGGTTTCTGCTGGTGGAGCTCTGCTCTCTGTGGCTTCAGCTTGCATGAGGACAGAAAATGTAAATGCAATGAGGAATGTGCACGTTCATACATTAGCATAAGAGATGCTGCCTCAGAGTGTTTTTCTAAAGAAAGCCTAGCTTTTTTCCCTTCAAATGTGCACATAAACACACACAAACACACAACTTTAACACACAGAAGTGCGAACGCACAACCAAAGTGTGATTTCACACTGCTGAGATAGGCTAAACTCTAAAGCTGCTCCGCAACCCTTTCACTGCTGGAAATGCTGTTCAGCTTGCAAACACTGTGCCCATTAAGGGTGTGACTATTGTTGATACGCTTGTAAAAGAAATCACACAGTGCTTGTCAGAGTGCATTACTCTGTTTTACACTTCTGATGTTGTGTCCAAAATATTTTTTTTTTTTGTCATTAAACGAACACTGACAAACAGCAATAAAGCTAATCTCACACCTTCAGCGCAACTGTGAATCAAACGCTGATCTGTTAATAAACTACGGCGCAGAGGAACAATAAATAGCATTATCTGAAAGCATTTGAATCCTCCTATATTTTTTTCTTTGATTTCTTGCTTATCATATCATATTTTCTGCAAATATAAATCTCCTGTTGGCAGGTATTGATCATACAACATTACATGACGATACCTGAAATTTAACATTATTTCTACAGTGAATTGTATGTGAGCTTTGTCTTTGCTGCTTATTAAGAAGTATTAGCAAATTCCTTCATATATCATCTCTGAGATTAAAGAAGCAAAATCATAAAAAATGGTTGATTGACCAACATGGCTGTACGCTATTCACATTGTCTTTACTCTGCATAAGCCAGTTTACTGATGCTTCTTTGAAATCTTAATGTTTGCAAAGTGACAATAAAATTTGAGTCTGGGTTGAAATTTTAAAATGGCTCTAAAAATTGAAGCTTGATTTCCAAAGAACGTCTAAATGCATTATTTCCCAACAAATTTTTGTAATACTTTCACCAATGGGGCTCAGAAGGTGAAGCAGAAGTCTTGCTGACAGAACTGTGGACAAATCTGGATCGATCTCCAACAGTTCACACCCTTCAGTCCATGTGCATTGTTTCTGGATGATGGTGTCTGTTACACGAAAAGTAATATATCATAATGTAATAATGGCTTGCATACACTGATGTAGGTTTAATCAAATCAGGTTTCTTAAGTTGCAAACTCTCCACCTTATTGTTTTAGGTCTTCACTTTAGAGTTACTTTGAAAACACCATATGATGTGAAAAGAAGGATTATGAACAGCCTTCCATCTTATAAATTTGACCGTCTCAAAAGCAAAAAAGGAACATAACATAAAAAATTGACCAAGTAAAACAATAAAATTATTATTTTTAACCCAAATTTTGTTTGTTGAGTACATTTGGAAAGCAGAGATGGGCAATATGGAAACTATTAGCAGGTATAACATCTGAAAGGTTAGAAACTTGAACTATTTGAGGTCCACATCATTGTCATTTATAAGAACTATGAATTCACATACTTTGTACTACACTAGTAATCTAAACTTAGCACAAAACGTAAAGAAAATTTGTGTATTTTGTTGTTCTAACTGTTTTAGGAAACAAATGTACAGTAAATGCTTTGCTGTCCAATGGTAGAATTAAAAAGCCTGTTTATTTTACTTTAAATTGTACCACATTTATTAGAAATAATGCACTCAAACGTGGTTTGAGCAACAGAGTTGTGTATGCGGGTTGTACCTATTAAAAAACTTGCCAAATCGTCTCTGCCAATGACAAACAGCTTATTCTGCTATTAACTCTTGTTTGGTGTTGTTTAATGGTTTGGACGACTGGAGTCTGAAGAAACAAGACTTATTTGGCAAGTTAACAAGTCATTTATTTAACAAATAGGGGCTTTAGTAGCATGTGGAGGAACCATACACAGCCACAACAGTCTGGTACCTCTGTTCACCAGCTTGGTCACACATTGCTGTTGAATGACATCCAGTTCTCATCAAAACATTTTTGCAAGTCAGCCAGTGAGGTTTTGTTGTTCGCTCTGGAATGAACATCATGTTCAAACCCTAGGAGTTTAATGGAGGTGAGGTGAGGTGCTGCAGGCAGACCATTCCATCCTCTCCACGCCCAAATGAAGTATCTGACAAATCCTGCTCTGTGGGTGCGAGTGTTATCTTATAGGATATAGTTTGGTCCCAGTTGGTGGTTGCCACTAGTTTACAACAGCTGCTGACAATCAGGTAGATTAGTGCCTGATTGTCAGCAGCTGTTATAAACTAGCGTCAACCTCAGGGTACCACATTCTCAAAATAAGAGTCAAGAGCAGACTAAGCTGTTTGGCATTGGCAAAATAGACTTGGCAATTTTTTTATGGGCACAACCTACATACTGCCGTTCAACCCAAAAGGGCATTTTCCTAACAAATGTGGTCCCGTTTAAGGGTTTAAAAAATTGACTTTTCACTGGAATATGATTAATTACCAAGAAGTTGCAAAAATAAATTACTGATCAAACACAAATTTCCTTTCTTTTTGGTGCTCTATTGATTAGGAGCACGGCTGCCATGTATTCTACCATGTAGTTCCTACCTTCGTTTATATCAAAATGATGATGGTTTAGAGAACTGACATGTGAGTTTCCAACACCAGAAGCAGAAAAATCTGTTTCCACTGTAAAGAAAAATGTAAATGAAAAGTCTCTGTTAGTCCCGGCCACCCAACAGTGCCATCACATGAAATGCATCAACAGCCTAAGCTGATTCAAACCATAATCCTCTAAAAATGTGCCCGTCTGTACAAATGGACTCTCTTACTGTCCCATGACACACTGTCTGGCACACAGCTATCGTTTAGACACACAGACACGAACGCACTCCAACTGAAGCAAAAAGTGTCCTGTGCGTCCACGTTAAAGGTGTCTTCCTCACTATGCATTTGCATAATAATGAGATCATTTGTCATTTGTGTTAATACAGCCAAAGAAAGTATAACAATTAAATCTAATGCTACCTGTCAGTCTTAGCATCCTCATCATTTATTACCAGAGCGTGACATGCCAATTTAGCTTCACACTAATGAAGCCATTGTGATTCAGGATTTGTTAACACCTGCAAGAACACCTAATGAAGTCAAACCACATGAATGTTATTAATATGTTACATGATTTTCCAGACATGATCCAATTTCTCTCTTTCTGAAACTGAGTCCCGTTTTATTAAAAATGCAGGGACTTGAGCGGTGAGGCACCAGTGCAAGTGTCGGGGTGTATGTGTCTTCAAATATGTGACAATATGTATGTTTTATTCTTATAATCATTAAATATTTTAGAGTTTCAGGACATGATTTTGGATAATTATATATAAAAAAAAGCTAGTCTTATGCCATCATGTGTTTATGTAGGTAGATTTATGCTTGGGTTTTAGGATTTGGACTTTCTGACCTGCCATCTCTTGCCAGCCCCCTTCTGTCCAGCTGACCAATGGGCCGATGGCTCAGTGGATCAGACTCTCCTGCCAATAGATTGCTAATCCTCATCATGCTCATGCCCATGCTCACTGACTTAACTGGGGCAGAGACAAGACAAAGGATGCAACTACTATGGCATGATGTCCAACCCATAAGTCTGATGTAATGTTTTTATAAATAGATCTGCTCTGATAGTGTGCATCAATATCAAAAACTTTTTTTTAAATATAGATACAAATGTGGGTAAAATAATGATTTTTTTTTATCAGTTTATAAAATTATTCAACTTTAATCTCAATGTGTTTCTTCAAACACCTCAAGAAATTTTAAATCATGTCATCTTTTATTAACCAGAAAATGGAGAAACTGTGCATGAAAAGTGTCCAACTTTTTCATTCTCATAGGATTTAAACGTTACGGTAGCAGCCATGCGCTGTTGAACAAATGCACTGCTTAGCTGATCAGCACCAGTCTGTCCTCCTCTAAAAAAGCAGGGTTTTTAGCCGTTTCAATCAGAAAACCAACACATTAGCACAAATACCTCATACCAGCTGTCTGCAAAGTGGAGGAAGGGTGATGATTTGGTTTTGGTTAGAAGCCAAAAGACCTGGACCTCATGTATGCACAAAAAAAAAAAAAAAAAAAAAAAAAAAAAAAAAACATGATATATGCCCTTTTTTACATGAAACTTCAGATTTATCAAGAATGAGATGACCGTGGAGTTGTGTGCACCTCATGCCAGCTGCATGGATGGTGTACACATGTTTCTGTGGTTATTGGTACATTGGCGATATTCAGAGGTGATACTGAAACTGTTAATAATGTGAAAACTATTATTGTACACACTGGACACATGATGAACAATTACTACATCCACATGTATTCAGCTAGATGAGTGTATATAAAAGCATGCGCAAAGTGGTGCAGAAGATAATTTTCACAACAGCGGCTTTAGCCTTATTAGAAGATACAGCAAACAATGCAATACGCAATTATGAGAACAATCCTTTGGAACTGTGCTTGGAGCTGCAGTTGGTTTTGGAGTGTGACACAGCGAGGAGCCGTGTGTTGCCCGTACACATACAGATGCAAACCACACTGGGGTTCCAGCAACAGGGGCGTTCCAGAGGACACCGGCAGACCAACTGGCAAACCTGAGCCAAGCCATGCCAGCTGCGTGGGATGGAATTATCCTTATGTCAACTAGGTATATCAAATTCCCTACAATGCAGTTGAACAGGCTGACATTAATAACATAAACACTTTTCTCTGTGAGTGTGTATTGGTGTGCCCATGTACAAACATGGTGGATGCTCGGTGGGACTGCAAGACCTCAGATCCCCAAGAGGGCAAGAAGGGGACGGAGATGACTTATGAACTTCACCTAACTGCACCATATGGTCACCATAAATCTTAAAATACACCTATGCACGCAACCCCCACACCACCACCACACACACACACACACACACACACACACACACACACACACACACACACACACACACACACACAC
>JARVGQ010000672.1:13754301-13767046 GCA_031762355.1 Hypsolebias martinsi | reverse complement strand
TATATATATATATTAGTTTTTAAAAAGGATCTGACAGAATAACTACTGTACTTGTTGTGCCAATACCAGGAGCCATTTAGAAAAATGTTTAAATTCAGGCATTTTAGTCAGAAATCACTGATCTTGCCTAATATTTATGCAGGCTGTTATTGGTTAAGGAGAAGCAGGATTACTCATTTGTTTATCCTAAGTATTGCCAAACAATATCCTGGATACACCTGAATACATTTACCCAAATTAAATTAAATGCTGTTCTTGAACCTTTTGGAGTAAAACCAGAAGCTTGGTCTCTCTGTAAAGGTAACATGAGATTTTATCATAAATATTGTAACTGTAACTAGTATGTAGTTATTGAAGTTGAAACACAAAAATTATAGGTTTGGTCCTCATCTGAAATGTTTTTATTTATTTATGTTTATGCATATGGAGATATGAACTAAAAAATTATATGAGGCTACAGCATAAAGTCTTACCAATTACTAGTTCAAATTTGGTAACAATAGCACCTAAATTGATTATTCTGGACATACTTTTATGAGAATACGTCCATGCCTCTTTCAGTGTCCAGATCTTGTGTTTTCAGAAAGGACACTTGTGTTTTGGTAAAGCTGGTGTTTTTTGCATTACTTAGAAGCAGCAGAATTAATTGTGGAGGTTTGTTGAATTAGTTTTAAGAGGTGAATGCACACCTGATCGATTTAAAAGAATGGCATTTAACACATAAGGTGTGTTCTCACCAGGAGCATCCATAAATTTACAGCTTGTGTGTGTGGATGTGGGTTTGTTTACTAATTGTGCGACCAAGTCTTTGAATTCATCTGCTCGAAAGCTTCTTAGGATTCTGCTATTGCACCAAGTGATGTAGGATCCCTCCCAGGCTTTGTTAAATTGTTGCCGAGACTCATACTGAAGTGTTTTTATTGAATTTATACAAGCGTTCAAGAACAAAGTATTCAAGCAATTTCATGCATACAGGAGTATTTTACTGGGTCATTGTTTGCTTTCTTGCCAGATTAAAGTTATTCAATATTAAGAGACCTTTCCTTTGTTTAGTCCTAGATCTTTTAGACCCATCGTTTAGATTTCATCCACTCTTCTATAATTTGGATGGGCCTAGACAGCTGAAAGAGATGTTTTCACTTTAAGATTTCTGTCATTCTTTTGCTCAGTCTATGACTAGTTTAATTCAGTGTGGGAGACATTACAGCCCATGACCTCAGCAGCTCATAAACTGTGTCCAGCAGCAGACAGGAAGCTGGGGAGAGCAGAGGGGCTGGCTGGCCACTCTGTAGTGGACAAGTGTACACTGAAAGCTCTGCGTAACCATAACAGACCACCTCACTGTAGTTTCCTCTATCTTTGTGTGCTTTGCTCAATTTCTTTCACTCTGCACATACTACTTCCTGTCATAATCTTTTTGTTTAAACATAACCTACGATAACTTTGTGTAAATAGGTCGTTTCTGTCCTAAAAAAGAAAAGACACAGAGGATACAGAAAGTCACATGTGCCAGACAACCAGTCAAGCTTCAGGGTATGTGATGATATCTTGGGGAGCCAGCTGCATCAGTTATGATATTGATTTTTTTTTTTTTTTTATTGTGCTACTTTCAACTCTGTCATTAAGTTGTAGCTGCAACCTTAGACACAAGTCATTGCAAATGCAGTTTAAGCTACCCGCATATACTGTTTGCCTCAGTCCTTGTGCTTGTGGCTGGTAAAAGAGAACAAGGTTGAACAGATCTAAAATACTGTATAAGGCTGAACATTTTTTTATTGGATGAATATCGCCTGTTGCCTTTTTTTGCTAGAGTTTTAGACTGCAATCATCTTATGTTGGGAAATGACAAAGCTGTAGCTGACCCATTTTAGACCAACATTAAAAATAACATGCATGCATATCATGCAACATTGCAAGATGTCACACTCAGTATGTGTTTTGAATGACTCTGCTAAGCAACATTAAATTTGTAGAATCAACTGAATTATAGTAAATTGCTGTGTTTTCTAAGGTCACGTGGCTCTCTGGCAATCATCTTTAGTTATGCTGGCTTCAAATGTTAATCAGTTGTTGAGCTACAACGGATCTGCATCATCTTTTCTTGAACATGTCATTTAATGGTTAAAGAAACATTGCTAACTGATGATTACGGTATTAATGGCATATCTTTATACAAAGACGTTAAGCAATATGTTGGTGCTTAGAATATGTATTGGGACTCAGTCTTAGCTACTACTAGACTGAACTTTAGGTAAATGTCTGTAAAACTGACTGAGATATAGCCATTTGAATGTGTGTTCTTATTTAAGGTTGTTGGCTAGGGAAGCCATTGAATCCTGATGCCTCCAAATGTTCTGCTCTCTGTTGTAGCTGTATGTCCATTGACTATTTTCTGAAAGTTATTAAAAATTGTCCAATTTTTCATGAGATATTTTGGGAACAGACACACATGGACAAAAACTTTGTCTCCATTTTTGCATTTCAGTGATGGGCGATTATTATCAGAGGTATTTTACAATCTAAAGAAAATTGATTCCTCTGTTTATTGTTGTAAAGTATTCTGTCAGCATAGCCTCCTGGCTTTTGGCATAGCGGACTTTAACCTCAAAGTACAGAAGTGAAAATTCTCTTAAACTTTAGTCCTAAATACGTCATTCACAGCATATTGGGGTGCACCAAAGATGCTCAACATCTTTTGTAGATAGACTACAGTGCATCATTCCAAACAGCTGTTTAGTTTTTCTTGTCTGCAGGGTTTTCGTTGTGTCCAATCACTAGTCTACTCAACCATTGCTTGTGGTCGATGGTGTTTTGTTTTTGTTTTACTATTGTTTTGTTAATCAATCACAATGTTTTCTTGTTTTTTTTTAAGGCACAACTCATAACGCAACATCTGTCTCTACTCAGGAATTTAAAGTGTTTGCAGATGTAACATTGTCAATTTCAATAAATATTCTTAAATACCTGAAACAGCTGTATGCTTTGTCACAAAGCAAGCGGCTTTATGTTGGAGCATAGTTTTGGCTTACACATTTACACGTCTGATTTGACCTATTTGGAAAAGGAAAAACTAGGTCAAATGCGATTTAAAAGTAATGAAGTGCCATGAGACACTTTTCCAGTAACTGTAGTTTATTGAATCAGCTTTGCAGCATAAAGAAGTTACTCATGCTTACAAAGCAGTCTATGTTTGTCATTTTATTTTTGCACAGCAAAGATATAAAAAATGCTGTGTTAAACAGGAAGCTGAAGGGTCACACATCCCTCCTATCCCTTCTCATATCTTGTTATCGGTAGGAAGCTCTTCTGGGAGCATTCTCATCAACATTTTTAATGAAACACACAGTTGTCTCTGGCTTCCTCAGCGATCTTTGGCTTTTTTCTTGGCGTAAGGGGATGAGGAGGATTAGAGGGAGGAGAGAAAGAACAGCCGGGTGGATATGTACGTGGCATGTTGATTGATGGTGCAGATGAAAGAACGGCCCAGCTGGAAGACTGGTCCGTGGTGTTTTCCTGCTGTTGACTGCCGCTCAGCACTCAGTGTTTTTAGGCTGATGGCCGTGGAATGCCAGATCCCACTGTCACCAATTTGATGGGAGATTACAGCACAACCCACACTTCCTGCTGACTCCCAGTGCTGCTATTAGCATTTATCTCCTGATTTACTTTCGTGTGGAGACTGAAAGAGGGACATGGAGGTGAAGGCAGACAATGAGCAAGTGCACAATTATTGTAGAATGAGCGGAAACGAGAGAACTATGCTCTCTTTTGATGCAGCTGTCATTTTCTACAATGAACACATCAAACTGCCAAATTACTTGGCTGTTGGAAAGCTGGTGTCAGCGGAGCAACGTGGAATGATTTTCATTTCAGCTCTAACTGAAGGTTTTTGTTAGATCCATACTGGTCTGCTCTGTTCTTGTCTCATACACAGACAAAGGAGTCTGTCCATTAGACTTGTGTCCAACACAAAAAGTACAGTTACTTAAAAAAAAAAAAAAACTGTAGTGTATTCTTGTTTAAGATCACCAGTTTTGTTCTGGTATCTTGCTGGTGTTCAGATCAAATCCATCAGTTGAGCTCAATTTTAGAAGAGCGCCATTGTGCACTTCACTGCACTTGTGCCATCTGTTTATAGATCATTTCTTGCACCCCCAGGCATGTTTACACTGTGACTGACCACTCCACTTCCTTCATTTTCCTTCTGCCTGCAGACTCGCAACGGTCCCATCTGTCCACTTTGACCATGATATTGAAGGACAAGTTCCACTCACCCAAGATCAAGAGGACTCCATCCAAAAACCGAAAGCAGCTGCAGCCCGAGCCAGCAGCCAAGAGTACTGAGAAACCTGCTAACAAGGTGTGCGTTCGCAGTCGTGTGCAAGAAAATGTATCACGGGAAGTGCATCTCTTTCCCACCTGTTCCGTGTGTTTGTTTGCCTATTTGTGAGACTATTGTTTCCTGAATAATGGAATGTGCTTCTGTATTCCAATGTGTGTGGGTGTGGGTGTGTGCGTGTGTGAGAGCTTCCCTGCTGGTTCCCACAGTTTCCCGATCGCTGTGAATTCTGGCTGCACTTCAGCAGGTGTCTGAATGAATGAATGTGCTTCCTGAATGAATACCTCCGTTCCGGCCTCTTTTGGGTTTTGTATAATGACTTGATTCCCCACCAGTCTTGAAATGCCGAAGCAGCTCTTGTGAATAGAAGAGAGATTAAGACTAGATCAGTTGATAGATGCTCTGAACATTGAGCAAACTGAAGAACATAAACCAGAAGTCTGCAATCTTTACAATCAAAAGAGCATTTTTCTGCCCCTTTTTTTCCACGAAGTAAAATTTGCTCGGAGCTGCAGTATATGCTAGTGGGTGAGTGTGGTGACCCTTTCTCTAGACACTTAAAATAATCACACAACTCACTGTTGTATACTCACTGCATTTAGAAATTGTTTGTTCCATTATAAAACTAAATACCATATCTGTGGGATTTGGTAGGTGTGGCGCTCTTTTATGTTGACTGGGTGGAGCACCTTCATTGAATAACGGTTGGGGAAACACTGTCTAGAATAAATTGATGACATTGGCATTTTTATTTTAGGAGACAAAAGTAAAGGCCATATTTATATAGAGAAGGTTGATTTTATTATTATTATTATTTTTTTACATTTAAATGATTTTGATCACATTTAGTTGTTGAACTAAACAACAAAAACACACTTTTAACACTTTTTTGTTGTGGTTATGAATATCAACATTTATTTCCATGTTATTTTTGGTTAAAAACACACAGACCCACTACAGAGGGTTCAAAGAGCCACATGTGGCCCTAGAACCACACGTGGGAGACGTCCTGTCTAGGCTGTTCTAAACCTAAATATGTTATCCTGACTTTTTTTTATATATATAGAAGTTGAAACTTTTAAGTGGTCTAATCCTAAGGTCATGTTTTGTGACTTGCTTTTATCAGAAGGTTAACAGACTTGAGGAGCATGAGAAGGAAGTGGTCAGTGCTCTGAAATATTTCAAGGCAATCGTGGACAAAATGATGGTGGAGAGGAAAGTGCTGGAAATGCTACCAGGCTCTGCCAGCAAAGTGCTTGAAGCAATCCTGCCTCTGGTTCAGGTCGAGGCTCGGATACAGCATAGGTGAGTCACAAGCTTTTATAAAACTAGATAAAAATGTAGGTCAGTTCCTTAAAATTCTCATTCTCTGAACTGTTGGTTTTTTTTTAATTGACAACTGATATTACGTCAAACTTCAACACTATGACATCAAATGTGAGGTTGTGTAATTCATTGGTAACATTTTTGCCTCTTGGCATAATTTAAAACAGCTGGCTGCATGGTGAGACTTGCACAATATGTACTTGCTTTCACATACAGTACTAATAGAAATAATTTATGCCTGATAACATCCACATAACCTCAAGGCTTCTTGTATTTGCCTAAAGCTCCAACACGTAGTATTTACAAAATGCAATGCTCGCTGTGAAAGTGACAATCTTACTTTTGAGGAATAGAGATTACCATAATCTTTCGAACTCTGTATGAGTCAGTTCGTTCATCAAACTCCACATTTGAAAATAACCTTAGCCGCAGTTGTGTGTAGTGCCAGGACATGTTGGAACTTTTCTGTCTTGTCTTTGTGTTTTTCCCTATCAGTCAGTTCTGAGGAAGGTATGGAGTTCAGAAGTGATTTTTTTTAACACTGTGCTTAGAAGCAAATAATGACAGGTTGCTGCAATACAGCAAATCTGTTATCTATGAGGATTTGACTTCATTTACAAGAAATCCTAATAATCACAGTTGAAGTTTGACGCATGTGAATACATAGTGATGTATTAACGTATTGTACTACTGGCTGTGCCAGTTTGCCCAGATTTTTTAGGAATAAAAAGCCATTTGTTAAACAAACACGGAATACAGCTTTGTTGGATTGTTTGCAGCAATTTATGTCAATGTTGCCCAAATGACAAGGTCGTCATTGAGTGTAAATCCTGAATGCTGCAATGTGGATTAAATAAAGTGCTCATTTTGTAAAAGGCTATCAGTCTTTCTCTGCAAACTACAAACTTTTGTCCCACTGACCCAGCACTTTGTGTTGCCTCCGTTATTAGAAGTGCAATACACTCGGTTACAGTTGTATCCCGTGGCTCGTATCTTTCCCATCCTCAAATCCCTCCCATCTAATTCCAGTAACTTTTGTTGTCTCCTGCGCACTTTAGGGATAAGCCCTGCAGAGACAGCAGAAAGATTTTTCTGCAGAGTGAATCAAATGCAGCACGTTGATACAGGCTTTTGCCACACCTTAATGCTAGGTCTGAATGTACAATTAACTGCTTGGAGAAGCAACACCTAGCTTCCCCATGTAGCTTTACATGCTCAGTTCATCTTTCTTAAAACTCCTGAATTTGTAGTTCAGTGTTTCTGTAGTTTCTTAACAAATGCCCTGAAAATGGGGAGTCAAATAGATATTAGAAGAATTAAAACAAGTCACATGTTTTTGTGCTTATTCTGTACTAACATGATCTCCAATTTTGTTTTCTCCACACCCTACTTTTTTTAATCTTAAAACCATTTATTTTCTGCACCATTTTTTAATCCACAATGTTCCATAAATATCATCCCCATACATCCTATTTGTTTATTTTTGTTCTTCCTGATGCTCTCTCGCATTTTTTCTAATGGTTTTGTCTCTGTAAACTGTCACCCTACCTCCATCTCCCACTGTTTCAACAGTTCGGCACTGTCTTCTTGCCATAGTCGTGTGTATCAGAGTCTCGCCAATCTCATCCGCTGGGCTGACCAGGTGATGCTGGATGGCATCGATTTAGACGACCAGGAAAATGTGACCTCTGTCAAGAATGTAATCAAAGCAGTGCTAGATGGAGTAAAGGTAATGTCTTTTGTGTTGATGTTGCCAGTGTTGGAATGGTCTTGTTGCGGCGTATTCACGGAGGAGTGTTTCCTTCTGCAAACAGGAATTAGTGAAGCTGACTATTGAGAAACAGGAGCATCCGTCACCCACCACCCCAAACAAACCAGCACTCCCTGTTACTGCAGCAGAGAGGTGTGAATGAAGCATGTTTCATGAATACAAACAGACCTTCAAAGTATTTCATTCACTCAGCTGATTTTTATGTCAGCAGTGTGTCAGCAGAGATGCCCTTGATAGATCGCGAGCAGGAGGTCTCCAATAAGACGGCTCCAGCAGCTTCTCCTGCAGTGGCCGCCCCTGAATTTCAAGATGAAGAAGTGGCCCCTCCTAAACCCCCTCTTCCGGAAGCCAAAATGGCAGAGCTCAGGTGAGGATAATGCACACCACAGTTTGAATAATACTGTACACTATATTTTCTTAAATATTGTGAACATAATATTGAACTGAAATGAACATTTGATTTTTAAACACCATTTTGAATGGAGCTGTGACCCTATTTGTTATCATAAATGCTTGTTCTGCTTTTTTTTTTTTTTTTTACAACAGGTGTTACACTTCAATTTTTATATACTGTATTGTCAAATCATTTTATATTGCTCATAAAAAATAAGCAAAAATTTACCATTTAGATATGGATTTGGAATAAGGATTAATGCGCTTTCATTTTTTATTTGGAGATTTTGGTGTTTGGTGTGTTTTTCCCTTTTATATACAGTATACCGGTAATTGCACTTTTACATACCCTTCACACTTTGGGTTTCAAATCTGGAGCTTTTTTTGTTTGGTGCTGTACCTTTTCCTTTCTTACTCTGCTGTGTCTCTCAATTTCTTTATCCTTGGTCTCCCTTTGGATTCTGGGAACAGAGCACAGTTGAGTGCTGAGGCTGGCCAAAGGAGACCCTCTCAGAAGGAGAAGTATGTTGGTCCATAGGATCATCCCAACTACGTAACAACATCCCGCTCTCGACCTTCCCAGAGTTTATGGATTGGATGAAAGATTATTTTATTTGCATGGTTGCATTTTTCTTCAAATTTGTGTCATCCTTAGTAATTTCGGAAGAGCTCATCATCCAAACAGAAGGCCGTCCAGTGCATGAGTGTGTGACTGACCTATGAAATGCTCTTTGGCTAGCTTCCATATCATTGTCACCTTCGTCACTTCCATTTTGACCTGACATTAACTCGAGTATTAAGGCTTGATTTGTCATGAAGTTGGCTTGCATATCTAAGAACTTCCCTCAATTTCATCTTGACCTTCCAGAGGAGGGATGATGGTGTGTTTGTACATGTTTCCAAACATGGGGTTTTGTGTGTGTTCTCATACATTGTAGAAAGCATTTTTGTTTTTTATGATCCTAAACTTTTTCTTACAACTTTGCTTCTAAGATACAGACATCCAGCATTCTTGATTCTTTTTCCTATTTGAATTTATCTACCTATAGTCCACCACCAGCTCTTCCACCTAAGAAGCGCCAGTCAGCCCCTTCACCAACACCAGTGGCAGTAGTCGCCCCAATGAGCCGTGGTTCCAGTTTGCCATGCAACGACCACAGACAGGTCAAGATTAATTTCATGCAATATGGCTTCCTTCAGTTTTAGACTATGTAGAAGTAAAAAAAATTATGTTACTCTGTGCAGGATTACGAGCATGAGTTTTTTCAGAGGCGTTTCTCTGGCGGCAGCCATTCGTACGGTGGAGACTCTCCTCGTCTGTCTCCGTGCAGCAGCATGGGGAAACTCAGCAAGTCAGATGAACAGCTTTCTTCCATGGAGCAGGACAGCGGACAATGTTCTCGTAACACCAGCTGTGAAACGCTCGGTAAATATACAAAGACCGGTCTAGAGAATGGGAATCAGTGGTTTAAAAAAACAATGTGTTATGGGCCTTATCAGCTTATCATTAATTAGGTAGATCATTCATTCTTTCTAAATAAAATTAATACAGAAATCTAGAGCTCAGTGGCCTAATTTAGGACTGTAGGTCCCTTTAGTGGACTGAAAAGCAATGACTGACTAAAGTCTAATTAATGAACGCAACCTGTAACCATAGCTACAAAAATGAGTCAAGCAGCATCACTTATAAAATCTTGATTTAATGAAACACTAATAGCCTACATTTTTCTGCTTTTTAATTTTTTTTTTATTATTATTAGAGCTGCTTGTTCCAAATTTTTATTTTTCAATATGTAATGCTTGAAGTTTTTAAATATTAATGCAAGAAGTATGTCTTGGCAAACCATCCTATGTTTGATTGAATCATTTGCCTTTTTTTTTTTAAACAAAACAGTCATTTTCTATAAATTGTGCAGCCCTAGTGTGTTAAATGTCACCCATTTAACTTGTTATGAAGGCGCTGAAGTTAAAACTTACTGTGGCTCTTTAGTCATGTTTTGATGATAAACATATTTTCTTTATCTTTTTTTAGACAACACAGAGAGTTACGACCCAGATTATGACTTCCTCCACCAGGACTTGTCGGTTGGGGATAACCTGCCTTCAATACCTGTAGGAGGCTGCCTAAGCCCCCTCCCAGAGTCCCATAGCGAGTCCTCGTCCCCTGTTCCTGGACAGCATCCCACACATCCCCACTACAGTGCTCCTCCCCTCCAGCAGTCAGAATACTGGACTCCTCAGCTCAATCAAACTAATCCCCTACAGTCTTCCCGCATCAGTGCCCCCCCTGCCCTGCCGCTAAAGAAACGGCGCAGTACGCGGACGTCGTCCTTCCCTGATGGAGGATCTAGGGTGCTGTATGAGCGCTACCCCTCCCAGTATGACAACCTGTCAGAAGAAGAGCTTCACCCTACGCCACCATTCCCCCTTTTTACGCCCATCTCACCCATGCCCCAGAGTAACAGGGAAGTCTTTGTTTCCCAATACATTGCAAGTGAGAACGCTGATGTTCCAGCCAGTCCGCCGCCGCTGCCAGAAAAGAAAAGCAGACACAGTAAGTAAGAGGTAAAGTGACGCAGTGAGCATAACAAAGGAGCAAAGACGAGAATGGACGAACTCTAAATGAGATGAACGAAGGGCTAAGAGGCAAAATGAAGATAAATGGCGGGAGGAGTAAAGAATGAGAGCTGATTAGAGTAAAGAAAACAGGACATGAACAGCATTTCGTCATCAGCTTGTTAAAGCATCCCTTATGTCAAAGAAATATTCATTGTGAATAAAGACAGGAAGTAAATACTAGGATGTGGCACAATGGGTCTGGTTCAAGGGCTGCAGAGGGCAATATTTGGTCATTTCCTCACCCGCCCTTCTTCTTCACTTCCCTTTAAGCTACTGTATTATGTCATTCATAGAGTCAGCCTTTCACACAGTGCATGACTACAGTAATGTTGAATGTTAAAACTTCAAAAAGAATCTGTTTTCTTGCTGTAGCCTTTTACTTTTGTTACACTGGAGGATCTTTGTCTCTTAAATGAAAGTAATGGAAGACATAAAATATTCTCGGCTAGGTTTTTCCATCTTCCCATTATTTATTTTTTTTTTTGGGGGGGGGGACACCCACTTTCACGTTCTTAATATTGTATACTGTATCAGTAGATGAGTTTTAATAAAATATGCAAAGTTGTATTGTATTCTTGCCATTTTTGTCTCCTTTTTTTTCTCAACATAGGAGTCTAGTCTTCCTAGGAGCCTCTAATAAAAAAGGTTGATCTTTAATAAAATAAAATAAAAACAAAATATATTTATATATAATATGTCTTTCTCCTTCCAGTTCTTCAATACATGCAATTTGTGGAGGACTACTCAGAGCCACAGCCTTCTGTTTTCTACCAGATGCCACAAAGTGAAAGCATTTATGAACAGCGTAACAAGCTTTTCCAAGAGGTGTATGGCTTCAATGACTCCTTCAGCAGCACTGACTCAGTTCATGAGCCCCTGCAGCCCCCAGCTTTGCCACCAAAACAAAGACAGCTGGTAAGAAACCTCTCCATGTACTCACTCCTTAGAAGTTTACTTGCTGTTTAGTTTCGTATTGCAGTATATCACATACTAACAAGAATAAACAGATGGGTTCACTCATTTAAACTGGATGAGCAAAGCTGCAATTAAAATTCTTGAAATAGTTCAGTTTAGACTGAAACAATGAGGGTGTCAGATGTTTAGAAATAAAAGTTAATTTGTGAGATTTTGCCCAGAATCATCTGACAAAAAGCATTTTATTTTTTATGTGAGAATGGAAGGAAGGAACAAGAAAGAATTTTTCCATCCATTCATTATCTTTACCTGCTTCTTCCTTTTTTGGGTTTGAACCTAAAGTACATTCCAGTGGTAACCTTTATCAGCTTTTTCCTAAGTCCCCTTTCTATCTTGTTATCTCCCCGACCTATTTAGCCCCCCTTTCTAGTCTTACTGTCTCTATTCCCTGGCATCATTATAGCCAAAGTAAATCTTTGTGTGGCCACATAGTGTTAGCTTGCTGATAAGAGATGGGACAAACCTTTATCTGCCTCATATCAGATGCAGCGTGCTTATCTTAATCTAAGGTGTCGTCTGGATTAATTGAGACAACAGTCTGCCAGTGATTCGGTGGTGGAAGAGACAAAATATGGTAGTTCAAAGGAAGGGAGGGCACCTTTTGAGTTGTATGTACAATTTACCAGGTCTGGAAAAAAACAGCTTTAACAAGTCCTGTTGTAATCTGCTCGTCCTACTTCAGCACACACTTGTCTGTCAAGTTAGACATTTCTTTTTTTCCCCCAAGTTCATGGAAAGCTAAGAAGCTGTAAACATGTGGAGCACTCACAGTTCAAAAATATCAGAGTGGCCATAAAATTTGAAGCATTTGAATGTCTAAGCACTATCTGTCCTATTTGTCTTCTCTGAAAAAAAAAATCTAAATTTGTACGCATCCTTTATGATTGTCTGTTACTCTCTTTGTTGTCCACTGTTGTCATCATTCTTTGTTAAAATCAGGTCTCTCTTGTAAATGAGTCCCCATAGCTCAATGGGATTAACCTGTTTAAATAAAGGTTGAATGAATGAAGCAGGTCAGCTGATGATTCACCTAATGTTTGCCCAGATTTTCTAACAAAAATATAAATGCAACGCTTTTATTTTTGCTCCTATCTTTCTTGAGCTGAACTTGGAGATCTAAGATGTTTTCTGTGTACACAATAGTCCTCCATCCATCTATCCATCCACCCTTCCACCATCCATCCATTATCTTCTGCTGTTGGGTCATGGTGGGGGGGCATGAGCAGGGAGACCCAGTCATCTCTTTCCACAGCCACCTCTTCCAGCTCTTCTGGGTGGACTCCAAGTGGTTCCCAGGCCATCTGAGAGACATAGTCTCTCCA
>JARVGQ010000672.1:13729105-13739698 GCA_031762355.1 Hypsolebias martinsi | reverse complement strand
AATTTCGAGCAAACAAATAATTGTTTTTAAGTGTTAATCTTGTTAAATTCTTGTTAAAGTCCTCCCGTGCACGCTCCCATGGCCGCCATTAGGCAGCCGATCGATTTTTGGCACACCACCAGCCCACATTTCTGGGTTGTCAACAGTGACGCGTAACAAACGTGATGCGTCAGCGATGACTCATAACAGATGCGACTTAACCGGCGAAGCGACGTATTTATGGATTTTTCCACATTAATAGACATATTTAGACTGATGCGACTTATAGGGCAGTGTGACGTGTACGACAGAAAATACGGTAGTAGTAGGTGAGTCAGTCACAACACATACTCTTGAGCACTAAGGAAAGATGTCATGAAATGCAAGAGGTTGTGCATAACATTTAATCAAAATGGCTATAATTTATCATTTATCAACATAAGACAAAAATTCTGGTACAGTATAGGCAACAAGCAATATACATTCCTTTGAGACATGCAGTCTTGTAATTTTGCTTCTTTTTTTTTTTCCACCTCCACTTTGCAGAGGCCTCATTCTCCAAGACCTGACGTTTGTGCACTTGGGGAACCCTGACCTCATCGATGGGAAGGTCAACTTCTCCAAACGCTGGCAACAGTTCAACATTCTGGACAGCATGAGGCGCTTCCAGCAAGTGTAAGACCATTTCAAAAATTTTTATTAAAAAAGATAAAACTATTGTCAGAAATGTGTACCCTAAAACATATTTTCACTGAGTTGTATCGGTCATGAACATCTTCATTTATCAAACCAATCTCTCAGGCATTATGAGCTTAAACGCAACGAAGACATCATCTGTTTCTTCAACGACTTCAGCGACCACCTTGCTGAGGAGGCCCTGTGGGAGCTGTCGCTGAAGATCAAACCCAGAAACATCACCAGGCGCAAAACAGACCGCGAGGAGAAGACCTAGGGCCTGCGGGCCTCTGACACTGACCTCCAACTGTGCTTCATGACACTAACTCCACTTTACTACGGACTGCAACGCAGATGGAAGCGATCCACTGAAGCTAATGGGAGACTCGTCATGGGGAATCCAGAACAAACTACACCCATCTTAAGCATCACTGAGGTTTACAAAGAGCTGCCGCTCCGAGAGATTATAATTGGGATTACTGTGGCTCTGACATGTTGACTGGGAGCAATTAAGGTGAAACCAGGGAAGAGCAACCCGGTGCCAATGAGGCAAGGAATCAGAGCAGACAGGGAGACACTAATTACCAAAGTCTGCTCCCTGGACTCTCTGTTTTAGAGTGAAGCTGTTTCGTGTGTATGAGAACGAGCTGAATGGTCCATTTTATTTTTCAAGTCCCTCTTTCCTTTGCATTACGTGCCATTTTGCTGGTCATCCTCTGCAACCTGAACTAACAAGTTCCCCTCAAACAGCAGAACCTCAGGAGCAACCTCCTACGAACTGTACCATCCACGTGCAGGCTGAGGATCTGCTGCAGGCGTCAGGGGATTTGAACTTGAAGATGGGGTGGCCGCTATAGACTGGAATTTGAGTTTGTTTTGACATGTTTTTCGTGTAAGAATCATGTATGGTTATGACATGTATTATATACAGTGCTCCTTTTGTTCTTAAAAAGGACGTTTATGCTTATGAGAAGAGCTTAGCTTCTCCCAAGTGCCATATGTATGTGCACTAAAAAAAGCAAAAACATGAAAAGACAAATAACTAAAGATGCTGTGATCTATGTACGTCATAATGAATCATCGTGTCCAAGTGTAGAGAAACATCAGGCAATCACAATTATGTCCCACGCATAGCAGTGTGTGAAAGAGTATGTGACTGAAGTCCTCAGGGACTTGTGTGTTCGTCATTTCAACATGTGCTGTAGGTATTCATCCAATCCCTTTTTTGAGGGAGTAATGCCAACACATCACACTGTGTTCTCATACTACAATAAAACAAATGGCTCATTTTTTATAAGCATCTTCTTCGCTGAAGATTCATTTTTTTATGAGACTGACACATATATATAGTACCTTTATAAAATAATTTAGATTGATTATAATACAGTGAGTGGGGAGAACATAAGGCAGACAGAAGAACATTAAACAGCTGCTCAATCTTGTGTAGAGTGTAAGATATGCAGGACATGCAGATCATGAGGGGGTTTGTTTTGTGAATATATTTTGCTATTTGACTGCAGTGCTTTCTTAATTCAAACTAAACAGTACTGAGTTACAAGCTTTTAAATTGCAGCGAGGTGCTCTGCAGCTGAACTCGCATGCAATTCTCTCTCCTTGGCATCTTTTCTGAGTTGTTACGGTAGGTTAGTTGCAGTCTTCCTCCAAGTGTTTGACATTTGAAACTTAAATGGGCAGTTTGGACCAGCTTTGATTTATCATCAGCGTGGTTTTTAGACCAGTTGCCTCTGGTGCTTTTTTTGTCACTAGGACAGCACTGGTGTAGGTATCAAAATACAATTATAGAATTACAGGGGAAATACTGAGAAAGGTTTGAAATGTAACAGTTCTGATTATTTTAAGAAAAAAATATTTTTGGACATGTTCAGACTTTAACAAATAAGACTGCAAAGCCTCTTTGACTCGCATGAGGAAACTAAGAACCCCTGCAAACATCACGAGTAATTCTGATAACTCCCAAATGAAAGTCGTCCATAAACTAGTCCCAACATTTCCAGCCCAGTGAGATGTTGCCTATACAGTAGTTATTGTTGGCCTCATGGACCAAGCCAAAGACGCCGGAAACCCTCACGAGGGAGAGCAAGGAGCTATTTGCATGAAGTACAACTTACATAAATATGAGCACCTCACTGCAGTTTTAATGCTTGGAGCTCCTCTGACAAGAAGCAAAACAAACAAATTAAAAAAAAACTTATCTTTGTATAAAAAATAAAGAAAATTCACTTTAAGCTTTAAAGCTGCCCATCTAGCTTAAATCTGACCATAAATTACATAAACACAGTGAAAATCAACAAGATAACATTTGAAATATTAAAATACACTATTAAAGATCTCATATGATCACACTCTAAAGTGCAAAAGCATGACTAAAATTAAACTTCTAAATATTTACCGGTAAACAACCCTCAGTTATAAGACCTATTGTAATAATCACTCAGTGACAATTTAGATAATTATACGTGTATATATATAAACTATTTAAGGAAGACAGTTTTTAAAAATGCTATAAGAACACTGGTTACAAAGCAATTATGATAAAATAAAAAAGTTGCAGATTTGGACATTTGCAACATGGGTTTAACATTTTCAAACCTACCGAAGGCGACAGTTTCTGACCCTTTCTGCAAACAATAGTAGCGACTCTGACTCAAATTCTAGTCTAAATCTTTACATTTCCATACACTCGTATGCATCAGTGGGGCCGACTGCTGGGCTCCAGCAGAACCCTCTTTGTTGGTGGGTTGGAGCCGTTCTGCAGATCGCTCTGTTCAGAAGTCACCCGCTTGCAGCCTCGTCCAGTAGTAGATGCACGCTGCCATTTGCAAATGTCACCGTTCAGAATGTCTTGGATGTGCTGCACTATGAGGTTGATGGCCACTGGTAACAAGACAAAAAATAAATCTTTACAACATTACAGATCTCCCCAAAAGCTTTACGTTTCTATATTAAGGTTCTCACCCATATTATCGACTCCCCTTGGAATGATGACGTCTGCATATTTCTTAGTCTGAAAAACAAAAAAAAAAAGCTTTAAAATACAGAAGTTACTGAAAACAACTACTGTACATAATCAGTAATGGTTATACTCACAGGCAAACAAAACTCCTCAAAAGCAGGCTTTACAAATGTTGTGTACTGATTGAGAATCTGATCCAGGTCTCTCCCTCTGCTCATGTCTCGAAGGACTGCAAAAAGTTAGGTCAAACTTTTCAAAGATGGTAAAAAAAAAAAATTGGATTCAAGTACGAGGGAGACGTGTACCTCTGCGAGACAGACGAACATCTGAATCCGTGTCCACAAAGAGTTTCATGTGAAACATTTCACGCACTTTCTGAGGGTAGAAAACCAGGATTCCTTCAAAGAGGACCACATCTGCTGGGTAAAATGTGATTCTGTCTTCCAACCTATGAACACACAAAAAAAGCTCTCAGACTAAAGAGAATTAATAAAAAAGGGAAGAGGACATTTTCACCCAGATTTATTCATAGGAAACGATTACTTCCTACCTGGAGTGGGTGACAAAGTCATACGTTGGCACTTCAACCACGTTCCCTTCCACAATGTCCTTTAAAGTTTTGTACATGAATTCATTGTCAAATGCCTCTGCAAGACATTTAAAAGGAAAAGTGGATTTTAGTATTACAGTAGCCAGTCTGCTATAGGAGGGAGCATTTTATCCGTCCAATCATTACTATTCTCATCAGCAAGAATACTGACTATCAGCAGGTGAGAGCACCTTTATAAACGTCAGTGATTTGTTAGTTCAGCAGGTCCAAAGCATCGAGATATGTGTTAAAACAATGCCAAGGAGTAAAGACAACAGTGTTTCTTACTCATCAGTCAAAAAATGATTATAATGTAATTTTTAAACTACAGTATATGGAGCCCTTTGACTTCAAAGAGAACAAATCTTATTTTAGGAATGGACATCCCATTGATTTATCCCTAAGGTTGAACCATGCAATGCTCAAAGAAATTGCAAAATCACAGAACTTTATAGAGTCAAATGTCATCCTCTGAAAAGCTAAAACTTGGGCCTCAAACTGGGGCATGCAATGACCTTAATGACAATGTGCTTAAGCTAAGCAGGAAATAGATTTGCTGTGTTGCTTTTTTCAATCCACTAGAACAAATGACAAAGTAAAAATGTTGCAATGCCCCAGTCAAAGTCTGGACATCCGTACTACAATGCTGAGATGGGATTTCAGGAGAGCTGTTAACAAAAGCTTCAGTGAACTAAAACCTTTTGTATGAAAGAGAAAATCAAAACTACTCCATATTGATGTGAGAGGTTAAAATGGACTGCCAGAAGAGGATTATCATTAGACATCGCTCTTGAAAGGGATTTTCATCAACTCAGTGTTTCATGATCCATCGTAGGGTCTTGACTATAGTTTAAAGAGCCACTGCCCAAGAGTACAACACTCAGATCTGTCCCACATTAATTGAAGCCAAATAAATTAACTCATCAGGGGAATAAAATCCAAGTACTAACCAGCTGCGGATACAATATCTACCAGTAGGTAAGAGGATCTTTAAGCCAACAAATTTGTGTATAGTGTTTTGCTGCTGTTTGTGAGGTGCCTCTTCACAGATTAAAGCAGTGAGTCTGAAATTTTGAATAGACTATTTTTTCATTTACCACAATTTAAAGAAAACGGAATCAATGTTGTGAGCGTGTAATAAAGCAGTGCTTAAATACACAGAGGAAGATGGAAAAAGTACAGTTACAGTATGGTCCAGTTTTACCTGGGTGATCAAAGTTGTACTGGCCTTTGAGAGCTTTGGCCTTCTGATCTGGGGTCAGGACTTTGTAGAAGCTGTCCTGGCTGATGATGGCTACCTTCCTCTGGCGGTGGTCCACCTTGTTTTGGCCAAGAAGCTCCATGATCTTGGCGCAGACAGTAGACTGTAATGGAGGGGGAAAAAGAGCTATTGTCAATAAATGAAAGTAAAGCTGCCATAAGTCATGGAAACGTTAAGAAAAAAAACAAACAGCCATCACATCACTGAACTCGTTTTGTGTTAGCTGTTAAACTTGACGCAAAAAATGTTGCAAAGCAGAAATGACAAAACTGTAAAGATTTTAGCAACATAACGGGTGCATTAGTGAACTATTGCAGATACTAAACAAGTGGGTGTGACCATTAATTTGACAGTTTAATGGATGCCAATCATTTGTGCGCAACGAGCAAACCAACGCTAATACAGTAAACAAATACGTAATTTCACATTTATAATGAACTGGACCTTTCCACTGGCCGTTCCTCCGCTAACCCCGATCAAAAACGGCCGATGTCTTGACTTGTCTGCCTCATCAATGGCTCCGACAGTATTCATTGTGCTCACACGGATAACACAAACTGCAAAACACGATTTTGACAGCGGGCTAGCCAGCTAGCAACTCACTCGCAGATCTCGCGTGATGATGCGATGTGATGGCGTCATCACTACGCGCCAAGTTAAAAAATGGCAGCTATCATGCAAAATTTTAGATGGAGCTCCCACTTAGCCTCGCATTGCGGTGTTATTACGGTCGGGTACCCGTATTAAGGCTTAGCTCCATGTTCCACTGTCCCCGGAGGACAGTGCAGCTCCCTTCACATTATCGACAAATGTTTCAGCGTTTCTTACCGGTTCACAGGAGTGAAACTCATTTCAGCTCAAATTTTAGAGGATTCTCTTCTACACCGCCTGCCAAAGAAGAATATGTTGGGAAAATACAGTCGACCCATTATCATCTCATCTACACATGCAAGGTAACAATCACCACAGGTCTATGATGTAACTTGTACCAAGGGCAATGTGTTTGAAGACTCATCCAATTACGAAACTGGAGTTAGCCTTTAAATCCCAATCTGACAGCTTGGTTAAAGGGCTATTTTACTATCTACACTTCACTGGAACTGTTCTACGTCAAAAAAAAAGACAATCTTTAGATGATATTCTCAGCTTTGGTATTAACCCAGTGTTGTACCTGTTTGCAGGTTTGCTCCACCAGGTCCATGCAGACAATCTCTAAACTGGCTTACCACAAGGGTGTGGTGATCGTGACATGTCTAGAATGCAAGAATCATCATGTCATCGCTGACAACCTCAACTGGTTTTCAGACCTAGAGGGAAAAAGGTTGGTGATTCTGTGATATTCTCTTTTAGAACACTGCATTAAGGCAGCCTGACTGAAATACTGTCAATTCACTGGACTGAACATGTTAACTTAAAACCTCTTTATGAGCTATTTTTCTGACCAAATCATATCTCCCAAAGCGATGATTTTACTACCATCTTTTAACAAAGACGGGAAAGACACAGTCTCAATTATATTTTTAGAAGGAATCCAATTCCTAAACAAAAGTGTCATTGATTTGTAACTATTCAGCCATTAAACATTAAAACTATGGTTGAAAACTGTTCATTCTTAAATCAAGTTTAAACATTACTGTGATCATTTGTCTGGTGGTATTTGACTATGCTTTGATGAAAAAGCTCACTGCTTCTAGGAAAACAATACAACGGAAAACCTCACTGACTTATTTTATTGGGGAGAAAAAAAGATTTTCTGAGAACAATGTATCATATTGAAGCCAAAGTTAATAATGTTCCTAACATTTTGTTAAAATATAACTGTATTCAAAATTGTGTATGACTCTGATCACTGACTATTCAAAAGTAACCAACCGAATCTAATCTAATGTAATTCTCTGAAGCGCACAAGCTGTTCAAAATGAATAGGAAGATTAGAAGTTTAAGAGTCGCAATTGTATTAATACACTTCACATCTTTTGCTGCTTTGTGTTTCAGAAATATTGAGGAAATCCTTGCTGCCAAAGGAGAGACTGTGAAAAAGATTGACGGAAGTTCTGCTTTGGAGATGGTGATGAATGAATCCAGCACAGAGGAGACACAGCAAAGTGACAGCATGAACAAAATAGACAAGAACTCAGAAAGTGTAAAAGAATGACCCAGGAAAACTTTTTTTTATAATTTTTTCAGCTGCGCCCTTCCTCAGGCGTCGCCAAATTGAACTTTGTCGCACAAAGACTTGGCAGTTCTTTTTATGCCTGATGCCCTTCCTGATTCAACCACAGACTGCGAGCTACCACATCTCTGTGTGGAGCAGAGAGCTGCCATCTAGGGTGCCCTCGGGAGCATATGATGGTGGTTGAGGGTCTTGCTTAAGTGCACAGAGTGGGGCAAATAAGGGTGGTGTGGGTGCTTTACCTTTCCCACCCACATTTTGGTGTTATTGGCCCAAGGAATCAAACCAGCACCCTTCTGATCACAGGCTTGCCTTCTCTAATCTCTGCTCCACAAGTCCTCCATAATTTGTTTATTACTGTACAATATACTGTATTTGTAAGATGCATATATTAAATTTAACAATAAATATATATTTATTGTTTCAGTCTCTTGGTTTTTCCAATGTAGCAAGCAGAACGTACACAGTGGGAACTTGTGGGTACGTTATTGAGTAGCTGGAGATCTTAATCTCTGTGCCCCCAGATAGAAGGCCGAGTCTGAAGGTTTTGGGTAAGGCAATGATTATTGACCCACAGAGCTTCATTCCCTACTTTTTATACCCAATACCTGGACACCTTCCACACCCAGATTAGTAATGATGATATGTAAAATATATTTTCCCATGCTAAATTAAAGGTGTGGCATTTGACACTTTTATGCCAAAGTTGTAAACTAAGAACTTTATTGCGAAAAGAGTAAGTTACTGTTGTTTTGATAGAACCTCATTATTATTTTGTGTGATCTTGTATAAACTGGCAAACACTTGAAAGAGGTGTTCATGCTTAGAGTATGTGTTGATGTCTCTCTGTTTCTACAGCAAATTTTAGCACAAGTTCAGCA
Source organism: Hypsolebias martinsi (assembly GCA_031762355.1). Lineage (NCBI taxonomy): Eukaryota > Metazoa > Chordata > Actinopteri > Cyprinodontiformes > Rivulidae > Hypsolebias > Hypsolebias martinsi. Next base: position 13,731,166 of record JARVGQ010000672.1, on the reverse strand, counting down.
AAACTGACTATAGCAAGTTTTGTGTCAACTAAGGTCATTTAGCTGCTTAGCCATTTTGAATTAGGTTGACAAAAAGTAACGAGTTGTAGATATCCATCAACGTTTAATTTTTGGACGTTTTTGTCAAATTCATCCAGTGTTTCATGAGCAAGTTTGTTGACTGAAAGACAGAGTTGGGTCCAAAGGTTAATGGCAAAGTTTTAAAAACAAACATGATTACCTAAACTGGGAGGAGACCCAGGACATGCTGGAGAGACTGTTTCTCAGCTGGCCTGGGAACACATTGGGATTCCCTAGAGGAGCTGGCCCAAGTGGCTGTGGAGAGGGAAGTCTGGGCCTCCCTACTTAGGCTGCTACCCCCGTGACATGACCCTGGATAAGCAGCAGAAGAAAATGGATGATCACCTAATTTGTCTTTATCTCAAATCTACAACATGGAGTCAAAAATAAAAAAAAACAAAACTATGGGTGAATATCCTCATGCATGCTCAATAATCCAACAAGGTTAAGTCAGGTCCTCCCTACTTAACCTTAACAAAACTAATAGGGAAAATTACTTAGAAATGATTAAATGAATAAAAGTAAAATAAATAATGCATTAAAAATGAAAAAGCAAAACAATGAGCTCATGAAACAAAAGCTATATAGTCAAGTTTATTATTCACGTTTTATTTAAATAGCTTTTTAATTGTGGTCATGACTTGCAGAAGGTGGTACTTTTTATTCAACATAAATTGACAGTACCTATTAGACTAGAGCTTTTGCAATCTAGAAAGAGTATGTATAAAAATACAAAGTAAAAATAAAATGTCATGTAACCAACAGCTTCTTGTTTTTTGGTTCATGAAGAGAAAATTCATTTACCGCAGCATGCACGAACCATATTAAAACAGGAAGGCGTTTTTCCTAAGGACAATAAAACGATAATACTTTTTGGCACGGGCAAAAACTTTATCTTCCGCCTTTTTAATGATTTGCTGGACATTTAGGTTTTTTTTTTTTTTTCCACGTTAATCTCCCACTCTGTCCACCAGGGGGCGGTAAATCATCTTTAACAAGATACACCAACGAAGAAGAATAAAAACTAAAAAAAAACACCAACGAAGAAGAAGTCCTCCTCGAGTGGACAGTTCCACTCCGCTCCGGTTTTCCTCGTTTTTCCTCCGCAATGCTGCGAGTCTTCGTTCGGTCCGCGTGTGACCGGCCCAAGTCGCTGAGAACCGCTTGAGAAAAGCGTCACCCGTGTGTGGAGGAATGGAGAGACACCAGCTTTGACAGAACAAGTGAGTAATTTTTTGTATTTTGTCTGTTCGTAACCAGCTCGCTGAGAGGGATTTCAGTGCCGCAGCGCTTTTGTTTGTTGTTTATTGTCAGGATGAGACTTCTTCCCGTCATCCTCCCAACACTCTGGCTCTTCTGAAAGAAACCGACTAAACAAAGGTCGCAATTTCGGTTAAAATTTTGAATAATGTATATCTTTAATTCATTCTGGTGTATTTTAACGGGTTGTTAAACATCAACATTTTACCTACATGTATAAACTTATTTTTCTTCTTCTTTCGGCTTTTCCCTCTTCAGGGGTCTCCACAACGAGTCATCCTCCTCCCTCTCACTCTGTCCTCTGCATTCTCTGTCCTCACTCCAACTACCTCCATGTCCTCTCTAACTGCATCCATATATCTCTTCTTTGTCTTTTTCCTGGCAGCTGCATTGCTAACATCATTCTACCAATATACCCACTGTCCCTCCTTTGGAGTTTTTCTTTTCAAACAAACACCACTGTTCTCCGAGATTTCATGGAAATCCACTAAGTGAGGGTTTGAACGTAAGTCCACCAGTAAATCTGGGTGCTTTGCCTAAAATCAACAACTTCATATAACGTGTGCACTGGGATCACAGTTCTCTTACCATTACAGGTAACTCCCGGTTTCCGGCGTAGTTCCGTTACACCGGCCCGGCCGGATACCGAAAAAGCCGGTTACCAGAACCGGCTCCCGGTGCGGCCGAAAACGAAACTAAAAACCAACATGGCGGCCGTCACGTCTTTTTAAACGCCTTATT
>JARVGQ010000672.1:13693831-13724301 GCA_031762355.1 Hypsolebias martinsi | reverse complement strand
ATATAAATAAACACACACACACACACACACACACACACATACATACACACAGTATATGTACAGTATATATAGTATACCAGAGCCCTATATGGCTCTGCTATATATGCACATATATCTATATAAGTGGAAAAAAAATGATGTTACAATATATCATCACCAAATCAAAAAAAAAGATTCAAGTGGGGATGGAACCTACAAACAGTTACAAGACCACTGCTTCAACCATTGACCACTGTTCCTGACCATTTGAACTACTGTTTAATTAGCATCATGGCTGAAGTTTCCTGTTCTATGACTTTCCTCTGTTCTCAGTTTTCTGTTCTGGTACCCTATGTCTGCTCCAAATGGATTTCAAAACACAATATCTCCATCACTGGTCTAAGCAGGTTTCACTGCAGCTGGTCCTGGGTTCGAGCTCTCGTCAGGTCTAGGTAGGTCATATAAATGCATTAAAACCAGCCAAATGTGTCCACAGGGATAAAAATCAGACGCCCCAAATGAAACTTTTATCAGACCTGCCTGTTTGGATCACTGGCTGCACATTCAGATCCGCTTGCCAAATGTGAGTAGTTGAACGATATACTGCCCCATAACGGTAAATGTGTCAAAAACTGAGGATGCATCACTAAAACTTATTTTAAATCCCACTTAAAATTGTCAAAATAGTTGAAAACTACACAGATCAAAAAACAATATACAGAAAGCTCAGCAAAATTACAGTAATTAGGAGGAACTACTTTGTGAGGCAAATGATTTTTTACACCTATGGACTGTCCGCCACTGCTTAAAAACTGCGTCTGGTGAAATGTACATTTGGTGTTTAACTTTACTGATACAAGAGACATTCTTTGTTGCAGTCGTGGGCACTGCTCAGCAGAAACAGGAAGTGTGTATAAATAGAGGAACAACAACAACAGGCTTGTGAAGCTACAGTACAGTACTCTAAACGAATCAGTCCCAGGCTGCTGATCACCTGAGCTGCATTAAGGTAAACCAATAGGTTTGGCCTCTCAGAAGATTGAAAAAAGCTTAAATAACTGTTGGGAGGCAGCACTTAAAATGGAAATAAAATAAAATACAGTATTACAAACACCAAGCCCCTTTTCCCCCCTTTGTGCAAAAACAGTACAGCAAGAGTTTAAGGATATAAATGTGTTAAAACAAGCTGAACTAGACGAGTTGCGGTTTCACGTCCAGTGCAACTGTCTAAGTGTCTTTAGTGCCGCCGAGTGCTGTGTAAATGAGATTAGTACATTAGTAAGCTAATTTAATTCTGGCCTACGAGGACTGTCCCTGCTTTCTGCTACTAGTAAACAGTTCACAGCTCAGCAGTCTGAACGAGAACGAAAAATGCACAAGGTTGCAACTTTTTTCACACTTAAATTTACAAAAAGTAAATAAAGCCTGGAAATCAGATTAGATTTCACAATTCTGTTTTTAGAGTCAAAGCTGGGAAAAAAAAAAAAAAAGAGGCTACAGACTTCAAGAGAAGTAAAATTTTAGTCAGCTGCAACTACTGCAGGCCTAATACAGTACAATTTTAGGCATCTCTAAACAAAACGTTGTGCCTTCCACCACTTTTACTGTGCCTCTTCCACTGTGACAGGGCTGCAGCTACAATCTAAATCTAGAATGTAAACCTTGTTACAAAATGCAAGCCTAAAAGGAAGACACGGTTTTCAGGTTTCTAGCCTCAAGGAAATTTAATTATCTGGAACTAGACGACTCAGTTGTTGCTGTTACTTCATAAAATTAACACAATCCTCTAACTCAATATGCAACAACAAAAACACATAATATCTAAAAAATACATTTAATCTAAGAGAAGGTTTACTTGAAGAGATCCTACCTCTGCCTCCTGGGTTTAGTCTCACAGCAGCAAATCCTGTTCCACAACTGAATGAGGACTTGTGTTTTTACTCGGCCACACAAATCTCGTTTCATCTCCCCCTCAACACTCAGCTGGTCCGGACAGACTAATCTCCACTATCTCTACTTACTACAGCTGTCATCAGATGCACAATCAGTCAGTCAGGCCTGAGTGAGGACTTTAATCATGGTGCTTCTGCTTTTCATGCGTGAAAGAGCCAGTAGGAAACGTTAGGAAAGAAAAAAACTTTGTCACTTTGATTACAAAAGCCTAATTAAGGGCATTTTACTACAACTTCCCTGAAGTGACAGATATTTTAAAATGTTCTTTTCTCTCATTGTAAATTGTCAATTGTGTGAATAATTGAACTCTCTTTGATGTTGTTTGTGAAGCACCATGATAACAGTTTCTGTTTTAACTGTGCTCTATAAATAAAGTTGACTTGACTTGACTTGAATAATGATTCACAATTCATGTTTGCCTATTATTTTTGACATTTATTTATTTACTTTTTTTTTGCAATTTAACTCCCTTTTTGTATATTTTAAATTAGAGCCCAACCGATATATTGGCAGGGCCAATATAGGCCTTGCTGATACAAGCACTTCTAATTTTCGCCCCTAAAATGATGGGGAAAAGCTGTAATAGTACAATGTATCCAGCAGACGGGGGCATGAAGCCTACTTTCAAGTCATGGACGTTCACTTAGGTTTCACTTTCAGGGCAGCCAAAGCAGGGGAGCAAATGTGTAGTGTATTTTGCTGAACAGAGCATGGTAACTTTATTTTAACTGATCTGTTAAAAAAATAAATAAAAATCAACAATAAATTCTCGTCAATCCTCCAATCCGCTTATCATTAATTACATGCCTCTCAAATTTGCAAGCTACCATTTAGATGACCTAGCATATACACTAAAATACATATTAGTAACATTATTTTTGTCATCTTCAATGAAACATTGTCTGAAATCTTTACTTCTCTGCAAAAAAAAAAAAAAAAAAAAAAAATTGTAGTCGATACAATTTAGGCCTTCTCCATACAGGATTGTTTAAACAATGAACTTGGAAGGTAATTTCTTTGTTTAATTTATGTTTACAGCGCACTTGATAACTTTATAGTGAATAGTGGAGGATAGAAAATGTGAACGCACATTAGGATGATTGTTTTTATGACCAGTGCACTTATAAACCTACTGTAGGATTAGGTATAGCATGGATCTGATTTGCTTAGCTTCATGGTTGCTAACAGCTGCACTAAATAAACAAGCCCTGCTCCACTTGTTGTTTACTTAAGATTCTTGGGGGTGGACAAAGCTTAATAATTTCCAGTCATTATACCGGCTATCAGCAGCCAACCTCCTAATATCGGTATCGGTGATGGCCAAAATTTCCATATCGGTCAGCCTCTACTTTGTGCACACAGTTATTTTAGCTATTCATATACCAAAATGTTCAGATTATTCAGGTGATGGGTGCTATGACTTTTGGCTTTCATAACTTTTATATTGCTCAGAATATTTAACCCTATTATAAAAATATTTCCTCGTCAAAATACACAGATCTCTTCAGTCCCTTTAAAAGCATTCTTTATTTAGACATCTAAACTGCTTCTAATATAGTTCTTTTAGCTTTTAGATAGTCTTCTGCTTCTTAGTACAGGCAGTCCCTCCAGTTACGACGCCCCGACTTACGGCATTTCGGACTTACGAACGGCACCCGGTGACATCATCACGCCTCCATTGAGCAGTCTTTTCAGTATTTTTCAGTATTTTCTGTGTTTTTTTGTGTGTTTTTTTGCTAGCTAACTGCTTGAAAATAGATTTTAAAGGTACAGAATGTACGCTGGTGTTGTGTTACGTTGAAAAAAACGTGTTTAAAACGCTGTTTACGTGCGCGGTTCGACTTACGGCCAAAGTTCGTAACTCGAGGACTGCCTGTATACAAATATGTTCAGTTTCAGTTTGACACTGGACTCAAAAGAGTAATAAACATTACCAATGTCAGCGTGAGAAGTTGTAATTTTCTTTTCTAGGAAGTCTTTTTTTTTTTTTTTAAACATATGTATTAGGCCTGTCACGATAAACAATAAATCAGTTAATCACCTGATAAATGAAAATTATCGACCTCATTTTCATTTATCGGCTTTGTTGTTTCTTTGTGTCTCTCTCTTTCTACTGAAGACACTGGATGACAAAAGTCTCAACTCCGGTGCTCTTCACTGACTCCTCCCTTTCTGTCTTAACCGTCCAAAATCGTGTTTTTGGATTGTTCAAAGCAGCTAAGCTAAGAGCTAAGCTAACAGGCCGACCTGGGGGGGAACTCTGTTTTGTCAAAGCTCCAAAATTCACGGTTGAAACCCATGCCTTTGTGTAAAGTTTTTTTAATGCAAATAGAAGCTGAAAACTTGTTTACTGATTTTTTATTTTATTTTTTAGTAAAAGCTTTGTGTGAAAAATGCTATGCTAAAGAGCTCAAACCACACCAAGCGTCCGCCATTTTGAGAACCACAGACAGCCCATGTCACATCAAGGAGCCTCCCTCCCATTTTTCTTAGACACGCTGCTCGCTCTCTCACTATCCATCTTTTGATTTAAACGGTCTTACGCTGCCATCCAGTGGTCAAAAAAGATACTACAAGCAAAACAAATGAACATTTCTTCTTAAATTTGTCAGTAATTACCAATTATTGTCAAATTTCAAACAATATTATTGCTTATCACAATAATTTATGAGACAATCGCCCAGCAAACTTTATTGTGACAGGCCTAATATGTATTCATACTAGATATTATTCCAGAGTAATGCTACTATGTGGCAATTCTTTTGAGCAGAATTATGTATTTCATGCTATTTGGTGAAACACTTCAGAAATGCAGTACATCATGCTGACATTCTTTTGTTTCTGCCATTTTATTTAGATAAACCATCATGATTCCCATCACAGAGCTCCGGTATTTTGCTGACACCCAGCCAGCATATCGAATCCTGAAACCATGGTGGGACGTTTTCACCGACTACCTCTCAATCATCATGCTGATGATCGCAGTGTTTGGTGGGACGCTGCAGGTCACGCAGGACAAGATGATCTGCCTGCCTTACAAATGGCATGACTTCAACATGTCATGCGAGGAGATCCATCCTGTCTTTAACGTGGTCCCCACGTATCCACACGAACCCAAAGGCATTCAGTACAACCTTGACCGTCACCAGTATAACTACGTAGACGCTGTCTGCTACGAGAACAAACTCCACTGGTTTGCTAAATATTTCCCCTATCTGGTGCTAATCCACACCCTCATCTTCCTGGCCTGCAGCAACTTCTGGTTCAAGTTCCCACATACGAGCTCAAAACTGGAGCACTTTGTCTCCATCCTCCTCAAGTGCTTTGACTCACCGTGGACAACGAGAGCTTTGTCTGAGACTGTGGTGGAGGAGAGAGACTCTAAACCAGTGGGGAAATCGAATGGTTCAATGGACAAGAAGACTTCCAGTGTGAGCGAGGATGTAGAGGCTAGTATTCCCATGCTCCAGCGAACAAAGTCCAGAATCGAACAGGGAATTGTGGACCGCTCTGAAACCGGCGTTTTAGATAAAAAGGAAGGGGAGCAGGCCAAAGCGCTTTTTGAGAAAGTGAAGAAGTTTAGAATTCACGTTGAAGAAGGTGATATAGTGTACCGCCTTTACATACGCCAAACCATTATTAAAGTTATCAAGTTTGTACTGATTATTAGCTACACAGCTTACTATGTAAGGTACATCAAGTTCTGTGTAGCGTGCCCAGTGAATATTGAGAAACTAACAGGATACAGCATGTTTTATTGTGCGCACCCATTAGCGACTCTGTTCAAGATCCTGGCCTGTTTTTACATCAGCCTGGTTGTGGTTTATGGTCTCATCTGCATGTACACCCTTTGCTGGATGCTCAGCCGCTCCCTCAAACGATACTCCTTCGAATCAATCCGAGAGGAGAGCAGTTACAGCGACATTCCCGACGTGAAGAATGACTTTGCCTTCATGCTGCACTTGATAGATCAGTACGATCCTCTCTACTCCAAGCGCTTTGCAGTATTTCTGTCCGAGGTCAGCGAGAACAAGCTGAGGCAGCTGAACCTCAACAACGAGTGGACGCTGGAGAAGCTCAGACAGCGCATCACCAAGAACTCCCAGGAGAAACTGGAGCTGCACCTGTTCATGCTCAGTGGAATCCCAGATACAGTATTTGATCTGGTCGAGCTAGAGGTGCTCAAGCTGGAGCTTATCCCAGACGTCACTATTCCCCCCATCATTGCTCAGCTTTCCAACCTGAAGGAGATGTGGCTCTACCACACACCAGCTAAGATTGAGGCTCCAGCTCTGGCTTTCCTGAGAGAAAACCTCAAGTCACTCCACATTAAGTTCACTGATATCAAGGAGATCCCTCTATGGATCTACAGCCTGAAGAACCTCACTGAGCTGCACCTAACTGGGAACCTGAGTGCTGAGAACAATCGTTACATTGTCATCGATGGGCTCGGAGAGCTCAAAAGTCTCAAAGTGCTGCGTCTGAAGAGCAACCTAACCAAGCTGCCGCAGGTGGTGACTGACGTGGGCGTGCATCTTCAGAAGCTCTCCATCAATAACGAGGGCACCAGGCTGATGGTCCTGAACAGCCTTAAGAAGATGGTCAACCTGACAGAGCTCGAGCTCATTCGCTGCGACCTCGAGCGCATTCCACACTCCATCTTCAGCTTGCACAACCTGCAGGAGATCGACCTGAAGGACAACAACATGAAAACGATTGAGGAGATCATCAGCTTCCAGCACCTGCGCCGCCTCGTGTGCCTGAAGCTCTGGTACAACCAGATCGCCTACATTCCCATTCAGATCGGAACACTGACCAACCTGGAGAGGCTTTACCTGAACAGAAACAAGATCGAGAAGATCCCCAGCCAGCTCTTCTTCTGCCGCAAGTTGCGCTTCTTGGATCTGAGTCACAACAACCTAACAAGCATCCACCCTGACGTGGGCTTCCTCCAGAACCTGCAGTACTTTGCTGTGACAGCAAACAGGGTAAGTGGCATACTTGATTCAATCACACAAATGTTCCAAAGTTCAGGCTCAGTAATCCAGGTTAAAAAAAAAACAACAATCTTCAATCAGGTCATCTGGACGTCTTTTTTTATTTATTTATTTTTTGTCGCTGAGATGTTTCATCCTTCATGCAAAGGACTTGTTTAATCTGAGGAGCCACCAACAAACTGATTCCCACAAACAGCATACTCCATAGTGGGGAAAAAAGCAGTTTGCTGGTGCTAAGATGACCTCCGTCAACATTCATTGATGTTTTTATCAGTTGTAAACAAAAAACTCATTCAAAGTAATCATTTGATAGATCCATGGTCTTATAAGTTTAAGTTTATCTATTTTTTTGTGTGTTTTACAATGTTATTTTGAAGTAAAACAACCTGAATCCCAAATTTCTGAAGGTCATTGTTATAGCACGTCTTTAAGGTCATGGCTGCATAACTTCATTTGGTCTTTGTTGAAAGGGATTTCTTGAATAAAAACACGCAGAACCTTTTTGAAAATGCTCCTTTGAGCCTGCAAGCATCCAAACAACCTCATGTGTTTTTAGTAAAAGCTACTATTACGGCTGTTTTACTGTGTGGCTGCTCGCTGGAAATAGCTTCCAGCAGGTTTGTGAGCTGACACAAATATCTCGACTGTGTTTTGTGTTTTTCTGCGCTCCATCAGTTTCATTGAGCTGTAAGTCTGAGATGATGTCAACGTGTTTTTGAATTTATTAAGGTATGATGTCTGTCAATGTCCGAGACACTGTTTTTATTTTAATAAAATCAAAACACATGAGAGGTAAACTTTATTTTAAGCGATCTTTAGTTTTGTTTTAGTATCCAGACTCGTTCTTATTTGTCAGCCTTGTTTACTGACGCGCTCCTCGTCGTTATGCTTTTTGGTGCTCTCCCTTTCAGATCGAGACTTTGCCCCCGGAGCTGTTCCAGTGCAAGAAACTCCACACTCTGAACCTGGGGAACAACTGCTTGCAGACGCTGCCGTCTCGCTTCGGCGAACTCACCGGGCTGACCCAGCTGGAGCTGAGAGGGAACCATCTGGAGTGCCTCCCGGTGGAGCTGGGTGAATGCAGTCGGTTGAAGAGGAGCGGCCTGGTGGTGGAGGAAGACCTGTTCAACACGCTGCCTACAGAAGTCAAAGAGAAGCTTTGGAGGGCCGATAAGGAGCAAGCTTGAGCCAGCTGGAGCTCAAGACATGCAGCAGTGTTGACACAGGAAGAGGAACATGAAGACTTGTCGTCCATTTGACCAATAAAAATAAGGACGTCAAAAAACTGTCTGATATATCATGTTGGTTATTTGTTTCGTACTTACTATAAAGCTGCAAAGATGCTGGAAGTTGAACATGCATGCCACTAGGACCCTAAAGCAAGCGTCCACATTCGACTGAGACATCGTTTCACGACTCGGCCTCTCCAGTGAGTTATTATTTTACTGAGCACAGCACATTCTCAACATGCTCCACGCAGCCTTCGCCTGCTCCTCATGCCTCGAGGCCTTTAGAGACGTTTGATGTTTGCAGTTGCTCTGCAGCTCACTCCACTGACACCATTTAATAAATTATGATGCAACTCAGTCTGTTCAGGCATGAACCGTCAGCTTTATTCTTGTCTTCAGGCTTCCTTTATGCTCGACCTGCTCTTCATCTGCACAGACTGATAATTCACCAATCATCTCACAGCTTAGACCTTAACCGGTGTGGAAATCAAAGGGAACTAACTTTGTTGTGTAAGGTCCAAATGCCCTGCGGTTAAATTGAGCACTGGGAGCTGTGATTAAGAAATTCATAATCCAGTATCGGCATTATTTTGCCTCACCAGACAACACGTTTACTTCAGCGTGTGCAACAAGCTCAAGGTGTCTCATTACAGATGTGTATAAATCGGCTGTGTAAGAATGTGTTTTGATTTACTTTGACGTACTGACAGAGGTTTGCAGCATGTTTGGACTCGAGAGGCATATTTTCAGCATGTAACAAACCACCAACTTTATTTTGACTCCAGGTTACAAATCTGTAGCCTAATATCATAAGTGACCTTTTTTTTTTTACTTTATGTGTTTTGTTTAATTTTGCACTGCTTAAATGGTAAAATAGCTTTTAAATCCACAGAATGTTGAAGAAAATCACGATCCGTTTGTTTTCTTCTCCCTAATTAACATACGTATACAGTTGAAACCAGATGTTTGCACGCACTCTATAAAAAGACCAACATTAAGAATGACTAAGCCGTTCCTGTTTGCGTCATACAGGATTCCCAAAGATATTTCAGTTTGTTAAATGTCTGAATAATGAGAGAAATTTTATTACTCTCTCCAAAAGTCACAAGTTTACATACAGTTTCTTTGTATTTGGTAGTATTACCTTTAAACCAGGTATGTTCAACTGGCCGGTGACTTCAATCCGGCCCACTTTGTTAAAAAAATATCTATTTATTTTGTTTGGGTTCTGGGTTCTGTTTATTGCATTTATAATTCATTGGAAGGAAATAAACAAATTTCAAAGGGGTAACGGATCATTGTAAACTTTGGTTTATTTACATAATGACTTTAATCGCTGGACGTCCGGCCCCCGAGCTGTTGGCTTTCAGAACCTGTGCCCCCCACCCTGAGCAGTTTTGTTGAATAGCCCTGCTTTAAACTATGACATTCATCAAACGTGTTTCAAGCTTCTCACCACAGTTTACTAGAATTTAGTCCCATTCCTCCGCTCAGCTTCCTGAGTCAGGTTGTCCACGTCGATCCAGGATTGGTCTCGCTGTGGCTCTTACCAGCTTCTTCACAAGGTTTTGAGATCGATGTGCACGTTTCGTACCAAAACGTGTTCATCTCAGGAATGGAGTCCCATCTCCACCTGGGTTATGATGGTAGGACTTTTCGTGCATATGATTGAACAGATAAACGCGGCACCTGATTTTCCCATGATGCCGCACGAGGCAGTGGGTTTAAGATGTGCACTGGTGTGCCTCCAGTTAACTGTTGTCAGCTAACCAATCAAATGCTTCCAAAGTCATAACCTTTTGGACTTTCCCAAAATGGTGAACTTCACAGAAATGATCTGATTTAATGTCCAACAGTGAAACAATTTGTTTTATACAGTGTACGTACACATCTGGTTTCAGCTGTATGTGTATTCAAATACAGTATAAATAAAGCAAATTATTCAGAACGTAGCTGATTTAAGGTACTTTTTAATTATTTTTTGCATCTTGACGTCTTTGATCTTTGTGGACCTTGATGGTTCTTCAAGTAGATCACAAGACGTGACTCGAGTGCTGCTTCTATGCGAGCTTTCGCAGTTTAGTCGTCGTGCTCGCTTTCCTCTGTGACAAAGCAGACGCTTGTCACTAATGTGTTTTTTTTTTTTTTTTATTTGTGAGGTGCACGAGGACAAACAGGAAATTGTGGAGTGGAGGGGAACCGGTTCTGACCAGCCTCCACTAGAGAAGTGTTTCTTTGTGGAGCACGTTGCGTCCACCGTTCATGCTGCAAATCAGTGCAACATGCTATGTCTGCTTAAAACGCTATTCTGTAAAGACCTGGGATTTACTGGCAACGTTTAGAGCAGTTGTGTGTTTACTCCTGCCAGACATTTCTCTCTGCTAATATGGCCCCAGCTTTTACAAGCTATACCCTCTTAATGATCACAAACATCATCAGGCCCTTTTTTTTCTCGAGCTGTAAAACGTATAGGTGAAATATTTAATGTGAATCATGTGTTTTTAGTCTTACCGTTTCAGTGCAGAGCCCTTTAAAAGCCAAGCTGTGTAACAATTAGCGGCATCTGGAGGTTTGTTTGTTACTGAATCCAGACTCTTTGCAGTATTTTATTCACTTTGTGCAACAAGTTTCCATCATTTCAGCAAAGTAGTTATAAAAAAAACTTTAATTATATTTGATTTGTTTTGTATTACTCTGAATTCTGACATGCATGAGAAAGAAAAACGTCACAGGAAATACGTTTTCACAGAGGGCAAACTATACCGTATTTTTCAGATTATAAGGTGCATTAAGCGAAACAAAACGGATAAGTCAAACTTTATTCAGCTCATTCACAATAACCACATAAAATCAGTTTGAGGTCAGTAAGCACAACCAGAATTAAGACCTAAGGCTCACTGTTGATTTTTGAGAAAAATTAAAGGATTTTAAGTGCGCCTTATAGTCCAAAAAATACGGTAATTAGGATTTTGTAGGCAAACGGAAAGTAAGAAAAGTTGAGTAATCTTTAGCAACACCCCATGCTGCGTTAAAACCTGTGACTTTTGTCAATATGTTAATGTCACACACTGTTCCTTTAAAAGATTTCTTGGTAATTTCACTGTAAAGCGTCAGCTGGGTGTTTTGTTTCACTGAGGCCTTGGCTAAATACAGATCACCGCCCAGGGTTCACACGTAGAGCTCTCGCAAACGCTCGGAGCGCAGAAACCAGAGCTTCAGTGTTGAATTTGTTAACTAGCAAGCAGTTTTTAAAGTTGGGGTCAAAGGTCAGAGCATAAACGAATGACAACAGCATTTTCCCTGCAGGTGTAAAAACTAAATCTAAACAAAATATACATCAGGACGGGGCTGTTCTGTTGGCTGCCACACTGTTAAGTGCAGGCTTCACTGTGCAGGGCCAAAGGAGATGTTTCTGTCACTCCAAAGTAATTTGATATTCTAACATTGATCATTGTGGTGCAGTGCAGATGCTTCAAACCTCCCTGCTGCACCGCTATGCTTGTTACAGTGTTTTCTCTCGTCACATGGCGTCTTTAGAGTTTGAAATGTCTCATTTTTTCTTTTTTAAGAAAATATGACTGAGTCCGAGTTCATTTTAAACCCTCGTTGAGCATTTAGTCCATACTGCTCGAGAGTGCTACAGAAAATGTTTTCGTAACGGATGAAATAACCGAATTAGCAAGATTTGCCAAAAAATGTCTTGACGTATTTGTCGTTGTCCGTGTAAGATCTGTTACCTGGTCTCGTTTTGTTTTGCCTTCTGGCTGAACGTCTTTTGCTTTTTCTCCCGTTTTGCCGTTTTTATGACGCACAAAGCTACAAGTCAGCTCTTACTCATTTGCCTTTGAGTCACTTTCTGCCTGCAGCCTCGGCAGCTGTAGTCACTTTCCTGTCAATACGGCTTTTTATCTTTCCGAAAAGCAAAATGAGCAAATATTAGTGATTTTGCTGCTTGACTTTTTGAGAAAACGCGAGCACTTGTATTTAATTTGTCACATCAGCAGCTGACATTTGTTTAAATTTAAACATAAAAGCTTTATTGTTGTGCAAATGGGCTACAGTATAATCAGATTATAACGTCTGCCCTTATTTTATTTAATTTTTTTATGCAAAAGAATAAATTAAATCCTGACTGTGTGTTGTTTATGCTTTAAGTGGTTTTGCGTGAAACGGCATGAAGATTCAGTTGCTCTTGGACAGAGCTCTCAGGTTTGGGTCGTTAGGAGTGGACCGGATGGTTTTCTTGGAGGGAAATGACGCCACAACATGACTAACTGGAAGTGAGCGCACCCTTCCGTGTGGGCATTGTGTGTGACCGTGCACGTTCATTGACGTCTGACAATATGTCTGATTGTACTTTTAATGAAGGTTTTAATTATCCAAAATCTCAGTATTCTTAAAAGAATTATTGAGCATAACTCGTTGCTAAGCTGTCATGATTTCATTTAATTTCAGGTTATATATATAAAACTTTCTTTAAATAAACGATTGTATTTTCTGTGTGTGATAACTTAATCTATGTATTTTGATGCCTGTAGATCAGGGAGTCCTCAAAAGGATTTTTTCTCCTTTTTATGTCTTATTTACTTTTTAAAAGCATGAGTTTGTTGATGTTGAATTGGTGTGCAGAGCAGCCATAATGGAACATATCCCCAATGGGCAAGGCCTTAAATAAAACTTTATTTGCCATTTAAAAAGACTCTGGCTCTGTAATGTTGAAGCGTTTGTTTCCAAATGTTCAGATCCTACTTTTTGTACCATTCTGACATATAATAATAAAATTGCCACTAACACCAAATCTTTGCTGCAGATTGAGTTGGTTTGTCATCTTGGATAGTTCCTCTTTTAAAAAGAAACTCTGAAAGCTGCTGAGGAATGATTCTTATACACTTGAAGAGGAAGTGGCTGAGATTTGTGCGTCTCCTGGCTCAACTGTATTCATTATTCATGACGAGTTTACTGTATTTGTGTCACGGAGTCGGGAAAATGGCTCAGTAATTGTAGTTTTGTGAAAATGTTTTGGGTTTTAATGGTCAGGATTATGTACATTTCACATGAAGTTCTGGAAGCCTCGCCTTCAGGAACAGCTGAGCAGCGTAACAGACGTGCTGTCTTTCTCGAGAGGATGGAAATTATCGCCTTTTCTCTTATTTACAAGGCAATTTAGGGAAAGTTTCAGCCAAAAGCAGCTTATTTACAAAAATAAATTGGAGCAAAATACAGTACAGATTTGTTTTTTCTTTGCAGAAATTGATTAAAAAAAAAAAGGCTACCATGCTTTAATCTTTTACCATCTTTTAAATTTTATCCATATTTTTGCTACCTTCATTGGCTTTTTTGTTGTTGTTGCCACATTTAGCTTTTAACTAATGTTTATTTTCGCTATAGTGTTTGGCTTTAGCTTTAACAACTCAATTTTAACCTGTTCAGCAAATAATTCAGTCCTCAATTTTTAACTGTATTTGCACTGAGTATTTCATAGTTTTTATTAGAGATAAATATACAAAAGGAATATATTAAGGAGGTTTATTTTTAGATTAAATAAAACAGGTAGTGTCCTGACTGCAGCAAGTTCTTGATCACTGGAAGGATTTTTTTCTTTCCAGTGAAAGTTGCTGTATGGTGGATAAATACTGAACAATGGTGCCAAAACATGAATTCAAGCTCTCCTGGGCTTCCTTGGTACAGGCAGCTGGAAAATGTGTAAAAAAACAAACTTATTGTTACAGCTATGAAATAACATTTAAACTTTAAAATAAAGTTTTACTTACAAATAATAAAACTTTAAAAAGTCTGAAATGGAAAAAATGTTCCTGGCTGTACATGATCAAGGTTGCCACACGAGGGCGCTGCTTCCACTTCTCCATTTATAACAGGTTAATGACAGAGACGTTTCCATAACGCACATGTAACAACACTGACACCTAGCGGCTAGTCTGCGCCATTACAGCAGCTTGACGCTCGAACTGGAGCTACGTGTCGCCGTGAAAGAGTTAAAAACTTCAAATCCGATTAGTACAGCGCGACTGTACTTATTGTACTGATTTTGACATGTCACGTGGTTAGACTGAAGGTTACCCGGATGAGACATCCCTCACGTCGTTTCTTGTCAGAGCAGGGTCTCCTCCAAGTGGACGGTCATGGACTTTATGACAGATCGGGATGTGCAGAAGGTGAGGAAACTACAGATACGTTGATTTTGCAGTTGCAGATGAGATGATGTAATGAAATAAGATTTATTGGTTCTTGTGAAAAGTTGCTGCGCACATGTGAACCTTATTACATAAACATGTTGCACAAGTGGCTCAGAGACCAAACTGTTGTCTTTAACTTTCAGAAACGTGATTTTAAAGCGATTGTCCCATCAATTTGCCTTAAAGAGCGTCTAAATACTATTCAGCTGAATGTCTCAAAATATTTCATTTACCCTAAATAGTCAAATGGTTACATAACTCACTGTGTCCAAGATGCAACCTTATTTGTTTTACTCTCATTTGCATTTTTTTTTTTACTAGATATACTGTAACTATAAATACAATACAAATTACAGAGTTCAGGTTCATTTAGATGAAATTATGTTTGGAATCTCTGTGCTCCAATTAAAGTTTTAAATATAAATTTTGTTTATAAGTTCTGTGGGTTTACAGTTGTTTCCCATGAATTGATGGGAATTATGGGTCTATTTATGGGATTCTGATCATTTGGCTCAACACAGAAATAACAGTCTGTTAACCGGATCCGGCTCTTTATTCTCCCAGGTGACTCCTAAAGAGCCACTTTCCAACTTTTTTATCATCTCCACTTTTTATTTTTTTATTTTTTATTTTTTAGTTAAGGGAGGATGGGTATGTGGTTCTGGATGGGCTGCTGAGCTCCCAGGAGTGTGATGAGCTGAGGCAGAGGATGATGGAGATCGTGGACAGGATGGACGTCCCTGAGCACTGTCGCACCCATTTCTCCACCAACCATGACGAGCAGCTCAAAGAACAGGTGACTGAACGAACAGAACAGCACAGGATGGGTTAATAACAGGTGATTTAATCCCATTATTTTTTATGTCTTTTATCCCATTGCGGCTCAAAGATGCAGGTATGGTTGCTGTAAGTGAATCAAAATCATTCTTTTGACCCAAGTGTCAGACTTAGTTGAACTCTTGTGTCAACAGTAGAGTCGGTCTTTCCCCTCTGTAGTGGACAGGACCAGCTGATTGGTGTTAATGTCCTGTCTTGCAGGGGAATGCTGATTATTTCATCACAAGCGGAGATAAGATCCGCTTTTTCTTCGAGAAAGATGCTTTTGACGACAAAGGTTAGCTCCTCTGAGATTATCTGTAGCCTGACAATTGTGTCCTGTTGACTGAAAACGAGCCCGTCTGGACTTGCAGGAGAATTTCTTGTACCAAAGCAGCGGTCACTCAATAAAGTCGGACATGGTGAGACATCCTGATTGTTCTTTAAAAAAAAAAAAAAAAGAACTCATTCTTAGAGCATTCCTGAGACCACTTCTTCTGCTTTCAGCACTGCACGAACTCGAGCCGTTTTATAAGAAGGTTACACATTCAGCCAAAGTCCAGGTGAGTTCTGCATGAATCAGATGTGACGGGTGAAGTCACAGACCAATGAACACCTAAATGTTTTTTGTTTTTTTCAGGGCATAGCCAGGAAGCTGGGTCTGGTTAACCCTCTCATACTGCAAAGCATGTACATCTTTAAGGTAAAGCCTTTATTTAAATCCAAATATATTTGCAGGGTTAATAATGTGTGAGTACATTATCATAAGCAGTTATGCTACTTTTTTTTTTTTTAGCAACCAGGAATCGGAGGAGAAGGTAAAAAGCACTAATTAATCTGATTTATTTTGTTGTTTGCAGTTTTCCCATAATCATGGTCATTATTAACTAAGGAGAAACCTCTTTTCCACTTTGTTATCTTTTAGGACTAACAGAAATTTGGTATAAAAACATAAAACGGGCTGAATTAATTTAACTGATTTTACCTAATTAGGATGTTATATTCTGCATGGCAACTTAATACAGATACATTCTAATAAGACTCAAGGGAGAATCTGGTTAAAGGCCCAAACTGTATAGTTTTTTTTTTTCTTAAAATCATATAAAATAAGAAGTCTATCTCTTTATATGTTACACTTATTTGTATTTTCAAGAAGTACTAAAACTAATTTGCTCCGTACCGACCTGATGAGCTGTATGTTTATAGTATGTAGTAAATTTGTGCATGCTTCGTAGTGACGCCACACCAGGACGCCACCTTTCTGTACACCGAGCCACTGGGCAGAGTTCTGGGATTCTGGATCGCCCTGGAGGACGCCACCGTTAACAACGGCTGCTTGTGGTTCATCCCGGGCTCACACAACAGTGAGCGTCCAACCGCGCCATCTGTTTTTAGACATTTTTAGTCGTGCTGCAAGAAAACTGTGCACTTTTTTTTGCCTTTTCTTCCGAGGTGGGATCTCCCGCCGTATGGTGCGCACCCCAAAGGGAACCTATCCACTGACGGAATTTATCGGAAAAGAGCGCCCACACGATGAAGGGAAATTTGTAGCTGCGCCAGTTAAAAAAGGTAAAGTACATTTAAGCAGTGGTGGACAAAGTACTCAATTCTAGTACTTAAGTAAAAGTAGTGTTGTAGTCAAGACCACCTAACCTGAGACCAAGTCAAGACCAGAGTGTACCGAGACAAGACCAAGACTTTTAAGGTACGAGACCAAGACCTCAAATAAAATAAAATAAAATATAAAATATGTTTTTTTATATAAAAGTTACATATTGCAACTTTAAGTTTGCTTTTGAATGAATATATCATGTTTTAATACATTTTCAAAGCTACATAAAGAAATCAGACATCCTAACTTCATGTGATTCAACAATAAAATTACACAACTGTTAAACTGGAAGAAGTTTCATCACGTCAAGTCTTAAAAAAACTGCAGTGGCTAAACACTCTTCATAAGCCCAAACTCAACACCAAGGATAACCACAGTGGTTTCATTAAAGTAGTGGATATACACCTATAAAGTTACATAAATGGATATTAGTCACAAGTATATTATTTGTGATTTAAATAGACAAATTTTATAACTGATGATATGGCAGACATCTTCTCCTGCGCCCAGTCACTTCTCATTTTCTTCAGTGTTGCCAGATAGAGTCAAGGTTTTCCAGCCCAAAAACCTGTTAAAAACCACCACATCACACAAAAATCCACCCATCAATATATTGTTACAGTATCTTTACTGTTTGAACGTGAACGCACATCAGTACAAGCCAAGGTCATTTAACAATGTGTGGCAAAATGCAACAATCCAAAACTTCCCAGAGTTCCCAGCAAAATCAGAATGAAAACCACCCAGTTGGCAGTAAACCGCCCAATCTGGCAACATGGGGAGTGACGCGTGCAAGTGAAAGAGGGTGGGCGTGACAGCAGTAAAAAAAAAAACATGCATTTAGCAATGAGTCACGTTACTGACTGGATTTGAACCAGTAAGTTTTGCATCCAATCAAAACAAAGATGTTGACAAATAAACTGGACAATATTCTGGCAATTAAGTGATATTTCCACAGTTGTGGTCTTGACTGGTCTTGAAATAAAATCCCGAGTCCTCAATGTCCGAGACCGAGACAAGACCGAGCCCAAATGCAGTCGAGTCTGAGACAAGACCATCAAAAAAAAGTGGTCTTGAGACCGGTCTTGAGTACTACAACACTAAGAAGTACTGATACTCATGGTCAAATCTTACTCAACTACAAGTAAGTTGCTCAGTCAAAAGTTTACTCAAGTTCAAGTACTCGAAAGTACATGCATTTAAAAAATACTCAAGTATTTATAAATACAAATTATATTTCCTAACATCAGTACATTGCTGTATTGTTTTGTATAATTTTACAGAACCTTGTAAGTCTCTGAAACCACCAGATGATGTATGGACATGTAGAACCACTCTAACACCACATGCCTTAATAATAAAATAATAAAACCTGTAAACTACAAATATCTTCCTGCATTGTACGTTTGTGGAAAGTCATGGAAATCCTAACAGATGATGCACATTTAGTCTTTCCCTCAGCTTCAGTGTTCATACACCGCACTGTTTGTCTGTAAAAGTGCATGACAGCAACAACTTGACACAGGAGAGGAAATACACTGATAACTGAAAGTTCTGCCATACTTAACATAGAAGCTGACAAAACAATGAATGTTCTGCTCAGATGAATCTAGTATAAAACCTGAATCAACAACTGGACAACTGCGTTTAAGGAAATAAAACCAGCAACAGTGCATGGATTACAAAGCTGAGCCAAAAGGAACAAGTAACAAGAAGCTTCCTAGAAATGTAGTGGAGTGAAAGTCACAAGTTCCCAAAAACACAAATACTCAAGTAAAGTAAAGATACTCTGAAAATGTACTCAAGTAAATGTACTTTGTTACTGTCCACTGCATTTAAGAAAGCAAATGAATTAGAAATGCATCACATTATGGGGTGTACGGTATATTTACAGAGATTCTCCATCTAGTTGGTAAAAATTGAATTTTGTGCTAAATTCATATGATATCATATAATGTTGAATTATTTAATTCAGTTTATTTATATAGCGCCAAGTCACAACATATGTCATCTCAGGGCACTGAACAGAAACATTCATATTTAAAAATAACAATTTAACATTATTTATTTACAGTATTTAAAAAAAACTCAAAATCCTAAGCAGAATTAACTGGGTACAGAAAATGTGTTGGGAATAACCAACAAAGGGCTGTGCTCATACAAAGTACTTGTGCGGCTCTGAGACCTGGTCCGTCCCGTTGTGTTCAGGTGCCGTGGTCCTGATCCACGGGGAGGTGGTGCATCGAAGCGCTGAGAACACCTCGGAGGACTCCCGCCACGTCTACGCCTTCCACCTCATGGAGGCCCTGGACACCCGCTGGAGCCCGGACAACTGGTGAGAGCGCGTGACTTTTTATCTTGTTGCTCATCAAGTCTCCAGTTCTTTAAAGCGCCGTCATCTCAGAGTGTTCAGTGGGTTCTTTAAACGTTCTGAACAGCTATAGGGCTTTTAATAAACATTATGGTCTGCCATCACAACTGCATCTAAAGTGTAGGTTAACCGTTCTGCAAAGCCATTTCATTATATCTATACACGTTAGCCAGATGATTATAGATTTCATTTCTTAAGTTTGTGTATTTATGACTAATTTTTCCCCATCAATCAAATTTTTATCCTTTTTTTTTTTTTTTTGTTCCTGAAGGTTGCAGCCTACGGAGGAGCTCCCATTCTCGCCTCTTTACACCAAATGAAGTTTGTCTTTAGCCCGTTGTGCTGCAGGACAAAGAGGGACCAAAATGCATGAACAGTTTTATACAAGACACAATATTTACAGCTTCTGTATAAAGATCAATTTTTTTTAATGTGATTCAGTTTTTCTGGCCTACAGCCTCTCAGGCTGGTGTTTATGAGTTTCCCCCTCAGCTGTCGGGCATAAAATATTATTGAAGAAAAAATGAAAACAATGTGGTTTGGTTAAATTCACAGATATGAACTCAGTCCGGGTTCATGGTTAGCTTTGCTGGGAACCTATAGGAGCATACATGTTAAACTGACGATTAAAAAATCAAATAAGGTTGGTTTTTGACAACAAATGGGACAAAGAAGTTTGAGTTTGGTCCAGTTTAGAGTCCTGAAACAGAGCAGAGCGACCGATTTCTTCTTTATGGACGTCCTATAGAGCAACAGTACAAATTAATTTTTATTTATTTTTTATTTTTATTTTTTAATAAAACAAATCTGCAGATGAGCTCATGTTTTTATCTCTGAGTCAAAATTACAGGATGTGTTGTACATTAAAGCTTATTGTGAGCTGATGGTTCTTTGTTGATTTTTACCTTTTTTTTTTTTTTTTCAGCTGTTTCATGTGACTCAGCTTAAATAAATTCTGGACCTTGTTAGTAAAGATCACAACCTTACTGTACATAAAAACATTTTCTGTACAGTAAGTTTGATCACACCAAGTCCCCAATATTGAAGCTAAATGATATATACAGTACTGTACAAAATTAGTGTAGTAGTAGAAGTGTAAATCTAAACTTTCATTTGATTGGTTGGTTTAAAAATCAAGAAAAATTAACACAAGCAACAAAAACGCAATTAAATGAATTATTTTAAATGACAGCACAGTGTTAGCTCAGCTAAAAGAGATGATCAGTGTCCTGAGATTACTTCTGTTGTGTTGGCATTATAGAAATAAACTGAAATGAATTATAAAGACACCTAATTTCTGTAGCAATTGATCCATTCATAAGCATTTGTTAGACATTTAAAACTATGTGGCTTCTTATGAGGACATGGCGAGCAGTTCTTTGTATTCAGTGCAGTTTTTAAATCAAATAATATAAATTGTTTTTCAGATTAAATTAAAAAAAAAAAAAAAAATCAAAAGTCCGAAAAGGTTTTTTCCTCTACAATCATATGGGAGCTTGTTGAGAACCCTCGGACTAGTATGTTCAACTTCCCATGGACCATTCACAACTAAATAGTGTCACCAGTCAGCACTAATCCTTGTTTTATCTCTTTAATTTGTGTCCCAACATCAAATTACAGTTTATTTTACAGATGATTGTAGCATTTGTTTTCAAGTATGTTCATTCTAAATACAAATCAAGTGTCAAACAAGTAATCATAATTTCTGAATAAGTTAAACTCACAAACTGAAACACATTCTTCAAATGTTGGAATAAAACAGGAAACAAATGGTTCATGTTTGTGTTTTTCCAATCAGGTCCTTCTTACAACAGGCGTTAGTTTTGTCTTCCATGAAATACTTAACATGCAATACTACATTAATTAATAAAAAATGTAAAGCTGGAAAAAAAAAGTTTCATGCTATCAAACATAACACGGAGAAGAAACTTTTACATACACGAATAAATAAATCAGTGTTAAACACAAAAACAGCATTTTGATCACTTGATCAGATCAAACATGTTATAGCTGTAGATAGAATTTTACATAAACTCACCACGGACATGAAGTTTGTTAATTTGGGGACTTTATCATCATTTGAACCATTTTTGTCCCAAGGGGGGCAAATCATTCTATAAACAGCTTCTAAATCAAACATACAGGCTCAAACACATACATTTACTTCAACCTGTTAAGTAATGGTGAAGGTCACAAAAGTCTCAGCTTGATGAGGTCATGGCCCTTCAAACTTCTCAGCTGGCATCTCTTTGCGAGCACAAAAAAGGATCTGACCGCACTTTGCAATTGTCAAGCACGGTGGTGGTAGAATCATGCAGTGAGGCTGTTCTGATAGTGGTACTGGTTTGTGACTGGATAAAACAGACTAACCAATTATGCCA
Organism: Hypsolebias martinsi; assembly: GCA_031762355.1. Lineage (NCBI taxonomy): Eukaryota > Metazoa > Chordata > Actinopteri > Cyprinodontiformes > Rivulidae > Hypsolebias > Hypsolebias martinsi. The sequence goes on along the minus strand of JARVGQ010000672.1, from coordinate 13,702,769 downwards.
AGAAGAGTGCTCTCAAGTCGTCCAAAAGCCCATTGTTTGCTCCAAAAGACTACAAAACATTTTACTAAATACTAGTGGAGGTGTATACATATACTGACCCTGTACACATTTGATAAATATTCACAGTCACTCAAAAATGTGCCCCTTGTTTTTCAAAAACCATTGAATGTTGTAATAATCTCACTCTGAGAAACATTAGTTTAAATAAATCAACAAAACCCCCAAATCAATAAAGCATTCATGCCCCTAAAAGGTGTATGTAAACTTTTGAATAGGGCTGTGCATTAAATTACATTTCTAAAGCATTTTAAAAATGAACGTCAGTAATAAGATGACAAAAATGAAGGTCCTTCCACAATTTTGGCTTAAAGCCTATCTACAAGATCAAACAAACAAAACACAATTTGTAGGCTCTATATCACAAGGAAATGTACACTTTTGTTTTAAAGGTTCCGTCAAACCACAAAAATACTTTGAAAAGTAAATGTATAGACCTGTCACGATACATTTTGCTGAGCGAGTGTCTCAGAAATTATTGCGATAAACGATAATATTGTTTGGAATTTGACAATAATTATTGTCAAATTTCGGAAGAAATGTTTAATTTTTTTGGAGTGTAGTACCCTTTTTTGCCCACTGGATGTCAGTATAAAACTGAATCGAAGGATGGATAGTGAGGGAGCGAGCAACGTGTCTCTAAGAAAAATAGGAGGGAGGCCCCTTGATGTGACGTGGGCTCTCTTCTTTTTTTTTTTTTTTTCAGTTTTGAGCTCTTTAACGTAGCATTTTTCACACAAAGCTTTTAATTAAAAATAAATAAATAAATAAATCAGTAAAGTTCTCCGCTTCTTTTTGCAGAGAAAAACTACTTTTCAGACGTAGCTTAGCTTCTCAGTTTAGCTGCTTTTAATGATTCAAAAACGCAATTTTGGATGGTTAAAACAGATTTTAAAGAGACAAGAGAAAGAGAGGAGTCAGTGAAGAGCACCGGAGTCGAGCCTTTTGTCATCCAGTGTCTTCAGTAGAAAGGGACACAAAATAAATAAATAAATAAAGCCGACAAATGAAAATGAGGTTGATAATTTTCATTCATCGTGCGATTAATTGATTTATTGTTAATTGCGGCAGGCCTATAAAATATACTCTAGGATACCTTCATGTTACAGTGGATTCATGTTAATGTCATGCAGGAGCGTAGAGATTCAGCCTTTACAGAGAAGAGCTGAGAGCGACCTCCATGCTTCTTATTTGTCCCCTACGAGTTCTACAGTGATCAGAAGAGACGGAAAATACATTTTAAGGCAACTCTTTTCAATATGAAGTCATTTCTGTTGCTCTCAGAGTTGATTAAAAGATAATGTTCTTCATAGGCATTGATTGTTTGCAACAAAAAAGTCCAAGAACAAGACATTTTTCATACATAATACACATAAAGGACATTATGTAAGGGCTGCAGGTGTCAGTGGTCGAGTACTTCCAGGTGAAGCTGGAAAGCTACACCTCCACCACTGAGCTCAGAGAATATTTATGAAACAAAATCCTCACAGTTCTTACAAACGTGCAAGAAAGAGTCCTCATTGCGACACTTTTTTTTATATTTTAATTTAACACATTTTTGTGAAATCTTCCATCGATGCTGTTGAGTAAAAGTTCCAGATTGACCTTAAAAGGTCAAGTTTCAACATATTCCTCTTTGTAACATCTTCTGCCAAGTCCTGAAGAGCTTCTGTTACTTTGATCACATTTTTAAAGAGATTTTCCTCAACTCCACCATTTTAGCAATCCCACGAGACGTCTTGCTGAAATTTAGATATGCGGTTTGTTCATTCAAAGCAGCAGCAGGATAAAGAGGTAGAGAGGGAGCAGGAGGTTGTCTATTTGGGAGGTGTAGGCCTCCAGCAGGGCCACCAGAGTGATGGCGCCAACGATCCACGAGTAGGTGGAGTTCAGATTGATGCTTCCATCAAGGATGAGGAACATCGCCACAGCGATGATCTGGGCAAACACCGACGTTGCAGTCCCTTCCACGGTCTTCTTTGTGCCGGGCCAGTGGATCTCCCCCATGGTGCTGCCGAACACTGACGCCACGGTGTCCCCGACTCCCACAGCCAGCACTCCTGCGTAGGGGACCAGCCCGCCGGCCCCAGGAAGAATCCCCTTAGGAGCACAGGGTGTGGGAAACAGCCAAATAGGCAGAGACATGCCCAGCAGCAGGTAAACGTGAGTGAGGATGAGGGGCCCAGAGTCCCGTTCGTCCAGGAACAAGGTGAGCAGCTGCCTGAGCAGCTGGCCGAGGGGCCGGATGCGAAAGTAGCGCACGTACTCCAAGAACAAAAAAACAGCCAAGCAGCCCACAGACGCCACGTGCAGCAGCTGCCTGTCGTAGATCATGCCTGGAACAAACGTGGCCACAACAATCAGGTGGAAGTACTTCCTGACTACCGTGGAGGCCTGGTGCTTCTTGGATCCCGACTGGCGCCGGTAGTTCTGATGCAACACGACACAAGTGGCCACGACAGCCAGGAACACCCAGTAACCCAGCAAACAGAGCCTCTTGTCGTTTAGCGTGAGGAAGTCCAACAGCCACATGATGGGGTGCCGTCCGATGAACAGGGACAGCCACGGCATCAGGATCCCCAGAACCAGAACCGCTGTCATCATGTGAAAGAAAAGGGACGACACCCAAGTCTCAGACTCCATGAAGCAGAAGAGCAGAGCAAAGAAAACCCCCAGCAGCAGCGAGCCCACCACCACCACCGGCAGGAAATAGTTCACTGGATCCCCTTTGACCTCCGACAAGCTCAGGGAGCGCTTGATGAGCTGGTTCATGATGAAACTGATCCCGCCAACAATGAGGAGCGCCTCTCCAGGCGTGAAGCAGCGCGGCAACAAGTAAAGCACAATCAAGCTGAGGTAAACGAAGATCAGCAGTACCTCCAAGACCTCGATGACCTCTGACACTGTCAGAGTCTGCTTTGTTGTGTAGAGGATTGCACTGCTGGCCAGCCCTGCAACAACACAAGTGTTGGTGGGTACGGGTCTGGTGATGCCCAGCGCAATCAGGGAGAGGAACAGGGCCAACATCATGCCCGTGATGGTGATCACCATGGAGAAGCGCTCAAAGTAGACGTTCCCCGAGGCGGAACACTTTTCTCTCAGCACCAAACCCAACAAAGGCATCACCATGGAGGCCGGAACGATGCCGCTGTTGGCCGCAGGGCGAAACTGAAACACGGCAGCCCCAGACTTGAGCAGACGGTCCCACTTGTGCTGAACGTAGAAAGCCTGGATGACGAGGGCCAAGCTGCACCAGGAGTGCTGGTTCCAGACCACCGTGTGGACGCACAGCACCACCGCCAGAACTACAGCAGACTCCACGAGCACTGGGTTTATCTGCATGGTTGTAATGTGGGAGCGAACAGGAAGGGTTTGAGCTGAACAGATGGTCTACAACTGGTACTTCCTTTCTATGCCCATCTTCATTTTTGTTGTTTGTTGCGTATGGATGTCTAGAGGAAAGAAGAAAAAGAACAAGGACACAGTTTTTAAATCAGTAAGTCTATATCTTGTCCTAAACATAGCTCTGGCACATGCTTTATCGGCGTTCTGACATGAACTTTGACCACACTGTCAGTGTGTGTAGGAGTATCAGCTGCAACCTTTGATCCAGTGGGTTAGCAGTCTGAATGACAAACACATGGCCGCTACACCCCACAGAAACAGAGCTAAAACAGCACAGCAAGTCCTGTATTCGTGCTAACACAGCAGAATGAGAGCAGCAGAAGCGAGGACTGCCTCTCCGTGCGAGCACAGGATGCTGTGAGCACACACCGCATCGAGCTAACAGCTAAAATAACAGCTGACTGCAGCGAGTTAGCTCAAACAGCAGGCGGCGCAGAAACAGAAACACTGCCTGGAAAAAAAGACAAGAAGACGTACCACATCAGTGCGGTGTTATCCGGACTGAGATAAGTTCATACGAGTCAAAACCGTCACGTAATGATGGTCTTTCCTTCGTCAGCTGTCACTGTTCTCGCTCTGTTGGAAGGGAGCCATATTTGACAGCTATATCACGTGACAAATGCTGGGGGAAAAAAAAGGTTGACTCGTAAACGTTATAAGGGCGCAAGACCCGGCTGAAAGTCATGCTGCGCGGCAGAGAGGAGTTTATCTCTAAAATGTTTGGGGAGAATGGTTACCAAAAGGAAGTGTCGTCATAAAACAGGAATGAGTTATCAGAGTAATCTAAGTTACTTGTTCTTTAACAGCTGACAGTATATTTGTGCAGATGAGAAATAATAAAGTAGAAGCTCCGCTCACTTGGTGGTTCTTCACGGTCACGGGCAATAAATGGTGTGGACTCGCTGTTTCCATTGTAAGAAAAATAATTTATGTAAAGAAAATGTTTAAAGGCAAAGCCTTTAAAAACGTCATATCAAACACACAAAATGTCATTTAAAACTTCATAATGAATGAAGCTCTGTTAGAGGAAATCATTTCAGCTGACTTCAATAGATTTTTCTTTCTTTCCCTTTTTTTTCTTAAACTTAAAATTATTTGACTAGAAAGTCTCTTTTCATGTCTCTGTTGTTAATGAGTCCCCGAGGCTCAATGGGATTATTTTGTAAAAAATAAAGGTTGAATGAATGAAAATGTGTTCTTGCATGCTCATTTTCAATAATTTCTAACTAACTTTAGTAAAGCAAAAACACAAGCGTGTGTTTATTTCCTATTATTTTCCAAACGTGTTACCGTGGAAAAATATTACTGGGTCGTCAAATTATCAAATAAAAGTTTACAGAAAACCCTGCACATGATGGAAAAGACATCATGAAGTAATCATTTTCTCCCAGACGATGGCAGTGAAGCACAAATAAAGACCTAATAAAGCCACGAAGAAGATAATCTAAAGCAGCCAATCAGGAGCCTGCGCACTAACCAATCAGAAAGCAGGACCAAAGATGGCGGAATCAGAGTTGAGCGTAAGGTAAGAAATACTGTAGTCACAAAGTTAATTTAACAGTTGCACTGTTTAAATAATTTCAAGGGAGTGTGTCAGTGATTAAACACGTCTGTATAACATGTCTAGCCATTAAGTCAAAATAATATCAGCGGAACCATTCAACAACTCATTTTAGCTTAGTTAGCACCACGCTCGTAGCTTAGCGAGTGCTAGCGGCTAAATTTGAAACGGTTCGCTGTAGCGCGGCGCCGCATGTCAACAACAGCAAAATCAAGTTTCAATGGGTTAGTGAGATGATTCAGGTAGAATGATGTATTACCTTGTGTTTGTGTATGTTGAACATATTAAATTCGCTAAAATACCCAGAGTAATAGCCACTTGACAAAGAAGCTCACGTCACATATGGTAAACCACGTAAAGTTGTTTAAAAAGTTTCATGTAGATGTACTATGAACGTTAACCTGAAAACTGAAACTAACTCAATATTTAGCTTGTTACATTTAATCAGTATGAACAAGTTTTTTTTTCTTTTTCAAATAACTAATTTGTTCTAGAAGATTACCGTACATGATTAGGACGAAACCACATACGGTTACCTAATCAAGAGAATTAGATCATGTCTGTCCTGTCTATTTGAAAAATATTATGGATTTTAAGTTGCAGATAGATTAAACATCTTGTGGGCTATAGCCTAGGGCTGTAGGGTTGGTTAAGTGTGGCAAAATATAATAAAGTTTGGTTTGAAAGTGGTTTTGACATCAAAGTTGGGGAGTTGAGTTTGAGCTTGTTAAACTTTGCACGTATGGGAAATAAATGCTCATTGAAAAAGATTTAGGAGATGAAAAAGACATGTGAAATATGTGCCAGCCTGTTTCTAGGGCCATTTAGGTGAAAACCCAGTGTGCAGGCAGTGTAAGAGAAAATAAGCGGTTTAGGTAGATGTCAAGTGAATTATGATTAAGGTATTGTTGGTGTATTTACCAATGCATATCAAAATACTATTTGTGACATGCACCTTTTGTGATGTTATTCCAACTAGACAACTGAAAGAACATTCACTACTTCATTACAATGTGTGACCACTTGAAACTGGATCTTAGTTGCCTGCTCGAAAAGCAAATAAGCACAGAGCCTACTGTACATCATGAAGTCACCTGTCAGTATGGCACTTATTGATTCTTAAGTCTAATTTACATAAAGGAGCTGAACTGCATCATTGTTTTGACATCGATACATTTCTGAAATGCAGTTACTGCTTAAGTATTTACCAACACCTGCCCTACAGAACCTCACTGACCTACACAAGGCAAGGTTAGTGAACAAGGACAGGCTGATTCTGGCAGATCTTGATCATCCACTCCATGGTGAGTGCAGGTTGCTTCCATCTGGATGCAGGTATCTTATTACCCAGATGTAGGACGAAAAGACAAAAACACTAATTTATCTCTGTAGCAATCAGGCTTCTCAATGAACAGTGATGATTTCTGTACTGTTAATTTAGTGTCTTGTCTAGTATGGATGTTTTATGTGTCACCTGACTGTGAAACAAATTGCCCCTTGGGGATAATAATGCTTCTTGAACTTGTACATTTAATTAAGCTCATTCATGAAACAGATGCTGCATGAAAAAATATGCCTTACAGTGATAAATGGCAGAACAACTTTATATAAAACAATACAGTACTCTGATTTGAATCTTTTAACCCCTTAAATCCATTACTCACAGGTGATCAGCTAAATGATTTGCTGTGTTTAATTTTATGCAATGTACTGTTGATGAACTTCAATTCTTGTGACTTGTTGGCAAGTATTTTAAAAATGTGATATCTACTGTGTATGCATTTGTTGCCAACAACAATCAAAAGAAAATTACACTGCCGAAGCAAGCAACTCACACATGAAAACTTGTTGTAATCCATTTATCAATATATAAAAAAAGATTTTATATAATTGATAAACATTTTTAATCAGGTTTAGTTATTTTTCTTTTATTGCCTCAATAGTTTCTTCAATATATTTCTTGTTAATTGTTGTCCGATAATTTTTATTTAGCCTTCATTGTTGCATAATGTTAACTTTGCTTTTAAATAATGAAGTTTTCTGAAACTGGTGGGCTATTGAAGTTTAGCATCTTGTTCGTAGGGCTGCTGCTTGGATGAAGTCAGATCAGGTTAGGTCTTTGATATGACCCAGGAGATATTTTTGTTTCCTGCTAAACATATGAAGATAAATGCATTCTATATCGGTGGTACCATAACTTGTATAATTTGTTGAACAATAGACAAGGTACAGAGACTCGTGGCTCTGACTATTATTAGCTGAAGTATAGAAACATTGCTAATAAGTGATTTAACAAAGAGCCTTGTCAACCAACCACATCCATTCCTGATTACTGCTGTTGCTTCATTGTAACAGTTGAGGCTAAATATCCTACTGGCCTTCATTCCTAAAGTAAATTTGTTTTCTCTAGTCTGTCTCAAGACCTACAGCATTTCACAATCCATCATGGTGTCCCAACCTCAGCTTTGAAAAATCAGTGTTCTACCTCTGGTAGTAGCCTGGGCAGTCTAGCTGAGAGTGGTCTCAGAGTTTATCCTGGGTGTTTAGTAAATAAAACGGTCCAGAAATCCTGAAACTACCCTGATTTGCTTAAAGTATTAAGACTAACAATTTATGATTTTGCATTTAACAGAGGGATAGATACTTTCATGTGTTCAGTACCTATACATTCTTAGTATTGGTAATTGTTTTACTGAACGATGCCTCTTTCCTTCTCTTAGGAGCTGTCGAGAGTTATGGACCATTCTACTGGGAAGATCAGCATTGAGAGAGCCGGTATATTTGCTTGCTATTATGTATTGATCAGTCATTTTTTTTGTACTTTTGCAGGTCTTGACTTTGTGACCAAGTATGTAAAACAATGTGTGGGTTTTTTTTTTTTTTTTTTTTTTTTTTTTTTTTTTCGTTTTATGGTTCAGGCTCAGATAGAAGGAGAGCTTGACAGACACTGGGACAGACTGCATCAAGGACTCAGTTACTACAAGCCACCCAGGTGCAGTTTAGCTTAAGTTTATATAGATCAGCTGCATAATTTTTCCTTGTTAAATTGTTTATTTTCTGCATCACCGTGTAGCTCATCCTCTGCTGGGAAAGTGAAAGATAACAAAGATGTGGCACAGCCACTGAAAGACTTTGGTTTGAGGATTAGTAAATTATTGGTAAGATGATATATTACACATCTTGTAGTCTTCAGTTGGTGTATTTTTTATTCATTTTGTAACTGAATATTTTGATGATGTTGCAGAATCTGGATGAGCAGCAGAGTGTGCAGCTTTTACAGTGTTATCTACAGGAGGACTACAGAGGAACCCGTGATTCCTTAAAGGTTTTTGTCCTCTTGTTTTAGTTCAACTAGAACTAAAGAGCTTAGGTGGTGAAAAATGAAATTGCGAAGATTATAGTTAACTAGAATCTTCTCAACAGGTTGTTCTGAAGGATGAGCGGCAAAGCCAGGCACTTCTGCTTAAGGTAAGTACAAAAATCTGCAGTTATAAACTTAAAGTTTACTCATTTTGGCATGATGGTTCTGTATTTTCATCCACAGATAGCAGATTATTACTACGAGGAGCGCATGTGTCTGCTCAGATGTGTTCTCCTCCTGCTGACATACTTTCAGGATGAGCGACATCCTTATCGGGTGAGAGGCAAATATACGTTTTTCTATTATTGTTTTTTTCTTTAATAAAAGATGTGGGCATTTTTATGTAACTTCATTTGTGTTTGTTTTCTATCAAGGCGGAGTACAGTAACTGTGTCAATAAGTTGGAGAAAGACCTGGTCAGCAACTATCAGTCGCAGTTTGAAAATCTCTTCAAAGCTGAGGCGCCAACATGGGAAACTCACGGCAACCTCATGGTAAACAAAAGCTTTAGATTTGATTATCACTGTGTTGTAACCTGTTTACTCACCGCGGGG
>JARVGQ010000672.1:13676700-13687862 GCA_031762355.1 Hypsolebias martinsi | reverse complement strand
GAGACGCGAAACGCCGGTTACCGGGAACGCCGGAAACCGGGGGTCACCTGTAATGTTGCACAATGTCATCACTGTATGTTATCATACTGTGGCAAAATTAGTCTCTGCATTTAACCCATCCACCACCAGGTGGTGCAGTGGGCAGCGTGCACCGGATTAGAAGGCTCACTGTTGATTTTTGAGAAAATTAAAGGATTTTAAGTGCACCTTTTAGTCCGAAAAATACAGTAAATATCAAACTGTGATTTATGGGAAGTTAAAACTCGTTTTTTTTTTTTTTTTTTTTTCCCTTAGTGCTGAGGGGATGAAGGCAGGAAACTATGGTAACCTGTTGGTCCAGATTGAGCAGCCCAGGGGCGAGTATGCAGTGACGATTGCCTTCCTTCGTCTCATTACAACTCTGATTAAGGTAGCAACAGTTTTAAAAGACACAGTCTTCTAATCTGAAGTCCTGTTGTGTAAAAGGTGGCATTCATGTTTATCTGCATTTCAGGGTCAGCTTGGCAGCACCCAGAACAAAGGTCTGATCCCCAGTGTGCTGCTGGTGTTAAAGGAGATGCTGCCCACATACCATAAGTGGCGCTACAACACCTATGGAGTCAGAGAGAGAATAGGTAGATTATTATTTTTTGAATTTATTATTTTACTATTTTTCACAACATTAGGAGAAAAAAAAAAACTAACAGCTGGCTTCGTTGTTGCTGCAGGTTGTCTGATTTTGGAGTTGATTCACGCCATTCTCAATCTGAGTCCAGAAGCAGAAGACCATGGCAGGTATTGTCACAAAAATGTTATTTGTTTGTGTAATTTTCTGTAAAATATACAGAAAGCTTGTGTTTACTTCTTTGTTAACAAGATGAACAATTGTGTCATCAACAATTCTTATTATTTCATGTTTTGGCAAAGGTACTGTGATAAAAGTTTCACTGAATAAAATATGATTTAGACCTAATAGATATTTGGTTGTGAATTGACTGTTTTCTTTCTCGGTGCAGCACTCCCACCCTGCAGTCTCTCTGCATCTACAGTCTGGCAAACACTGAAGCTGGACAAGCTGTTGTCAACATTATGGCAGTCGGAGTGGACACCATAGACCTAGTGCTCGCTGCACAGCCCAGCAGGTGAACAGTCAGTGATGCGTGCATGCTAGTTTTAATTTACCAGTATAGTGTATACAGCTGTATTGGTTCTTGTAAATTTAGCAGTCATATTTGTCTGTTTGTTCTTCCCGACACTGTCCAGCTGTGGCTCTGAGGGTCCTGGTCAGGTCATGATCCAGACAGTCAAACTGGCCTTTTCCGTCACAAACAACGTTATTCGTCTGAAGCCACCATCTGATGCGGTGTCCCCCCTAGAGCAGGCGCTGACGCAACACGGAGGTCACGGCAATAACCTCATAGTTGTCTTGGCCAAATATATTTACCACAAACATGACCCAGCACTACCTCGTCTCGCAATCCAGCTCCTCAAAAGGCTTGCCACTGTAAGACTCCCACTGCAGTGCATTTATCTGGTACCTGGTGAGCTTAATGTGTCACTGAATGTTGCTGTTAAACTGCAGGTGGCTCCGATGTCAGTCTACGCCTGCCTTGGCAGTGATGCAGCAGCCATCAGGGATGCATTCCTTACTCGGCTGCAGAGTAAGACAGAAGATATGAGGATCAAAGTGATGATCTTGGAATTCCTCACTGTTGCTGTGGAAACCCAGCCAGGCCTCATTGAGCTCTTCCTCAATTTGGAAGCGAAAGATGGAAGCGAAGGGTCAAAGGTACAAAATTCAAGAAACTTTTTTTTTTATTATTATTTTATTGCTGCATCTGGATAACATATTTGGTTCTAACTCATAGGAGTTCCTGCTGGGTGAGTGGAGCTGTCTCCATGTGGTGTTGGATCTGATTGACTCCAAACAGCAGGGGAAGTACTGGTGCCCCCCACTTCTTCACAGAGCAGCCCTGGCCTTCCTCCTGGCCCTGTGGCAGGATCGCAGAGATAGTGCCATCTCAGTTCTGCGCACCAAGTGAGTGTTTCCTTTGAACAACAACCTGAAAATGCATCCAGATTTATGCTGAGGGAAACTGCCTTTTTTTTTTCTGCAGAGAAAAATTTTGGGAAAATTTGTCAACACCTCTTTTTGGAACCCTTATTCCTCCTTCAGACACCACAGAGGTATTGATTTATTGATTTTGATTTTCAGCTGCAGTTTGCACTTTACTAAACAGATCTATTCACTCAGAGTTGTCATTTGTCCTCAGCCCTGTGTCCTGGAGGCCTGTGCATTTGTCATGAAAATTATTGGCCTGGAGATTTACTATGTTGTCAGGTAGAATTACAGTCCACATTTGTGTTTTTGACTAGAAATACACAGATCATGTACTGATATTTCCTGTGTGGGTTGCTGCAGCGGTTCTTTGGAGCAGTCTCTGAAGGATGGGCTTCAAAAGTTCTCTAACGCACGGCGTTATGAGTACTGGTCCCAGTATGTCAAGTCTCTGGTGTGTCATGTGGCAGAGTCTGAGGAGGAGGGCATCTGCTACTTCTCAGAGACACAGATGTTGATCGCTGCATGGCGGATGCTGCTGATTCTCTCCACCAGCCACGTATGTCACAGTGAATTCAGTAGTTTAGACATTTTGTGGATGCAGAATATCCTTTTGTTTACTTCCTAGAAATATTTGAACCAGTTTACAGCTCTGTTCATTTAGGAAAAAAAAAACAAGCTTTCATCACTTTTGAAGTTCTTAAAAAAAATTTTAGCTGCTGGTATATTAAGCAGCCTATTTGAATTTTGGGACAAATTTAGATGAACATATTAAATGTCACATTTACGAGCTTGTGTTAAATTTCTTTATTTGACAAATGTCATACTAAGAAATATACTGAGCAGACATGAACATTGTTTTAATCTGATGCTGATCTCAGGCTGATGTGATGCACCTGACTGACGACTCCACCAAGATGAAACTTTTTATGGATGTCCTTGATGGGACTAAAGCAGCTGTAAGTCATGCAGTTAAACATACTGTGTAATTTATAGCTTCTTGTGCTTTTTAAATTTAAATTTTTATAGTTTCTATAACTCCCCGCCTCTTGCCTTTTTCAGCTGACCACACCGACGTCTGTGCCTTGTCTCCGTCTCGGATCCATGATGGCTACGCTGCTGCTCATCCTGCTCAAACAGTGGAAAAGGTCTGTGTGATGCTTTTGACCAGGAAGCGTCATTTTTATCGTCGAGTCTTGTTCTCTGATGGACCGTCCTGTCTGCAGTGTTGTAGTGGCAGCTCCGGACATCCTGTCTCCTCTCTCCCTCATCCTGGAAAGTGTCTTACAAGCTGACCAGCAGATGATGGAGAAGACCAAAGCCAAAATCTTCTCTGCACTCATTTCTGTGCTGCAAATTCAGGGACTCAATGGTAGGAAACATGCTTTTATTTTATTTTTTCTTCATGTTGGAAACAAACACTTCAGTGACTGATTTGACTTTTGGATCGTAAACTAGGTGGAGATATTTCCCAGCTGCCCCAGCTGTTGCTGTCCATGTGCGAGACGGTTAAAGACGAGGTGCTGGCTCTCATCGATAGCACTCGTCACATGAGACAGATGGAAGACACGGTGGAGAATGAGGACAGCATGGAGACGGATTCACCTCGGGGTCTACACAAGGACCAGAGAGACGGGGTAAGCAAGGCAAAGAGGCAGCGTTGAGTATTTTATAAAAAATATATCACCTTTAAGTTTCAAATTCTTATTTTCAAAGTTTAATTCTAGTATTTTAAATATTTCTGAATATCATCATTAGTTTTTATTGTAAATTATCAGTAATAAAGTGGAAATATTTCATTGATAACTTCTATTTTTGTCTTTAGTTAAAAATTTGACTACTGAAAACATTTGGGAAACCTAATCAAAATGAACTTGTGACAGAGCCTGAGTAGTGCCTATAGCTTCACGTTCAGTCCATTCTAAATTATCTTCACACCACTTGTTTTTTTTTTATTATCAGGTGTGTGTTTTAGCGCTCTACTTAGCCAAGGAGCTGTGTCGCTCCGATGAGGATGGTGAGTACTGGGTGTCAGTGATGAGGAAGGTCCCAGTCCTGCCCTCGGTGCTGAGCGCTGTGGAGCTCAGCCTGCGTTCCAAACAAAACCTTTATTTCACCGAGGCTGCTCTTCATCTGCTGCTCACACTAGCTCGAACTCCACAGGTAAAAACTGTTATCCTTCACGATTTAATTAAATCGTCTTTTTATATATGAATCCAATATTTTACTTGTCTTTGTTCTTTCAGGGGGCAGCAGCTGTTGCTGGAGCTGGAGTCATCCAAACTATCTGCCTCCCTCTTCTGAGTGTGTATGAGGTCTCATCAAATGGTGCATCACAGGTAAACTAAACAGTATTGTTGCTGTCACTTTGTATTTTCTGTGTTTGATGAAACAACTGTGACTATTCATGCATACACTGCATTAATATGATGTAACAAAAGTGTATTCATGTCGTTGAGCAGAGTTTCTCTCGGAAGTCCCAGGACTCCACCTGCTGGCCGGGTGTGTATCGCCTCTGCATGTCTTTAATGGAGAGTCTTCTCAAGACTCTACGCTACAACTTCATCGACGAAGCCCTGGACTTTGTCGGAGTTCATCAGGAACGTATATTGCAGGTATTACTGCAAACACAAAAAGGATGTTGTGACGGAAAATACCACTGCGAATTTGTTTTTTTGTAAGACTCCTGTTAGGCCAATTAATTCAAACAGAATTTTTCTTTCTTAAAATTATCTTTACTACCATATTTTCCACCGTACACGTCGCACCACCCTATAAGTCATATCAGTCCAAATATGTCTAATAAAGTGGAAAAATCCATAAATATGTTGGTTCGCCGTATACGTTGCATCTATTATGTGTCACCGCTGACAACCCGGAAATGCGTGCCGGTGTTGTGCCAAGAATCAATTGGCTGCCAAATGGCGGCCGCAGGAGCGTTCACAGGAGGACTTTATCAAGAATTTAACAAGATTAACAATTAAAAACAATTATTTGTTTGCTCAAAATTATAGTAAAGGTGTGTTTCAGTTGAACTTTTACTTAATAAATGCACTTTAATGGCAAAATCAACTGCATCTCAAAAGTATTTGCTGTCTTGTTGCTCCGGGAGCGCGCAGAGGGAGGAAATTGGGAAGGAGGAACGCTGCACATTTCTTTGAAATTTAACAAGATAAGCAACTAAAACAATTGTTTGTTTGCTCGACATTATAGTAAATGTGTGTCTCAGTTGAACTTTTACTTAATAAATGCACTTCAATGGTCAAATCAGCTTCATTTCGCCGGGGCAGCGCAGCAAAATGAAGCTGATTTGACGTTTGCTCAAAGTGAGCAGATCGAAGGTGGCAGTCTGTGGCAAGCCAATTGTGTCATTAATAGACACTTTTGCCTACTACATGACAAAACGGCATGCCATACTAAAGTGCCATCTAGCAGCTGGAAATGGTAGTGTTCAATATTTTCAGTCAGAATGAATGAAAACGGTCATATCTCAGCCAAAATTTTGTTTATAAATATGGGGGGGGAAATCCATAAATAAGTCGCAGGGCATGCAAATTATGTAAAAAACCCACGACTTACAGGGCAAAAAATACAATGTTTGAAACAATAACTTCCATTTAAAATTCACTATACAGTAAAAATGTCTGGTTTTTCAGCTATTTCAAACCTGTTAGATCATATATTTCTAATCCATATATTTGCAGATGTATTTTGTTGTAACTTTTTATTTGTTAATTCACTCACATTATTTAACTCTCAGTTCAAGTCCGTGGTTTTGTACATCCCAGAAGTGTTGTGACCAGTTGAAAACAAACTCAAAGTGTTTCTTTCCCCTCTGCTCAGTGTCTGAACGCGGTTCGAACAGTGCAGAGCCTGGCCTGTTTGGACGAGGCAGATCACACAGTTGGATTCCTTCTGCAGCTCTCCAGCTTCTGTAAGGAGTGGCAGTTTCACCTGCCTAATCTGCTCAGAGATGTGCAGGTAAGTCTGAAAGGAAACGCCGTTATCAAAAGAAACAAAGCCGCGGTTTAGTTTTCTTATTCATGTTTCCTCACCTTTGCTGTGCAGGTAAACCTGTGTTACCTGTGCCAGACCTGCACATATCTGCTCCACAGTAAAAAGATGCTCCATCATTATCTACAGGTCAGAAATCTAGATAATTAAAAAAAACAGATTCTTACAAATACCAGTGCTGTAGTATCATAACTTTGTTTGTTTGAAGGTGAAGAATGGTGAGGCGTTGCCTCCTGGTCCTGTACCTCGGGCACAGCGGCCTCCTCAGGACCTGACTAAAGATGCAGCAGGAGGTGGGGAAAGAGAAGAGGCCGAGCAGAAGGCCCTGCTGGCCGTACAGTGCAGCCTTCTAAAGATCCTCAGTAAAACTCTGGCCACTCTGCAGCACTTCACTCCAGACTGCTGCCAGATACTCCTGGACCAGGTCAGACTGCTCAGATCACACTTCTTCTTGTCATGTTGGTTATTTGTGCTGATTTTTTAAACACAGGAACAAAAGAGTAAAATACTGATTGTGTTTGTGTGTCAGTGTATGGACCTGGCTGAGTACAGGACCCTGTTTGTGCTCAGCTTCACAACCCCTGCATTTGACCCTGATGTAGCCCCGTCTTTTGGGACCCTGCTGGCCACCATTAATGTGGCTCTGAGCATGCTGAGCGAGGTAAAGCTTGAATATAAAAATATATAATTCCTGCAGTAGATTTAGGATTACTTAATGGTGTTTATTTACAGATAGAGAAGAAGAAGGAGCCAGCTTCTGTGAGCATAGCTTCCCTGGCTTCCTCAGAGGAGATCCAAACTCTAAAGTGAGTAAATCCTGATACCTTCACTGGACTTTGATCACTTTAATTTAAGGAAAACGTTTGAATAAATGTTAACTTTGAGTTTCTCTTTTTCAGGTCATTGCTAATGTTCACCATGGAGAACTGCTTCTACGTGCTAATCTCTCAGGCTGTTCGATGTCTCAAAGATTCCTCCATCCTCCCTCGAGACAAACAGAGGCTGAAGCAGGAGCTCAGCTCTGAGCTGGTGAGATCTCTAACCCGCTCGTTTGAGCTGATGAAGCTTGTAAAGAGAGGTTCTGGTCAATGTTTTTACAGCACAGCCAACAGGTGTAACAAACGAGCAGTAGTATGTCTAGCTTTCTCACACAGAACTCCATTGTTGACCTGAAACCAAGTAAAACCGCAACAACATCTAATAAAATAGTCAAAGTGCTATGTGTTGTCATCATTGTGTTTCTATACAATGATGAAATTAGTTCTCTGCTTTTAACCTATCACACCCGAGATACACACAGGTGGAGCAGTGGACAGCTATGTAAGCGTCCAGGAAGCAATTATGGATTGGGTGTCTTGCTCAAGTCCCAAGTCTGTTGCCCTACCACTGCACCACAGCCGTCCCACTTAAGATAACATTGCTTTGGTTACAGTAGGGAATAATATAGTTTTAGTACAATAAATTAAATGCGCCCAAGGTCCATTTATTCAGATTTATGTTAAAAATAAATCTGAGCTACTTAAAAGTGAATTACAGTAGTCCCTCGTTTATCTAGGGAGATCCATACCTTGAAGACCCACGCATGATAAGTGAAAACCCGCAAAGTAGGAATAGTAGTACAAGTAGTGTAGTACAAGTAGTGATTAGTGTGTGTGTGTGTATATATATATATATATAGATATATATATATATATACAGTATATAGATATATATATAGAGAGCACAGAATGTCATGATTTCAGTTCTCTGCCTTCTCTGCTCTTTGCCACCTGCAAGCACTCTTGGCCACGCCCAATTCTCCGCCCTGCGTGGTGAGCAGCTGATCAGCTGCAGCAGGGAGTTTATCCTGCAGTGTGGGCTGCACATAGGTGCAGGAGGAATATTTTTCTGCAGCTCTCGGCTGTATAAATGTTCAGCAGGTGCTAAATAATTTAAAATTTATTTTGAATAAAAATGCCATGCCTATCGTGCATCTCATCCATCAATCAGCCAATTTTGTGTCATGTCCAATCGTACTTTGAAAAACCGCAATGGAGCGAGCCCGCGATAAACAAACAGCAAATTAGCGAGGGACTACTGTATAAATATTTTGTCACTACAGGTATTTATCTTGCCAGGTGTGTTGCTGTATTTGGGGTATTATAAAAAAAAAAAGTAGTTTCAGCTGTAAATTGTTTAGTTTATTTGTGAGAGTCTGATTAACACAAATGTTCATCCCATGATTATTTAAAACAGAATACTTAGTTATTATTGTTACTCTCCTTGTTTCATCTAGTCTAAGAAAATATTACATTTATAATTATTGGTTTGTTTTATTTTTTATTATGCAGCCCTGTGTATAGAAATTGTGGAGCAGTATTTCAAAGTTAAGAGACAATAAATTTTAAGTCATCTTCATGTTTTCCTCTTTAGAGTACTCTTCTTTCCAGCCTGTGCCGCCACTTACGCAGGGGCTCTCCATTATCTCCAGCCAGCGGCCTCCTCCCCTCCATTCAGTCCAAACCCTCCGCATCAGGGTCAAAGGCGAGCCACGAGGGCCAGGAGCCCATCATCCAGCTCGTCCAGGCCTTCGTCAGACTTGTGCAAAGATAAAAGTGGGTTCCCAACACCCCAACGTCATAAATTATCAGCGTTTTACTTTTAAAGTCTTCTCCTGTAAACAAAAACAACTTACATTTCATACCTGTAGATTATACACACACACATACATAGAAGTTTGACTTTGAGTGTTTATTCTAGTATTAGTAGTATATTGCAAAACATTCATGGGTGTCAAAAACTGAACACTTGATTCTAATTTTGTAAAAACTA
Source organism: Hypsolebias martinsi (assembly GCA_031762355.1). NCBI lineage: Eukaryota > Metazoa > Chordata > Actinopteri > Cyprinodontiformes > Rivulidae > Hypsolebias > Hypsolebias martinsi. Next base: position 13,678,999 of record JARVGQ010000672.1, on the reverse strand, counting down.
AATTGAAACAGAACCAACATGTTTAAAACATTTATAAGCTGCCTGATGTGTTTTCTATCGGCGAAGAGCTGAGACTACAGACTTCAGTGCTGGTCTTCATCAGTCACTGACTGTGGTCCACTGTTTCAGACCTAGTTTTATAGGTTACCATGACAACCATAAAGATTTCAAGTGCTCCTTAAGTGTAAACTTTGAACGACTAACTGATAAGGCTGATGTTATAAAGCTGTTACTCTTTTCCATTTTTTCCTCTAAGTCTTGACCTGAATTATTTTTGATTGTTATTCAGTTCACATTCTGAAGTGACGGCAAAGATTTGTACTTTAGGATCAATTTTATGCTAATAAAGGGACTTTTGTATCAGTCAAGGTTGTTTTTCCTTTTAATAAATGATGCTGCAGACGGCTGGATTGACCATGTGTCTTTACTGCATTTGAACATAATTCTTCACATTAGCTCTAAACCATCTTGTACAAAGGGTGAAAACAAATTAAAAACTTGTAATAAAATACATTTTCATATTCTTATATGCAGCTTATAAAAGAATAGAGGAAAATATTTAAATTGCATGAATTTCTATTTACAAAAGTATTTTTCATTCAAAAGAAACTTTTTTTACAACTTTAGTACCAAAACTAAATTAAAGGCAGTGGATGTGCAATTGGGTTACAAAAGGCTTTGCTTTTTGGGACAAAGTGACAATTTTACAGCAGGGCAGGAAAACATCTGTTTAAGAAGCAACATTAATACAGGCAGGACTGGGTGTTAAACCTGAAGGTTTAGTAGCAACAATGCAAAGATGCATCGCTGTGAAGATGTGACGATTCAAAGTTTCTTCCTTCAGTTTGTAGAAACGGAGAAACTTGTCTACTCGGGCTGCGTGAACTTCATGTCCGTTAATGACCATTGACCGGGACCTCCTGAAAAACAGGCGGATGGTGGGTCGTAACACTGGATATAAAGATTACTGCACAGCTTTGAGCACAAGCATACAGGATAACACCGATCACAAAAAATAAGCATGCATGTGGCATGTTTTGTAAAAGATTTGACATTTGGATCAATGTCCTCACAACCTCGCTGAGAATAAGATAATTTTTAGGTAAAGTGAAGCCTGTCTGAACCAGCTGCCATTTTCAAAGCTGACCAGTCAAATATATTAGCTTTATTATTATTAGCTTTATACTGTAAGAGTTGAGGAAAAAGAAAAAGTTATGCTCCTATAGATGTTAGGTACCTGACATTTTCACTGAATCATGGTATTACCAGACTTCAGTGCTGCACGATAACCAACAGGGAAAAAAAATATTCAGCTTTAGACTAAAGTTGAATATTTATGCATTATGCAAGCTTGCATAATGCAAAATAAGTTTCACATTTGACACTTTTGTGGAGAAAGTCAACTTTTTTTTTTTTGCTTACCCTAAAATGTAACGTAAAGAGGAGAAATTGGCAAATGAGCATAGTTGAAAAAATGTCAAATTCCTTCTTTTTTCTTTTTGTAAAAATGTTTCTTCATGCATCACAAATCAGATACACAAGAAGCAGAGCTTTACTAAATCCAAATTGTCTGAACTGGACCCCATTCAGACCTGGACTAACATGTCATGGATGATCAGATCACATGGAAACTGATTAATTTAAACAGGATGGAGTTAACTATATGGAACATTCATTTGTGCTGTAACAAAGTGAAGGACCCCTTACAACTGATCTCACACTAGAAGCAGGTATCACCTTGATAAAAACTAAAAACAATACTTTCTGTAACATACAATGTTAATCTAAAATTAACAGCTTTTGGGGCAATATTCTGATTGCAAAACATTGTTCACCTCATCACAAGAATCTGAGCGTCCCAGTGCTATGTAACGAGTTTGTTCGTGTTCAAAGTGATGTGTGGAAAACAGCTCAGCCTGCCGGTGAACAATCATAAGGTTGAACACTTCTTAATGTTTTTGTCTCTGCTGAGTTTTTAATAGAAAGTTCTGTAAAGTCAAATTATATTTGTTTGGTTCTTTCATATTGCATCTGCAACACTACTTAAGTGTGGTAAGAAATATATGGACAACTTATGGACAGATCTTTACACATTTCAGTGAGATTTATTTGCACTCAGAACGAAAGTTACGAATGTAAGTACGGTTCTATGAATCCCGGATGACCGCCAGAGGGCGGTGCTGAAAGCACTGAATGTTCCCTTCGTGCATGCGCTAATTATATCAACGACCTGGACTAGTGCTCAGGCTTTCACCGGGTCTGTGATTACAGTCATCTTGACCCGGTGAGAGATGTGAGG
>JARVGQ010000672.1:13643606-13670323 GCA_031762355.1 Hypsolebias martinsi | reverse complement strand
GATTTTATCTGTTTAACTTGTTGTTTTATTGTATTTTAAATTGAGTTTTTAGTTCACTGAGTGGTTAGTTTTGTAGCACTGTTTTTATGCGTTATTTTATCTTGTATGTAATGTTCAGCACTGTTTCAGCTGTGGCTGTTTTAAAGCGCTTTTTAAATAAAGCTGATGATGATGATGATGATGATAATCAGATTCCATTGGTTTTCAGGGTGTACCGGGATCCAACGGAGGCAGATGACGACAACACTGAGCAGCTGCCTGATGAAATAAGGGACGAGGCTCAGAGCGGTGATTGGAAGGGCCCTTGGGAATTAATGACCCAGGCTAAACTCATAGCAGAGGTAATACTGAACCAAGATCTCCCATTAGTAGATCTCCCTGATGTCCCCCATGAAGTTGGAGCCAGGCGTTCAAATCTGCATTATTATACCACTAGTTTAGACGCTTGGGCAGTACAAGGGGCTAGGTCTAAACAAAAAAACGCCAAATATCTGGTGACGCCAGATTCCTGGGAGCGACATGGGGTGCTGCAGAGCACCGGAACCGCAGCACAGTGAGTGGGCGATCCCAAAAGGCCTGGCTCCACCCAGAGGATTAGGGTCTCTGTACACATGGTTGTAGCAACATTCAGGGCGGTATACTCTATCAGAGCTATAATAAACCCAACTGAAGAAAGCCCAGATGACGTGGAAAAGTCCAAACCCGGTAAAACGGACAAGAAATGGAGTGGGCTTAATGCATGGGCCCGCAAGACGAGGAAATGGATGCACACATGCAAGAAACCAGAGAACCAAGACCGAAACGGAGGGGTGCTAGAGCCATCAACGGGTCACACTGCAACCAAGACAAAGGTAATAAATTAAGAAAACCATGTACCAGATGTTCAACACGTTTTTGTAAAGGAAAAGACAATGTAAAATTAGTACATCTGGTTGAAACATGTGCGGGCAGGGAAGAAAACCTAACTATAAGGGACATACTGGATGACAATCCATTCAGGATCTTACCCAGAACACCCGTATTGAAACTGTTAATTCAACAGTCCAGGACTGGACCATACAAACCGGCCCTGATTAATCGTGGCAAACTGATAATGTTAGATCGCCCTATAAAAGGATTACCCAATGCTCACAAATGAGACAAGAAACTACTATAGCACATGTGTAAAATATGAGCGGGGAATGGCTTTGACTAAAGCGTCTCGCAAATCCATCCATCCATACATTCTCTTCCGCTTATCCGGGGTCGGGTCGCGGGGGTAGCAGCCTAAGTGAGGAGGCCCAGACTTCCCTCTCACCAGCCACTTGGACCAACTCCTCCAGGGGAATTCCAAGGCATTCCCAGGCCAGCCAAGAAACATAGTCCTTCCAGCGTGTCCTGGGTCTTCCCCTGGGTCTCCTCTCTGTGGGACATGCCCGGAACACCTCACCAGGGAGGTGTCCAGGAGGCATCCTAACCAAATGCCTGAGCCACCTCAACTGGCACCTCTCGATGTGGAGAAGCAGCGGCTCTACTCTGAGTCCCTCCTGGATGACTGAGCTTCTCACCCTATCTCTAAGGGAGAGCCCAGACACCCTGCGAAGAAAACTCATTTTGGCCGCTAATATTCGTGATCTCGTTCTTTCGGTCACAACCCAAAGCTCATGACCATAGATGAGTGCAGGAACGTAGATCGACCAGTAAACTGAGAGCTTCGTCTTTTGACTCAGCTCTCTCTTCACCACGACAGACCGGTACAGCACCCGCTTCACTGCCGACACTGCACCTATCCGCCTATCGATCACTCGCTCTATTATACCTTGACAAATAATAAAAACAAACCAAAAACAAAAACAAAAAAAACTTGCTTACATATGAAACATTTATGCACAGCCCACCCCGCCCCCCACCCCAGAAACACACAGATACATTCAGGTAAGATACAATGAAAGGGAGAGGGGAAGCCATTTGATAGTAAACCAGACACCTGGTTTTGAGTTGCAGCCTCACTCAACTGTGTCAGTAGGACTTAAGAGCAAAAGGTCACACACTCCCATTAGTGTGTGTGTGTGTGTGTGCATGTATGAGGTCTTCAATGAGTTCCTTTGACAGAGTCACATTTCAAAGTTACAGTGCTTTGGAATAATGGAAATAATAATGACTCCTCAGATTGGTAAGGTTGGTAATTAGTGTGCAGTTTCAGGTTGACAAGAGAACAGCTCTGAATAAGGAAATACCGTATTCAGAATTGCACGCTCCATGAACAATTTGCTGTGGAATAACTGTGAATCATTGTGATTGCGTGCACACCTTTGCAGCTCCTCTCTGCTGGAGTGTAAAGAATTCTGCAGCAGTGAGTTTTCCTGGCTGCAGTGCTCCAGTCTCTCCTTCAGTCGGATGTTTTCCTGTTTCAGAGCTTCACACTCCTTCCTGCTCTGCTCCAGTTTGGCTGTCCGCCTGGCCAGAGTCTCCCGGAGCTTCTCATTCTCTTTCTGCTTGTCTGAAGAGAGTAAAGTTGTAAAGTAAATGTTTACATACCACTGAAATGTGCGTTATTTTAGAATAAAATAGTGAAAATTTAAACATATAATTGATTGTAAACATTTTGCTCGTTATCAGGATCAAGTTTATGACTTTTGAATCTACAAGCCAGTAGTTTGATAGGTCCTTGAAGGATTGGTGGGGGGCACAGGTAGGAGGGGGGAACATACATTGAGGGGCCTTGAACCCCGGTCATAAATGCTTGCAGTTCTAGCCAAATGTGTTACCTCGCGATCCTACGCTGAGCTGTTCCTTTAGGGTTTGATTTTGTTCCCAGAGATATCGCACCTCGTTAACCAGCTGACCCTGCTCGTCATTGCCGTGAATAAAAATGTTTGTGGCTGCTAAATTAAAAACAGCACAGACACATTTGTCAGTAAACACTCAAGGACATGACTACAGTGGATGAGAGAAAATAGAATTCATATGCACAGAGTTCAAAAATAGAATAAAACTGTTGTGTTCAATGCAGACCTGGGTCTTTCTCCACCTCAGCCAGCCTCCTCTCCAACTGTTCCCTCAGGCAGTCGTTGGTGCGAATGCTTTCTTCGAGACGTTGTCGTAAAGCTCTGATTTCCTGCAAATGTTCTGCCAGCAGGTCTAATAGAAACGCGCACAAAGGCCAAAAGAAATGCACAGTTAAACACAATTGCAATACATATCAGCCTACTAATGACATGTAATTACCTGAATTCATCATGTGAGGCTGTTCTTCAGCTGTCTGTGGTGAGATAATGTCTTCGTCTTGTTTCTGTGCTCCTGTTTGAGGCCCTGAGACCTCCTGGTCATGGCCCTGCTCCTGCTCCTGGTGATGAGAACTAGCCTGGGCCATAATTGAGCGATGCAGTTCTAGTTCACTGCGTAGGGTGGCGTTTAGCTCCTCCTTGCTTCTAAGCTGCTCCTGCAGGAGTCCGTTCTCCCTCTGAAGGCCTTGCAGTCTGCTGGCATTGTTTACGTTGCCAGACACAACTTTTTCCTGAGCTCCTCCTACAGGAGGGTCAGCTGCTCCTATCCTGTAAGCGTAGTTCTGCTGGCCTGAGCAGGAACAAGAAGACAACGACAAATTAAATTTGACAAATTAATTTAATTTAAACTGATCGTATTTGAATTAAGTCTGAACAGCTTTTATTTAGTAAACTTTTATTGAATGAAAGAGCCATTTCGTCATTAACTATTCATCAGAATCACTCAATCCACAAAATCCCAAATTAAAAATAGATAAAGTTCAAAAGCAACAGGCAAGTTTTGAGCCCACACCCAGGCATTAAACAAGCTTTACACAACTCTTTTATACCCTTTGCTGCACCTTTCCACAGGGAAATACAATTTGAGGGGCTGAACAGGATAGGCACCACTGAATAATGCAACTTTAAGTGGAGGTGCATTGAAACTGGACACCCTTGGCTGGGTTGGTTGTCCTGCATGACGCTGCAGTGCTACAGCTGAGTGTAAAATAAGTGTTGTTACTAGAGAGGCTGTGACAAAAGTTTTGATAAAGCAAACTGAGTTCATTGTGACTCACTATTAATTTAACTTTGTTCTCAGACACACAAATAATTCCAAGATTAAGAATGTAACTAAATCGTTTGTCTCTGTACAGTATATCCCTGTGATGGACTTGCGACCGGTCCAGTGTCCCCTGCCTCTTTTACAATAACTGGTGGACATGGGCACCAGTGACCTGCGACTTGTAAAGGAAGAAGCAGGTAAAGATAATGGATCTTACTGCGTGATCGACTGCCACCTTGTGTGGAGGGGCTGCTGTGACAGGATGAAGACGTTATGTCCGAGTGGAATAGATCAGAATGAGAACTGTGGTGGCTGCTGGGACTTCTGCTTCTGATCTGACTCTGCAGGCTCTGGATGAGTCTGTTCTTCTCCTGCAGCTCTTTAGCCAATCTAAGAGATGAAATGAGACACATGAATACCAGCGTGTTAGGATTGTCAACCGCAACATGCCAAACTCATCATTTTGACAGAAAAGTAAAAGCACCGTCCATAAAGAAAAAAAGACCTCTAAAGACATGAGAAGTCGAGAAAAACTATTTCTAAAAGAAGCGTTTTCAGACGACTTTAGGTGGAAACCTACAGCTGGAAGTTTAGAGCACAGCAAACGTCACGCTGTCTGTCTGGGTCAAACCCACTCACAGGTCCAGCTGCTCCCTGGTGCTTTCAGCCAGGTGGAGGTTTTGCTGGACGAGGAGGCTGATGTGCTGATGTTGCAGCTCTCTCTCACCCTCCAACTCCAGACGCAGGAAATCTATCTCCTGCTGGATTCTAGACAGGCTGTCAGGAGGATCGTTCATGTTCTCCTCATTGGAGAGAACTGAGTGTGATGTTTGCTGAAGCTCGCCGAGACTGTTGCCAACAGTAATAATGGGTTAATGTTTTTCACACTGATCAACTCTGAAATGATACTGTATGAAGTACCGGTACTCAAAATTAAACTTCTAATTTGAGTATTTCTAAATGCAAACACACTGTAATGTAAATCTGTTTTTTTATTCTGACCATCGGTTAGCTTGATCCCTTCTCATATTAGTCTTCAAACCATGAACAACTTTTGTATATGCATCAATGCTATACATAAATGTGCAGAGGCAGAAAAACGGAGGTGAAGGTGATCACAGCTGATGCACATATGAAGTAGGAATCAAAGAAATAACAGAGCTGAGCCAGCATTTACGTGTCAACTCGGAGGTAATGTGTGCAGCTCACCGTTCAAAACAACAACCCTGCTTTCACTAGGCCTGTCACGATAATAAATTTTACTGGGCGATTACCGGTAATTGTCTCAGAAATTATTGTGATAAATGATAATATTGTTTGAAATTTGGCAATGATTAGTAATTATTGTCAAATTTAAGAAGAAATGTTGGTTAATTTTTCTGTGTAGTACCTCTTTTGACCACCGGATGGCAGTATAAGACTGTTTGAACCGAAGGTTGGATAGTGAGGGAGCGAGCAGCGTGCCTCTTTAAGAAAAATGGGAGGGAGGCCCCTTGACGTGATATGGGCTGTCTCTCTTTGGTTCTCAAAATGGCGGACACTCGATGTGGTTTGGACTCGTTAGCATAGCATTTTTCACACAAAGCTTTTAATTATATAAAAAAAATTATAATAAAAATCTGTGAACAAGTTCTCAGCTTCTTTTTGCAGAGAAAAACAACTTTTTACACAAAGGCACGGGTTTCAACTGTAAAGTTTGGAGCTTTGACAAGACAGAGAATTTTTCCCCGAGGTCGGCCTGTTATTTTAGCTTGTGGCTTAGCTTCTCAACTTAGCTGCTTTTAACAAGCCAAAAACGCGATTTCAGATGGTTAAAATTGATTTTAAAGAGAAAGGGAGGGATCAGTGAAAAGCACAGGAGTTGAGCTTTTTGTCATCCAATGTTTTCAGTAGAAAGAGAGAAAGACGAAGAAACGATAAAGCCGATAAATTGATTTGTTTATTGCGACAGGCCTAGCTTTCACCCATCTTTTACACTGAGCCTCTTTCATTTAGCATGTGAGAATAAGTCTAGAACCACTGGCCAGATTAACTGCTTCACCTCAAATCCTACATGATTCTCCAAACAGACTGCCTTGCACACACTGAGTGCTAATTGTTACATCATATCAAACCACTTAAAAACTCTTCAGTTTCTGATGTGATGGTAAACTAGTGTAGTTTTAACAAGAGTACTGCATACGGTCCATTATGCGCCCATCAACAAACTATTAGACAGCAATTCACAATCTATAGCAATGGCCTTGACAAGAAATACCTTATATAATGTTTGACCTTGATTTGTGACTTTGACCTTGAAGATGGAGTGATGAAAAGATTACACAACACACTGTGTAGTAGTGGTACAAAATCAAAAAAGCTGACAGATCAAACTAGGTCAACAGTACGTCTCTACAAAAACAACCACAGACAGCTTAGGGTCATAAAAGAGGCTCAAAGGAAAACATTTTTTATGAGACTAATATCAATGCTATCATCTAGCATCACCTGAACGGTAACACAAAAAGTATAAAACAGATCGTAGCAACAGTGGAATATTTTACATTAACTTTAATTACTAGAGCTCAACACATCAAAGGATGATAAAAGCTCATCATGTTAAGATTTTCTTCAATAATTTTTCAAGTATGACAAAACTAAATGCTCAAGTCATGCACAATATTCACGTCACTGAAGTAATAATATGATATTTAACATGTTTCCAGTTATTATTGGCTGGTTAACTTAGCATTATAAGTAGAAACAAGGGAACTGAGGAAATAGAATATGTTTACTTGCACCAAAGCCAGGCACTAGATTAGGCTTTGTTGGGTGTTTAGAGTTGCAACAAATCTGCCAGATTTATGCACATTAACAACAAAATCAGACCCAAATAATCTAATAAACATTAAAAAAGTAAAGTGAATCATTTCTCTTTTCTGAACCAAAGTAAATCTAGAAACAGTTAGCAAGGTGCAGATTTGTTAAGAATAACATTGTGTTGGAACTACTGCTTTAAGTGTAAAGGCATTTTTATTGAAATCATTAAACCGTTCCTAAATGTGAAGGTGAAGTGTTTTAAACATTTTAGGTATTTGCATTTCTTAGCAAAAACATTAAAAAATAAACAAACAAATAAATAAATAAAAACAGCAACAGAGAAATAAATAAAAAGATAGTGTGAAAGAATTTGATGTACCTGTGAGACAGTTCAAGAGCTGCTGAATCCTCATTTTCCACGTGAGACTCTTAAACAGGACAGGGAAAAAAAACGTCATCAACCTGTCTGTGCACAACAGTTACACACAACTGCTCTTTTGTGCTCATATTTTAGATGGGTCGAAGTGGTACAACTTCAAGTTATTTCAGCACAATAAACACAATTATCACCTTAGCCTAAGCTTCATTTTTAAATTCAATGTTCATGTCCAAAAATGCGTTAAATACTAACTCAAAGTGAAGATAAACGTTCTTATTAATAGAGATGCATTAAGCATCTTGGCTTTTTGAAGAATACTGTAAAAAAATAATAAATAACTGTGCAAAACCTTTGTCCAGTCGTCCCTCCAGCTTGTCTAGAAGGCTCAGACTCTTGTCCAACTTTTCTTTGATAACCTCCCCCATGAAATCGTCAACTTCGCTGGCGTGCAGCAGATCTTTGAAGGCCTTGTTCAGCTCCTCCAACTGCCTACGCTGCAGAGCTCCCAGCCTGCGGCTCTCCTTGATCTGCTGCCTCAGTTGAGACAGCTCCTTGGCTTGTGACTGCACCAAAGAATCCAGCCTGTGGAGAAGAGAATATGCAATAAACTTGATGGCAACTGCTAGATTTAATTGTTCAAAAATGTGTGCAGCTTTAAATGAGAGCAAAAACTACTTAATTTTGACAGTACACAGAAAAGAATGTTGACCTGGCAGGTGATGTGGAGTCGCTGCGTGTTTGCTGTAGTTCATTCGTGCTTTGGTTCTGTGTCTTCTCCTTCTCCAGGTCCAAATTCAGACGAGTAGCTCTGTCTTTCCCTGGCTGGTTTTCTACTTCATTTGTCTTTCTTAGTTGCCCACTCTTTTCTTGGTTTACTTTTTGTGTGTTGTCCTGTTCCCTGATGCTGAGTAGATCAGAGGTGTTGGCAGCCACGTCACTGGTGAGGGAGTTCCTCCGCAGGAGACTTTGCATTTGAAGGATGAGTTTTGTCTGGTTTTCAAGCTGGACCTTCAGCTCTCTGACTTGTGCTTGAAGCTGAAGAGGGTCCTCTGAAACACCATATTCATCATACACCTGCAGGCCTTTCAGGCTGACCTAAACACACAAGTAGGTGGTTATAAAAACAAAATTATCACATTATTTAATAGAGTAATACTGACATTCAAAAACTGAGTAATTGTAGCAGAATCTTGTTCAAGCTACACGTTTTCAAATGAATAGCCAGCTCAGATTAGAACACGAGATTTTTGTAAAGATTTCATAAACACGCTCACAAATAACACATGCACTGAAAGAGACAAGGGTAGAACTGATTAATAAATTATCATTCAGTAAATAAACAATAATAAGCCTACCTTAGCTGAGCTGAGAGCTGGGGAACTAGGGTACGGAGTGCTGGATGTTGATTCCAAGTTTTCCGTGGAAGAGAAATTGGCTTGTTCATGTTTGAACAGTGGAGGAAGGCTGAAAGGACTGCAGCTGTGATTCACACCCACCTCTAGATCTGGCAACACAGGAAGACAAACACTTTAGACTAAGAAAAAAAAAAAAATCCAACGCAAAAAAATAAGGACACTGCCATGTGAAGAAACAAATCATCTGACAGAGTAAAGCACCCAGTATACTCTCGTGTACGTCCGTCCATGCGTATGTACGCCTGTACTGTACGCAGTGGGTTCAGACATCATACTCAAGCACCCACCCTGAGCGGCTGCAGTCAGCTCCACAGACAAGGGGCGATTACTTTCGGAACAAACTGAGGTCGCCAATTGGTTATTTGCTGACACGTCTACTGATCGACAGGTCAGAAAAAAAAAGAAAAAAAACAAGAGCTGGCAGCCTCAGCTGCAACGGTGTTCTGTGTTTATATGTTGTTAATAAAAAGTTCTAAAAAATAAAAAACAGGGAGCACTGGTCCTGCAGCTCACACATCAGACCAGCCAACTAGGAAATCTACAGACCCTCCTGCAGCCACGCTGGAGCTGAATTTAATTCACTCGTGATAAATTCCTTCATTTCTCACCATTTCAGTCATGGAGTCAACGGAGGAGGAAGAGATCACTCGCCTCTTGGCAAAAAAAAACAAAAGAAAAGGCCAGATCAGGGATGAAGAAAGGAATTTTATACATGGGTGTCGCATAAAAAACAGTCCATTGCCGGGCAGTTTATTGTGCGACACAGTGTACGCGCGTGCACGGTCGTAAAAATTGAGCTCTGCGCGTACATGCCCTGCGGGGGTACTCTCGTACCTCAGCGTACGTACGGACGTACGCAGGAGTATACTGGGGGCTTAAGACTCATAAGACAAGAAACAAAAGTGATACGGTAGGTTAATAAGTGCTCAAAAGACATCTCAAACCTTAGAAACATGCAAGAATTTATTAATGCAAATTTCATTTGGGTGCATAGGGCAAAAGAAATCTCAGATGAAAACCAGAAAAAAGTGCATGTATTATAAGACCCAGCTGAAAACGCCCTAGTTCCCTCCTCATGCACACGTAAGAGTGAAAGGATCTATCCACATGTGAGATTAGTGTCCACTCAGCAGACAGACATGCAGTCTGCCTGTAGGCTGTCTACCTGTGATACTGTTCTCTTCCCTATCGTTCTCACTCTTGCCACTGGTTTCGTAACCCAGGTCCTGCAAATCCACCTGCACGCTTTTGTCACCCTGCTCAGGAGCTGGCATTAAAAGCAATACATTTTACGTTAGAAATAAATTATTAAAAACATATTAAATGTTATACCTCTGCATTATATATTTATTTTATTTTGGATGAACAGTTTAAACTTTAATATTCACACATTGGCAGTATTACAACATAATTAAAAAGGTCATCTGCTGCAAACAAAAGCAAGCGTTCTCTAACCTTTTAGTGCAGTTTCAGAAGAGGGTGTCTTGGTAAGAGCAGTGGCCAGTTTCTCCTCCAGGGTTTTACATGTTTTCTTTTTCTCCCTCAGAGCTTTATGTAAAGTCTCCAGTTGGAGCTTAACATTTGGTGGTAATCCCTTGGCATCCTGTACCGTCCTGTGGCCCTCACTCATTTTTGTGTGGGCCTTCTCCTCCTGCAGGGCAGCCGGCAGATCAGATATCCTCTGAGAGTAATCACTGAACACCTTGACAAGGAGGCAGAGGTCTTCATGGAGCTTCAGCCCTTCTGTATTGTTTGAAGTAGAGGAACTTGCTTTAGATTTGGTTTTTGGGTGAGTAGGTTCAACCAGCTGCTTTCGCTCCAGCAGGACTCGCTGAAGGTTGTCTAAATTTGTTTGCAGGTCAGGGCTGATTTCCACTGTTTTGTCAAGTGTCAGTGAGCCTACATTATCACAGTGAGCTGCTAAAGAGGACACAGTAGACTCTGCTGCACTGAAGCAGTTCATTAAAACACTCAACTCCTGATTTAAAGTAGTATTATCAAAACCTCCTGTTGTCCCAGGGTGTTCCTCAGCAGCCTCTTCTTCAATTGACTCTTCTGTTGCTGCTCTTTGCCGTGAGATGGTGCCATTTAGAGCAAGGTGACTGATGTGGCCCAATTGCGCAGCAGAATTTGCAGCCCTCAGCTGTTCCTGAAGCTCTGCATTGAGCCTACTTTGTTCCAAAAGCGCCTCTTGCAAAGAGTCCGCATGTCGCTGCAGTTCATGCAGCGATTCCTCAGAATAGCTAAAGATATTTCTTGGGCTATCTGTGTCTGAAGATGTATTTACCGGATGCAAAACACTTTCGATTTGTACACAAAGATCTCTAGCTTCTGGGTTTAAAATTTGGCTGTGAGAGGAGGTGATGGCTTTCTCCGCCATGGTCAGAAGCTCAATAAGATGGTTGTTAAGCTCCTTCTTCTCTTGTAGGGCTTTCTGCAACTCCATGCATCTATTGTGGAGGTCAGCAACAGAATCCACAGCACCTAAACCTGCATGTGAACCCAGTCCCCCCTGGTTGTCCAAATTGCAGGCTGTCAGGTAAGCGATGGTGGACTGTGCAGCCTGTAAAGCCTTTGTATACTGGAAATTCAGCCTCTCCTTTTCCTGAAGCTGAGCATGGAGCTCTTCTAAATCAACAAGCTGCTTGCTCATCTTGTTGATCAGGACCTCCTTTTCTTGGCACTCCTGGTGGAGAAGTTCAAGCTGAGTAAGAAGAGCTGACTCGCCCTGGGCGTGATCGTCTGATATTCTGACTTCAGATCCCCTGTCAGACCCTGCTGGACTGCAGATTGTTTGAGCACATCTCAAAGTGGAGGAAGGCGATGTGTAGTGTTCTAGTGCAGAATCAGAGTCAGTATGCAATTCCTGATCAGAACCAAAGACGTTCTCCAAATTGAGATGCTGACGTGTCTCAGTTTGCATCTGGTCATAGCTCACAGACTGCCTGCTGATGCTTCCCTCCATTTTATGCCTGACTGGCACGGGGAGGCGAGATTTGACAGCAGTCTACAATTGAAACAAACAAATGAACAAACATGCTAAAAGCAATGTAAAAATTGAAAAATATTGTGTCTTTATAAGTTTTATACAAATATAAAGCCTACCCTGCGTCTTGAGACAAGCTGGTTTGCCCTCTTGCTGTGTGTCTGATGTTGAGGTTTTGAACTCTCCATCTCATCTGCAGTGCTGATAGAAATCTTTCCATCTAACATCTCATTTGACTTCTCTGCTCTTTCCTTCAACAGTTTGATGTCATTAAATTTGTGATTAGGTTCAGCTTGCAGAGTTTCCAAACTCTTTCTCAGTTCAGCCTGTCCATCGCTGCTGTTCCCTGAAATTTCTACGCTCTCTTTTTCTTTACACTCCGTAGATTTCTGTTCCTTAAGGACACCCTGCAGCTTCGCATTTTCAGATCGAAGACGTAGCAGCTCCTCTCTGTAAAAAGTAATATTTCACCGAAGTTTAAGAATCTTGCTGTTAAAAGTGAAACTATGAAGTAGGTTATGAACTTCGCTGAAGAATAAAACCCACCTCAACTCCACGACTGAGGAGGAGCCACAATCCATCAGCAGAGATTTAAGTGTCGGTACATCTGTGTTCCTCTCTGTGTTTTCTCTGGTGTCCATGAGGCTCGTGTCAGAGTGAGCATGCTCTCTACTCTGGCAATACCAACTGTCCTTGTTGTTATCACGCAACAGATTTGCAGCTGTCATCTAAAAATAAAAGTTTTAATTATCATAAGCCATGAACAAAAGAAGAGAATTTATAATTCTATTTAAATAACAATGGTGATTAAGATTTTCAAATAGTATTTTAGGTATTAAACCAATAAAAAACAAGCATTTTATACCTCTTCTGTGACCACGTTTGTTTGGCTCTCCTTATCCTGATCAGGAAGACGTACCCTGTTACTGTGAGCCAGTGGTTGCATCCCATGCGTCTTTTCAAGCTGCTAGAGTAATGGGATGGGAGGCGAGTATGACACACATGGCTCGGTAAAAGAAAACTTAAAGAGGGAACAGAATCCATAAAACACTGCACAGCAACAGCAGAATGGCATGATGTGTCTAATGTAGCATGGCGAAGAGAGACCGATTTATGGGACACAGAGATAAGAAAAACAGGGACTGATTAGGAAAAAGAAGGATGGAGAAAGAGGACTGTTTCTAGTATAAACACAGAGAAACAAGACGTGTAGTTTTACCAAACATTAGTTGCTAAAAGAGCAGAGGTTAAGATGTAGGTCAAGAGGGTAAAAAGGAGCTAATAAAGGTGGATGTTAGATAATGACTCATGATTCAAGTAATTTTAACAGTAGTCCGTCTGTCTACAATTTTATAAAAGACTGACATCACAACTTCACGTTTAACCTCGTCCATTTGCAGGTGTCCTTTGAGGCATCTAACCTGTTTGCACTGGCGTCTGCTAGTCAGATCTTTGCCTTCCTGTTCACAGGCATCACGCTCTGACTTCTCCACTTGTGACAGCCTGCTCTGTAGCTCACTGTTTGAACTTTGGAGTCCGTCCACACAATCCTGCAGATCCAGCACCTACAAAACAAATGGCTGTCATTCATTTGCACGTTGATCAAACCTTTCTTATATTTTAAACCACAAACTCATGTTCGTGCTGCTGTTTGGACTAATGTTAGTGCTTAGTGTATTTTTAGTTGGTGTTTTTCTTAGTTCACATCTTAGATCTTAGTAATGTTTTCTTTTGCATTTTACTGTTGGATGCAACTGGGACCCTGTGCACATAATCTCGTTTCATCACATGTACTACATGTGGTGCAAATGAATAAAGACTCTCTGACTCTGACACATTGTGCATGTAATTAGCAACTTCAGGGAAAAATAAGGTACAAGTCAGAGATAAACTACTGTATTGTTCTTTGAAATGGGTGCAATTATTTTATTAAGAGTTCACCTTCTGTTTGAGCTCCTGGACAGAAAGTTGGGACAAGCTATCATCTGCACCTTCACCCACACAGATACTCATATAGGAAGTCTGATCTCCAATGAAACTCAAGGTGTCACCTGGAAAATAAATAAATAAATAAAGATGCACACACTGAACACAACTCTGCCAATATTTGAAAATAACTGTAATGAGAAATCTGCATGGTAAGTTTTGTTACTCTTACCACTATCGTTGGCTCCACCAACACCACCTCCTCGGTTCTGAATTGCTCCCAAGCGAGCCTGCAGGGATGCATTCCAGCGCTGAGCATCCTCAAGCTGATGTCTCACGCTCTCCAGCTCTTTAGGATCAACCAGGTCCATTCCTGTACACATATGCAGTGTTACCAACACACAGCTCTTCTGTACTATCTCGCCTTGTAGATTTGTTTTATCATATCAGCGATGCACTTTACTCATTTTTAAAGTTAAAAAAATAAATAAAAAATACCGGTAGACAGAGTTAAGGCACTAGACACTGAAACTTTTCAGGAATCATACAATGTTAGACTAAGGAACAGCTTCTACTCTGAATATGTTAGACTCATGAATCTATAATCAGGATTATATAAAAATAAAAATCACTGTGATGCCTCTTGTTATATGCTGCTGATCTTATGCTGCTGATCTATTTCATGCTGCTGTTTTCATTCGTACTCATCTGCACACACAGACTCATGTTAGTGCTGCTGTTGTTTGGAGTATTGTTTTGCACTATTAAGTTTTTAGTGTATTCTTAGTTTAGCAAATTTTTTGGTTAATATCTTAGATCTTGTTACTTTTTTCTTTTAAAATGTATACTTTTGTTGGATGTAACTGGGACCCTGTGTACACAATTTTGTTCCACCACATGTAACACGTGCGAATGACAATAAAAAACCTTGACCTCATTTTATAGGAAATTACTGTTTAGAGAATAACATGATAAATCCAAAATAAATTATATTTCACAGCCTTTTATTATAATTCAGTGGAAAAGCTAAATTTTGAAAAGTGAAATGTTGATCAGATTCAGCCTCATTTAGCAACCATGCAAGACTATTTTTAAAGTTTATATGCATGTTTGACTGTGCATTTTATCTTAAAATGTGCACCAATGTATATGTACATGTGTACAATAATAAAATATAATATATAATAATATAAACAAAGGTTGAAATGTGTATATTTCATCAGAGCTAAATAAACCCATTCGCATGACTTACAGGCAGAAGGATCTTGAGCAGGCGCGTTACTTACAGCTGACCTATTTAAACACCTGACGCTGTGTAGAAAGCAATGTGGGAGGAGCTTGAAGTGCATGCTGGCGTGGGCATACTCATGCATGTAAACAGACACTCGAGTTCTGTTGTTCAGGCAACAACCTCAACGCTCAGCAACATATTTATTCTAAAGGCTGAAGTCATAATGCATCCGAAAGAGTGATGGTGCTAAACTGTATTACCATGGTCACAGTACTTTCTGGAATAGGATTTATTTGGGGACTAATAATCTTAAAATGAATGTGCATTATTATCTGGTTCCATCAGAAAACATTATCAAAACCTTAAATTATTTTATTGTAGTTGTGATATAATAGCGTTATGTCACTAAATTTGAAATGATGCGACAGATGGGTGGAAGGGTTAGGTAAGTAAACAGACAGCTATTAAGAGAGAGGTCATGCCTTGGAAAACATTTTTAAATGAATGGTCCAAAAACAAGCACACAGCATGATGACATTGAGAGAGAGACAGGCCAACAGCAGCCTTTATTTATTATTTAATAAAAAGACAAACAGTGCAGATGATGTTGATGGTAAAACATACATTTACTTAGTAACATGGAAATGACTTGCAACTCTAATACAAACAAAAACATGCAGATGAGAAAGTAGTGAAGTAAAGAACAGTGAACAGATGAGCAACATAAAAAGTGAAGCTGGCAGGTGTGCACAAAATGTGAAAATACCATTAGGGACATTAGCAAGATGTAATATTTCAGTACAAACAGTGAAAAAATACAGGAGCTGAGAGATTTTATGTAGCTAAGGACATGTAAACACAACATTTTTTCATTCTTCATGTTTTAATATCTTTAGTCATCATGCTCATCTGCAACCCAGTGTGTTTGCACTGCACCTTCTCTGAGTTTGGCCCTGTGTATCTCTTTCTCCAAGTCATCCCTCAGCTCCTCATTAGTTTTGATGCTGTCTTCTAGCTGCTGCCTGAGAAGCTGCACTGCTGTCAGTTCCAGCTGCAGAGCATGAAGACGCTGAGCACTGCAAAACATACAAGTGTCAGAGTACAGAGTGACTCCTACAACCTAAAGTAGGTCACACATGTCAACAAATAGTAGATATCAAATTATTAATAGCTTTATACTGATCAGCACTTGTTGTTGCACCCCCTACCTGTCCTGCTCCTTCACAGTCCTAACCAAGCTGGAGTAGAGCTGCTGTTCTGCTCTAAGGGCTTTGTTTAGAGCATCATGCTCTTGGTGCAAGACTACAAAGCTGGGCAAAGTCTACAGGGAAAACAAAGTTTGTATTCAAGGCAGTGCACTGAATATAAAATGTTAGCATATTTTATGTGTTGGAAGGTAAGCAAATCTTTACTTCTTGCTGGATGTCTCCTCCTATCATTGTTCTCTCTCTCTGAGGGAGTTCAGGTAGGGACCTCTCTATACCGGAGTCAATCACACAATCCTGGTTGTCAGCTCGGCTGTGACCCCCCTGACCGAGACGCTGGTGGAGGACCTGCTCACAGTAAAAATGAACTTTTATCTCAGCTAAAAACAAGTTTACGCAGTTTAAATGTCATCTAGAGAAAATCTCTTTAACCATGACTATTATAAGCTTCAGTAAATAATTGAAGTTTGATCCTGAATAGACCGAACCTTACATTGATAATTTCCTCCTTGGTCTTCAAAGTGGCAGTCAAGGAATCAATGTTAGCAGCCTGACCTTCAATGCGACCCTCAAGCTCAGACAGCAATGACTGGACATCAGCCAGAGAAATCTGGAATTAAAAAATGCATGGGAATACAAGTTATAACACTTTTAGCAATATAATGGCAATACTGACGTAAGAAACTAATTGCACTCACTAACCTTGAGTTCATTTTCCCTCTTCAGAGCTTCGTTGAGCGCTTTAGTTTTCTGTGCCAACTCCTCCTTTAGGACAACTGTTTTCTTGGAAAGTGGGTAGTTCTCCTGCTTATCCTCACTACTTCTCCTGGACAGCTCAGCTTCAATCGATTAGAAATGGAATGAAATGTTAAAAGCACCATGAATTTCAAATATCCAGTGTGACGATTTAAAGATCTCAAGATCTTACCTTCCCTTTCATCCAGCTTTACTTGCATGATCTGGATGGTTTGTCTGAGCTCCAGTACATGATCCTGTTCCGTCTTCTGACTGATCTCTGCTAGGAACTGGTCTCGCTCCTGACCACGCTGCAAAAGCTTCTACAGAGTTTCAAAAGTCATAAATAAGAATCCTTTAAAATGGACAACATCTTAAGATAGCTTAGAAGTACTTTGAGCAGATAATGAAGGTAAACATGTTTTATTGTCTTTGGACAGTTTAATGCCTCATTGCTAATATTTTAAGTGACGCACAGTTTAAAGAGCAAAATGCGTCCAGAGGATCTTACGTCAATGAGGTCGTCTTTGTCTGCAAGCAGAGCTTTGAGTTCTGAAGCCTCTAAATGACTCTTTTGGGTTATTGAGGAGATTTGCTTCTCAGCATTAGCAAGCTCCTGTTGCTTCTCAGCCAGCTGCTTCTTCAGTTCCTGAATCTCTTGAGCACGCTCAGACAGCATGCGGTTGAAATGCTCAGCAGACTCCTTGGATGACAAAAACAGGAGATCAAAGTAATGATTTGAGAGATGGTTGCCCTCACTCTGCACATGTTTATGTCAGTATAAAATATATTCTTAGCCATATGTTTAACTTATTTTGCTGTTTTACACATCATTTTATTGTTTTCTGTTTGCAAAACTGTTTCATTATTTACCATTAAGTTTCTTTAAAAAGTTTTTATAGAGATCAGTAAAAGCTCTGTGAGCATTTTGTTTGTAAAAACTGACCTTGACAAGTTGATCCTTACTGCTAATTGTAGCCAACAGCCCCTCCACAGCACTCTCATTGTCAGCTACTAGTCTTTCTCTGGCTTTCACAGCCTCAACCAACATAGCCTCTGTGACCTTTAACCTCTGGCCCATTTGCTCAGTGAGGTCCTGTGCATGTGTCTGTGACTGGTTCAGCATAGACTCAGACATTTCCTAAAAAAGAGTGATAGATTTAGAGAAATATGTTTAGTAGATGCACCCAAGAAAACAGTAGATGTGATAAAATGTTGACCACAACAACAATGAGGTGAAATAAAAAATTTACAAACTAACTTCCATATCTTTTGTCTTGCCCTCCAATAAGAGCTGCAGCTGGTTGATGATGGAGTCTTTTTCTCTCAGAGATCTGTTTAAATTGTCTTCTACATCTTGCTTGGCTCTTTGGAGGTTCTTTAAAGTATTTGCAAGATGCTCCAGCTCCACATCTTTCTCCTTGATTAAACTGTCAAAACTCTGTGTGGGGGGGAACAAACCGAATAACCTTAAAACAAAAATAAGTATTGACTTGATTTTAACTTCATTTTTTTAGACTTTTTAAAAAACAGATAAGCTCAAAGCTACTTACATTAATGGTTTCCTCATTGTGAGTGAGTAGATTATTGAGTCTATCTAAATCCCTTTCCTTTTCTCTTAGCAACAGCTGCAGCTGGTGAATCTCGTTGTCTTTCTCCTCAATGGCAGCAAATTTCTCATCTAGTGCTAGCTGTGATAAAACAAGAAGAAAAATGCCTGAATCAAATCATAGTCAGCATGATAACAGATGTACAAATAAACAAAAAATAGATTTCCCACCTCCAAAGCATTTTCTTTTTCTTTCAGTCTTTGTCGCAGCTTGGTAAGCATGCTGTCATTACTGTCAGGACTTCTATTTTGCTCCAAGTCTCTGATCATATTTATGTATTCCTGATAAACATGGAATGTCAATGTCCAAAAATTACGCAAAAGTAAATAATGGTAAATAAACGTGATTTCATCTTTGGGTCAAAAATCCATCTTTATGTGTCATATCACCTGTAGCTGCTGCTCTTTATCAGACAGGGTGGTTGTGAGTCTCTGGATGGTGGCTTCATGCGTCTGCAGTTTTCTTTTTGTCTGGTCCAGCAACTCCTGGTACTGCTGCTCAAGAGCACTCTCCCGTTCCTTCATCTCACCACTCAGCTTCTTCAACTGATTGTTAAGATCCTTGGAAAAAAAATGTACAGACAACAGATGAGATAGTTTACAATACTTTCAGAAAAACAACCTTAAGATATGTTACATTTAGGGCTTTGTCTCCTTTCTTCTTCTGTTGTTGCAGGTCTTCCAGTTCCACATCTAGCTGGTCCTTAGTCTGCTGTAAGTCGGCCAGCTCCTGCTCTTTCCTGTCCAAGGCACGCTGAAGTTTTTGGGCTTCAAGAACCTTGACATGGTGTTCTCCCTGAAGTTGAGCCAACTCTGTTTGTTTTTCCATCAACAGGCTTTGGTGCTGTTCGGCTCCCTGAAGAAAAAACACAAAATTTGTTCATAATTTAATGTTCTCAAGTTATATTTTGTTAGCAGCATATTTAATGCATGTGCAGGCACACACAGAAAAATGACACTAACATTCAGTAAGCATGTAATGTTGAATTAGGCAGTGATGCTCTGTATAGTTTATTTTGTAACTACTGATGCTCATGACCAGGTCCCTGGTTCAAATTCCGGTCTGGGGCCTTTCTGAGTGGAGTTTGCATGTTCTCTCCGTGCATGCGTGGGTTTTCTCCGGGTACTCCGGTTTCCTCCCACAGACCAGAAACATGCATGTTAGTCTGATTGGTAACTCTAAATTGCACCTAGGTGTGAGAGAGTGAATGGTTATTTGTCTCGTTTGTCTCTATGGACTTGCAACCTGCCCCTTGCACAGTGACTGCTGGATATGGACACCAGTGACCCCTGTAATCTGAAAAGGAAGAAGCAGGTAAAGATGACTAGCATGGTTAATACATACAGTTAATGCTAAAGTTTTAAGCATAGCTGTGTAGCGGCTGGCGTTTGTGTCACACCAAGTTTTAGCTCAATATCTGTAAGATTAACTCAGGTGTAGCAATTTTTTTCTATTTTCTAATGTCACTTAGCTTTAGCAGCTTTCTTGAATTAGATTGACTCGAAAAAGTTTTGTACTTGCACATGCACATCCAGTTGTTACTTTCCGGGAAACCAATACAACACACACACTTTTAGCTTTTGGGCAGCGGGCGATAATTAACCTTTACTTTAGCCTTTGTTCTGGCACTTTATAGAATAAATAAGTCTGACTATGTTGTGTAAATGTAAAAGCAATCAGCCTTCTTTCCAACACCCTCATTCTTGTAATTTGATTCTTTTATGTGCCAGACATCCAGTCCAAGTAAAGTGCTCTCAGAGAGCAAAACTATGTTCTCTTTGGGTTGGAGCGCTTGGCACCGTGCCTTTCCTGATGCACTGTTCCTCTAGATTGTTTCTCCATGTGCTGTAATATCAGACAAAGACCATTACCACAAACACCCCACTGGCCTTTGAATAAACAATCAACACCATGCTCCCTTGTCCAGGTCACTGTCTTTTCCTTCTCCACAGGAAACAAAACACAACCAAATGACGGTGCGTGCCCTAGACAGGTGGTAAAGCTGCTCGGGTGTCTTAGAAGTGCCACGTTTTACTGAGCTGCGAGCCAAGAGAACAAAAGCTGTGCAAACAAATCAGAGCGCCGAGCTGATTCGTGTAGGAGACTAGGTTTGCCTGTGCCAGAGGACACAGCTAAGGGAGTGAAGTGCATGTGTATTAGGACTGAGCAGCATCCAAAAATAACCCATTTGTCCATCTCCAGGGCCCCTTCCTGGTAGATAATGGATGGGGGATGGCGAGGGGGAACTGGAGATGCAATTAATAGTGTGTAAGGGCGAGGAACATCAAACATCAATGCACTCTCTGCAACTTCCTGTCTTTAATCTATGACATCCCAGCTGAGTAGACTCAGGTCCCTGTACAAATTAAATTAAGTAAAAACAGTGGAGACACAAAAGTTTAGGTGTTGGCAGAGAGGAAACCTATCAGCTGTGGACCAGAGAAGCAGAAGCACCTGGATTTCCTTCTTTTATCACAGTATGAGGCTTTCTGCTCGATCTCAGCGAGAGGAAACAGCCTTACAGCTCGTTGAGGACTTTTAATATTATAATGTAATAATATAGTAACAGTTGCTTCTTCTGGGATTTCTTAAGTTTCTCTGTTTTGCATAAGCTCATGAATATTTTGCGTCTAAGTTGATCAGACCATCAGTCAATCAAGCCAAGTCAGATTTTATAAGTGCATTTCATGCGTAAACCAACCCAACGTGCTCTCCAAAACAGAACAAGCCTTAAAAACATAAAAAAAAAAACAGATTTATATACAATTTGCACTTTGCTGCAAAGTATATTTTTGATATTTTGATGATATCATTTGAGAAACTGCATTTCCTGTGAAAATGCGGTGTGAACGCTTATAGCTAACTATATTTGCTGAAAGCTGCTGAAGAAGCTGAAACCAGGCTGAAAAAGTTTAATTGTTCAACTGTTGGTGCAAGTTGCGTTTCGACAGCTGACATTTGATGAAAGCAGGAAAAGTGGAAAGCAGCAGAAAAACAGCATAAATGTGTAGTAAAAGCTGAATTGAGCAGATGTGCAGCAGAAATGAGCAGAATAAGCTGAAGCAGGCAGCAAAAGGCTAAATAGATTACAAAAATCAGTAATTCCCAATACTGTAATCTCTCATTTATCACGGGGGATCCGTACCCTTAAACACCACGACAACTGAAAAACCGCAAAGTAGGAATAGTAGTACAAGTAGTAAGTAATACTTTATTTTAGTATTTATACATTAAGGCATTTTAAACCCTTCCCACACTCTTGGAATATTCTAAACAATGTTTCTAAACTCACTTCTAAAAAAGCACAGAACGTCATGATTTCATCTCCATGCCTAGTTTGCTCTTTGCCACCTGCAAGAGTTCTTGGCCACACCCACTTCTCCGTTCTGCATGGAGAACAGCTAGCTGCAGCTTATTCTGCAGTATGGGCTACACAATTGTGCACCAGATGCTAAATAATTTAAAATAATTTATTTTAAATAAAAATTTCATGCCGATCATGCGGCTCATCCATCAATTAGCCAACTGTGTGTCATGTCCAATCTTATTTTGTAAACCCGCGATACAGCGAGTCCGAGAGAAATGAACCGCGCAGTAGCGAGGGACTAGGCCTGTCACGATAACAAATTTTGCTGGGCAATTAAGTGTCTCAGAAATTATTGCAATAAATGAGAATGTTTGAAATTTAACAATAAGTAATTGTCAAATTTCTCTTTGAGAAAAATGAGAGGAAGGGCCCTTGATGT
This sequence comes from Hypsolebias martinsi, assembly GCA_031762355.1. NCBI lineage: Eukaryota > Metazoa > Chordata > Actinopteri > Cyprinodontiformes > Rivulidae > Hypsolebias > Hypsolebias martinsi. Next base: position 13,648,262 of record JARVGQ010000672.1, on the reverse strand, counting down.
GACATGGGCTGACAAGATGACATGACGAACGCTCGGTGTGGTTTGAGCTCTTTAGCATAGCATTTTTCACACAAAGCTTTTAATTAAAAAAAACAGTAAACAAGTTCTCAATTAATTTTTGCAGAAAAAAACTTTCTACACGAAGGCACGGGCTTCAACCGTGAATTTTGGAGCTCTACAAGATGGAGGTTTATTCCCGAGGTCGGCCTGTTAGCTTAGCTCATATCTTAGATTCTCAGCTTAGCTGCTTTTAACGATCCAAAAACGCGACTTTGGACGGTTAAAATTGATTTTAAAGAGAAAGTGAAAGGGAGGGGTTTGTGAAGAGCACCAGAGTTGAGCTTTTGTCATCCAGTGTCTTCAGCAGAAAGAGACACGAAGAAACGATAAAGCCGATAAATGAAAATGAGGTCAATAATTTTCATTTATCATGCGATTAATTGATTTATTGTTTATCCCGACAGGCCTACAAGGGACTACTGTAACTTAAAAATTGGCTGAAAAAAATTTGAAATTAGCAGAAAAAGGTTGACAAAGCAAGAATAACAAAAGGCAAAAATTGACCAACAAATGGCAGAAAAAGGGTTAAAATTAACAGAAAATAGCTGAAGGAGTTGAAAGAAGTCAGAAGGAGCACAAAAAACTGAAACTAGCAGAAAGTAGCTGAAGAAAGGAAAGCTGCAAAGAAAAGAAAAATAACTGAAAAAAGCTGAACTGAATTCAAAGAAGCTGAAAGTAGCTAAAGGTAGCTGAAATCTGCAGAAAGAAGCTGAAAGTAGCCAAAGGTAACTGAAATCTGCAGAAAGAAGCTGAAAGGAATTGAACCAGAGCAAAAGCTGAAATGAGCAGTAAAAGATTGTGAACAGCTCAAAGTGTTTGAAGGACGTGAAGAGAGCTCAATTCATTTTCAATTAGAAAAACATGGCCGAAAAAGCTAAATATTTCCAAAAGGTTAAATTACACAGATACCAAAAGTCACAGCAGGGATGCCTTTAATGAGCTGAACGTTTTGATATAGGAATTTTCGAAATGGCACAAAAATTGTGGAACGAGTTACGTAGTGAAGAAAATGGATTTTAATGGTAAAAACACTTTAAACAGTCACACAATTAAGCCACATTTTTCCTTTTTGCCCCACATCCTCTCTTGTCATCACGATCATCTAAACTGGGCCAGTAAGAGTCCATTAGACTGACCAAATATATTATTACACACAGAACATTATAGTTCTTTTGAAACAAATCCTTCTATGGTATGCATAATAGGACACTTTTTAAATCTGGTTTCTCTGCACTCTTTTAGCCTCAAGAGGAAGCAGTACTGGTATATTTTTATGTACAAAGCTATATTTTGGTAACCTTCCTCTTATTTATGTAATTCTTTTAAATATCTTCAAAGACCTGTTATGAGTTGCCATCCTTCAACTGGCTCTGTCTTAGAGTTAAGAGGATTTATTTCTAAACTCAGAACAGTGTTCCCTTATTTTGCACCTTGGTCCTCACTCTTCAGACCAAACTAAAGATTATGGTAATACCTTTAACTCTTTGGAAAGTCTGAATCTCTGAGAAAGTCTTCTGTAACTGAAGAGTGCAAATGCTATCCTTATGCTGGACTTTGTGCTTTTTTTCATTCCATCAACCTTTATTTAGTCAGGTTAATCCCATTGAGCCTCGAGGACTCATTTACAAGAAAGACCTGGTAACCTGGCTTGTTTTATGTCGATTCTGACTGGTTTACTCTATTTTGATATTTGTAAATTTGAGCTTGTAACATTTCTGTAATGATGTCATCTTAAACAGGTTTCTCTTAAAAGCCAATTTAGGGATACGATTGTTGTGAATTTAGATGACTTATCACTTCAAGAATTTGTGTTTCCCTGTAAGGCTTTGGCACAGTTGAGCCTATGAACCAAAGTTGAGCATTTCCATTTTATCTTTGTTTAGTTTTTAAACAATGTGGCATTTAAACATGAACATCCTTCATAAATAAAATGTGTTGAGTTCAGATAATCTAAATTATCACAAAAAATGAACACAACTGTAGATTATCTGCATACTTTTTTTTTTTTTGAAAGGTTAAACATCAATAAAACTGGACCGAGGATTGAGCCTTGAGGCACGCCATAAGTAACACCCACATGGTCAGCGTTAAAACCATCACTGATCTTACCTTCCGGTTCTTTTCTTCTCTTGGGAGGCTGTCCGGCAGCATCATCTTACAAAATTCTTCTTTTGAAAGTCGCTGCAGTGACATTCCATCTCGATCAGCAGCCTGGAGCCGGCAGGCAGCCTCTTGAGCATACAGCTGCCTGTGAGCAATATAACGGAAACAAAAGATCACAGATCATTTCTAGGGTCACTCGCACCACTTCTTAGAAGGAAGGCAGAGTTCAAGAGGGAGGATCCGTGTTAGCATGCCATGATCAGGGACCGACGCACTTCAAACCTGTCAGACACGTGGGGTGGCGGGAATGGGGAAGAAAACAGGCAGGGGGTTCAATTTCAAAGCCACCGTGTCCCAGATAATTGTGCCAAAACCACGAATAAAGAGACTGCAATGAATGCAGCCAAGCACAGTGAGGGTTGGGGGAAAAAAACAAGACTTTTGAGCAGAGACTATCACAGACCAAAGGTGTGTTCATAAAACAACAGAGGAAGACATGAAAGCTGTTCAACAGGGATTGGAGGAAGATCCACAAGAGGTGACACGCTTCCTTGGCACTGGTTGTCAGCTGGTTTTGTTTGAGAACATCAAAATGATTTGGAGTGTTGGACATTCAGGGAGGAGGGCACAGGGCACAGATGATGTGACCGACCTGGCTGGTAACGTTGTGCGACTGTGAAACCTCTGCTTTAAGTGAGCAGCCTGAGCTGAGCATGCTGAGTGCTGTTGGCAGGGCGTTAGAAGGCCGCAGGGACATTTGTGAAGACAGCTAGATGATGGGACAGCCTGTCTGCCATGGTTAACTAGAGACACTATTACTGAGTTGCACTCTTTTAGGCTTTTAACGCCATGGCAACTATGCCCTAAATGCATAAAGTAATAATAAAAAAGTCAAAACAGATTCTGATGATTAAAGTGGAATATCATTACAAGTACTCCATGATTTATTAGCATTAATGCATTTTTCAAATTATAGTCCAGATGTGCATCACTTTCTCTACCTCTACAAAGATAATAAAACCACAGCTGAGTAATGAGGCATGCCTTGTCACTGCAGAATTTCACAAAACTAAATCAACAAATAAAGTAGACAGTACGCAGTATGTGTATACGAGTTATTGACGACACACTAGGCCATGATCGGAGGTAGTAAACACCACTTAAACAGCAACACATTAGAATGAGTTTATGTTAACAAAGCTGTAATTTGTGCCGCCATCTTGGTGAGTGCTACCTGACGTCTTTATTTACTGCTGTCATAGCAGAAGACCAATAATATCTGAGGAAAGAAAAACTGTATTAATTGTAGATGTCTGAGTTTTAAAGAATTTGGTATTTTGTTCATATATATATTAAATACTGGTCTAGTATCAAAGCAAGGCTAACGATCTCTACATACCAGACAGTAATATTTACTGTGAAGCAGGAAACTGAGGGTTAGCACCAACTAACTGACAATATGCCATGGACATTTGTTGCACATTTTCATGTTAATGTTCGACAGGGCTTAGTGGGAGGCCCCTGTGTTCACAAAATGACTGCTATATGTTTTTTTAATTTAATTTAAGTAAAGTAAAGCTATTAACTTGTTTTTGGACTAATGACAACTTACAACGCATTAACAATGTGCGGCTTTGACATGTAAAACATACAGTGAAAGATGAAGCACTTAACAAGATGGAGGACAAAAATTTCGTCTCGTGTTTTCGATGGCTGTTTAAGGGAGTTTCTGTTTCAGCGGTAAGTCGACCGCATAGCAACAGATTCTGAAGCGTTTTTAAATTTAGTTTGTCAGATTTTATTTCTCACACAGCAAGAGCTCGAGTTGCGTCGAGTCCCATCTCACTTGATCTAGTTTGACTGTGACGTTCCCAAATCCATGATGGATGCTCAGTAACTAAATATTTAACTTGCAAGCGGTGACAGAACTTCAACTGGTATGACTTCATTTCCAGTATATTTCAGTTTTAATTGTTCTATTTGATAGAATTCCACATGTGCCTGGTTAAATTGCTAAGTTGTACCAACACGTTCTCATAATGCAACCAAGAATTAATGCAACCAAGAATTACCTTATGCACAACTTCTTGCACATGACCATGATTGCACTTATGTACATATTAATATAGGCTTTATGTGACTCTATACAACATTAATCGGGTATAGAAAAAGTACAAATGGACAAATATAGCTGTGATGATACATATTTATTTCCTATTCCCAAGTTTTGTTTGTAATTGTTGACACTGAATCAAATAATCCCATCACAAACTACTTTGACACATTTATCTTTGCCAAATTGTCCAAAAATCCACGCCATGTTCTACGCATGGCCCGGAGGTTTTACTGCTGAACACTTGTAAACACCGTTATAGGCCAAATTAGATTCAAAAATGTAAAATAAAAGAAAACAAACTGAGGCAAACACAAAGGGATGATCCAACCAAGTCAAGTCAGGTCCTCTGGCCGGTTTCTTTGGATGCTAAAGAAACC
>JARVGQ010000672.1:13615507-13628257 GCA_031762355.1 Hypsolebias martinsi | reverse complement strand
AGACTTGGCAATTGTTTTTACGCCGGATGCCCTTCCTGACACAACCACAGACCACCGAGCTACCACAGCCCTCTGTGCCTTGCTCAAGGGCCCAGAGTGGGGCAGATGAGGGTGGAGACAGGTGTGACTTATCCCACCCACATTTATTTATTTTTTTGATGTTGTCGGTACCGGGGCTTGAACTGGCGATCTTCCGATCACAAGCGCACCTTCTTAACATCTGCACCACCACTCCCACACGATTCTTTGAACAGATTTAAACCCCCTAATTCTGCTTTTTGAGTGTCTTACCGTTGATCCTTTTACTCCAGGGGGTCCAGGAAGGCCCATCTCCCCTCGATCACCCTAAAATCCATAAACACAAAAGTTACTTTGTATTACACTGAGACGATATGTTACGGAAAATAACGAGCAGAACCCTTTTCTTTTATTCTTACCTTCTCTCCTGCCAGTCCTGGCTCTCCCACAGGTCCGACAAATCCAACCAAACCCTGAAACATGGAAAGTCAATGTTGGATGGATGAATGGAAAAAGAGTCTTTTGGATAAGTGGCGTGAGACAAGTACAAGTATTTAAAGCGGGAAGTGGTAATGTCAGGGATCCTTACCCTTTCTCCCATGGGTCCAACTATTCCTGTGATACCGGGTTCACCCTACAGACACAAATCCACTGTTACTTGTGGGATTACTATGACAAATGTATTTTTCTTGCATTTAAAGAAATATGGGAACGAAATGATGAATCAGACTGATTTTATCCACCTTCACTCCCTCTGCGCCAGCCATCCCAGGAAACCCGTTTCTTCCCATTCTACCCTGAAAAAAAGGACCCACAGAATGATGAATAGTGAATAAGACATTTTCTTGCCAGTGAACACATCAGTAACACTCATCACAAATTCATAGTAAACAGAAAATGCCCTTTTCCTGTGAAATAACCATTTAAAGAAAGATCCGTGAAGTTTGTGCTGTGTGCATGCTGCTAAAATAAGCACGTAGTGCTGGCAGGATTTTTAAGCGCACTGCAGACATATTTAATGACTAAATTTTTTCTAGATGTATTTTTTTTAAACCAGTAATACTTTCAGGTCAGAAATGTCTCAGCCAAACTCCTAAGACAGACTGACTCAATATTTCCAAAGTTTTACCCCAGATAAGCAGCTGTAATAAATAATAAAAAAAAATATCAAAGTTAGCACTTTATTTCACTGAAAGACAGTAAAAGTCAACTCCTGTTGTAAAAGCAAGATTGATATTTTTGCTTTAGCACTTGTTATTTCTTATTGCCTGTTTTATATTAATATTTGCCATATATTTGGACAAAATGATTGAAAGAACACGTGTTTTGGAAAAAAAAAAGAAAATGAAAACAACAGCATATAAAAACTGTAAAAAAAAAAAAGAGAAGAAAAATTAGAGAAAATATAGAAGAAGGTAGAGAGGCTGTCATTTAAGAGGAAGGAAAGGAGTAGAAAGACTTATGGCACCAAGCCAGAGCTCAATCATGAGTCCTGAGGGAGTCAATGAGACTTCCCCTCAAACAGAAGATGAAGGTGTGTGTGTGTGTGTGTGTAGGCGGGTGGGGGGTGAGAGTAGAAATAAAAACGCCAAAGGAAGGAAGGAGGGAAGTCCAAGATGAAGAAAAACAGAGTAAATTTGGAATAATGGTTCTGTCAGATAACTAAACCTAAAAACAACTTTAACAGATTCTTTCTTAATCAGTCAATAAAACATCAGAGAGAGTAAAATGAACAAAACTTTCATTTCTGCAGTGGTTCATCAACATCTTGCAGCATCTAACGACAGGTATAAATCCTGGCTTTTATGAACGTTATGACTGGTGTCTCCCCCTGGTGGTAGAGACTTAGAACTGCACCACGTACTTGGTTGTGAGTAGTGGACTTCTTATCCAGAGACAATATAAGAGCTGCAGGTATTTTAAAAAAAAATTCAGCTTATTTATGACTTATCACATCCATCCATCCATCCATCCATCCATCCATCCTTTATCTTTACTCTCTTCTTCCTTTTTGGGTCATGAGGGTCACTGGTGCCCATGTCGAGCCATCACTGTGCGAGAGGCAGGGTCCATCACAGAGACACAGTGACAAACAAGATAAACAACCATCCACTCTCTCACTCTCACCTAGGGACAATTTAGAGTTACCAGTCAGCCTAACATGCATGTTTTTGGTCTGTGAGATGAAACTGGAGCACCCGGAGAAAACCCACGCATGCACGTGGAGAACATGAAACTCCACCCAGAAAGGCCCCCTGTTGGGATTTGATCTGGTGACCTTCTCGTTGAGAGGCAACAGCTCTACTAACTGTGTCTTTGTGTCGCTATCACTAACATGAATAGAAATAAAAACATTTCATTATAATTATCTATTTTTCCACCTCTATGTCTTTTAGGATATATAAAAAAAAATCACACTAAAACAAAGCAGTTTATGGAACACACAATTAAAGGTTAGTAATAAAATAATACTACGTTCAATAAAAAAGAGCGGATAATAAACGCCAGCAGTAGATAATGCAGAGCAAACGCCAGGCTGTTTTAAAGTAAAATTGCACTTCTGGGATGCGAACATCATGCCAAGATTCTAGTGAGCTTTTACTTCAAGGCTGTAAATCATTTTGGATGACTGCAAAGTTTGCAGACTGATCTAGCATCATGAAGCAGCTGTGTTTTCCTGCACATTGAGCAAGATTAAAAAAAAAACAACATACTTTAGTTCTCTTGCATGGAAACAAGTTGAAATAGAAAATAAACTACATTTCCTTTTTTTCTTAACATGCTTGACCTCTTCTGTTAGTTTATGGTTGTAATTAAAAGATCCAATAATTAACAAATATGATGCTGTTTTTCTTCTCCAACAGTCCAGAAGCTTCAGGTGTTTATCTAATGTCTCACCTCAAGTCCTGATGGTCCAGGTGGCCCAAGGGGACCCTCATCTCCCTGGTAACAGATAGAACTGATGTAAACACAACATATGTTTGTGGCATGAAATATTGTTCAGTAAAAACAAGCTTTGGACCATAAAACTTAAATGATTCCTGGTGCTTTAGGATTTTTCTGATGTATCTGTTAGCCTTACCTCCAAGCCTGGTACCCCTCGTGGCCCCGGTAAACCTCTGGCCCCTGGTTTTCCCTTGATGGGTAAAGTGCAGTAACATTAATGTTAAGGTGTAAATATTCTTTAACACAAATATTTTCAACCAGCTGTGAGGAAGATGGTGACATTCTGTTGGTTGGATCACATGGAGTGCCGTAAACGTTTTGGACTGGCATCCATAGTCCCCAGAAGATAAACCAACCCTGTGGACTCAATCACTGATGGACTTGCATTTCGGCCTAAATAATCCGACCCCAGCCCATAGCCATTTTTTCTGAGCCCGATCCGACCTGACTAATTAACAGTAATTAGAGGCCCAACCCCACCAAAAAGCTCCCAACATTTTTTTAAATTAAACTTTCACTGCTTTTGTAAGCCAATCAGTTTGACATGATATTTTAAAAACATATTTCAAAGAAAGCATAAGATTTCTTGTTTAATAACAAGTCACCAAATGGATATTAACACACAAAACAAATCGCCTTAAAAAAAAAATCAACTCTAAAATAGGCTACGATACAAATTAACAAAAATATTTTTAGACCAAAATTATTTGGAAACATATAGAACAAGGCTATTCTAATTGAACGCGCTGCTCGCTTCGGCTTTTGGAGCTTCAGATGCTGCAACTTCTTTCACCGCAGATGACAGCAGGGTGTGGATAGGGACACACCGATGTTCTGTCCGTTCTGCATATATTGTCAGATCGCCATACACATAGCACAAACTGGCTGCTGTATCTGTTTGGTCATCATACGTTGTCAGATCGCCATATGCTCCATGTAACTGAATCATCCACATGACACCTTGACATAACAGATTACCTGTCAGTACACTTTGTTATTAACAGCTAATAACTTAGCAGTTAACCTGTCAGATCATCATATACTTTATAACTAACAGCTCTATGATGAACCGACAGCTCCTTTTCTAAGCGGGCCTCTTACAGAATATACATGCACATGCACTGCAAATTGCGTATATGCACAATACTACTATGTATAGACCAAAACAATTTATTTACGGTCCAGATAATGCATTGCACACTGAAAATTGTATAAATACACAATAATACACATTAACAATTTACTGACTTGCTTTTGTTTTTTCATATTTTGTAGTGTAATATCTTGTAGTGTATGATAAACAGACGGCTCTTCAAAACGTCATGGGCCTCATGCAGAATGCGCATGCACGCACATGCATCTACATGTATGCAACTTTCACATGTATGCAAAACGGACAGAACAGCAGTCAGCGGACATGCGCGGCTGATGATCCCATTGTCCATCTGAAACTCAATACTTTTTTTTTTTTTAACCTCTTTCAACCGGCTGGTGCACCTGACCTGACACACATCAGCAGGTTTCACTGTGCTGGCTTTGTAGAGTGATTTCTCCCAAATTAAAAATGCAGTAAAAGCCCGAGACCGATTCAGCTTGCCCATCAAGTACATCATTTTGGCCCAACCTGGCCCAAATTTCAGGTCGGGTCGGGCTGGGCCCGGGCTCGTCAGATCGCCATACGCATAGCACAAACGGACTGCTGTATCTGTATCCAGCTCTAATCCCTGACACTTCCTGAATGTTCCTACTTTTGTTTATTTCTACATTTGTAAAATTATCAATATTTTTCACATTTCATAATTAATAAGCATAGACACTTAAAAACATTTTATATGAAAAATGTTTAACAATGTATTTTGAGAATTTTAGCACGCTAACAGTAGCAATCAGCTAAAGCACTGCTGTGTGCTTCACCAAAGGGGCTGTAGGTTCTTAGCCGTGTTCTGTTTTTATTATTTTTTTTATTTTAAACTTTATAGTCCAGCTAGTCAAGATGACGGTTTAACTCACCTTCGGTCCTTCAAGCCCATTGTCTCCCGGTGGTCCCATATCACCAGGAAAACCCTGTTGTGAGTAATAGCAGAGCTTTAATGTCTCTGAAACACAGACAAACATAATGCAGCAGACAAACAGCAAATACAAACCTCAGGCCCTGGTGGTCCAGGTGCGCCATCAGGACCTTTCTCTCCTGGCTTTCCCTGGTAAATAAAAGCATTGATAAAACATAAAATGCACAGAGTCACCATTCTTTTGAAGACCTTTCAGGTAGTTTTACTTTATAAAAATCTTTTCTGACTGTGCCGATGTCAATGAGTTCTGCACTAAATATCCAAAACATACTTTTTAAAATAAAAACATACTTTTTGGTCCTCGGTTTACGACCTACCCGGGTTACGGAAATCCGGACTTACGTTCGCCTCCCCAGTGACGTCATCACACTCCACACGGTGCAGTGTATGTGTTTTTTATGTATTTTTTTTTAGGGTACTGTGTTAGCTAACTGCTTGGAAATACAGTACTGTACATGTTTAAAGTACAGAACATATGCTGGTGTTGTGTCACGTTGAAAAAAAAAAACGTGTTTAAAAAGTCGTTTACCATTCGCCATGTGCTTTCAGTTTCGGGTTACGTTCAAATCGGTATACAACCGGGCCGTTGTAACGGAACTCGAACGTAAACCGAGGACCCCCTGTGGTGCATTTTTTTTCTTTCTGCTGCGTTTTACATGTTGATTTAGTTCAATTTAAATAAATATATTGAAACTCAAATATAACAATATATATTTTTTCTTTTTTTTATACAAAATTATTAAACTGTTTTCAACTTTTGTGCTAAAATATTTTACTGTTCTTTTTTCTTCTTCTTCTTCTTCATCCTAGATTTGCCAAAGAAAGACATTTGCGCAATGGCAGAAATGCACAATTGCAAATGAAAAATGACGTTTTGCTGGCCGGTACATAAAACCACTGGCATATCTGTCCACTAAGTGGAAGACTAGCCTGACAGCTGCGCAAAAAAGCTGAGTGGATTATGAAAATAAAGGCCACCCACCAGCACCTCTGGTAATCACCCAAATATTCTTTTATACATAAATGCTCCCTATAAGACTAAAAATAAATGTAAAAATATAATACAACAGCCTAAAGCTTATTATGTAAAGTGTTTCTTTAAGCGAATATAAATACATTTTTATTGCCTATTAAGCCCAATGTGAGTGGGGATTCGCAGAAATGCACAAACAACTTTCAGTTTTCAGTTCTGGAAGATTTAAAACTCTGGCTTGGTGACGAGAATGACGATGTTGATAAGCGACTATCGTTGTTGCCCGGCAGTCTAACGAAGACAACAGCACAACAGGAATTTGCAGCTACAGATGTTAGAGTTTCATCGTCTGATCTACAAATGTAAGTTTAAATTAGAGCGTGAAGGAGCAAATAGTTGGTCTCATCCTTTAGATGAAAAACATTGTGTTAACATCATTATCACAGCAGATCTAACCTGTGGTCCTGGTTTCCCACGAACGCCTGGTAACCCCGGAGCCCCCTGGATGCCCTATCCAGTGGAAACAAAACACACACAAAAAAAAAGACAAACGGTAAGGCAGCATCCAGAGAAAAACTAATAAATAAGCTTACATTTCTTTAAGGGAACAGACATTAGACATGCATGACTCTGGCCTCGGGGTTGGGGGTGAGCTGTGATGAACTACTTTTACTTGCACACAGAAACAAATGTGGAAGATTGATATGAAAATGTCCATGAGGCAGCAGACATCTGGCTAAGACATCTAAACACGTTTCGTAACATGGGATCTGTGCAACTGGAAGCTGTGTGCAGGAAAGAGCGTGTGACCGTTTAGAAATATTCAACCAAGTTCACCTACCTTGTCTCCTTGGTACCCGATCTCTCCTTGCTCTCCAGGAATCCCTACATCCCCCTGATGGAGAAAGAGGGGGGCAAATGCACGCAGCAAGATGGATGAGGTTTGGGCAGAAAGAAAAAGAAATGGAGAAACATTAGGGGCAGGGGGGGTTATAACGTCCTACTTTGTCCATGACACTCAGCTTTTTCAACACACAAAACAAATTAGCACCTTGTGCATTATAAACACTGATGCAAATGAATGTAGTTTGTTGAATAAGCCAAGCTGTTCATGTGGTGACAATGTGTCCTTTACACACACTTGATAACAATCGCTCCATTCTGTCGCACCACATGTTTCAGAGACGGAGCCAGGCTTCAACAAACTAATAACGGTAGAGTTCTGAGCATTTCTGTACAACGAGCCTTCTTGAAATGCAAAATAATCATTTCATTAAATGTTGGTTTTAATCTGTTTTGTACCGCTTGTCCATTAAGAGACACGGTGAATGAATTTCAAATTTTTAGCAAACATTTTGCAAGAAAAATGTTAGCAAGCATTAAATGCTTCGAGATCTTTCTCCTGCTGTCGAGCTCAGAATATTACGAATTTTACAAAAACATCTTTCAGATTTTATTTGTTTGTTCTAATGTTGAAATGTTGCTGAGATCTTTAGGCCAAACATGAAGATGAACAAATTCACAAGGTCCTTTCAAAATAAAAGGCTCCTGGAAAGCTTTGTTGAAAATTTAGTCACTCAACAAAGCAAAGCACATTTAATTCATCATTTTACCCTTAAGTACTGTAAGTTGTTTGTCTTTCTTTCTACGGCAAAGCTTTCTTAAATTATTTGTCAACATATTTCTTAACAACAACGATTACATTCTTAAAATTTCAATAAAGATATAAAAGTTTCTGCATTGGATTCCAGACAAAATGACACACAAATGACTGATATTTGAATAAATATGTCAAAACTACTAACAAAAGTAAGTTGGAACAATCACCAGACATGTGTTAATTAGGTCAAAGGTGAAATCCCAAGGAAAGCAGGCTTTATGTCCAAAGGCTGGCCGAAACGACGACACAACAATGCAAAAAGCACAAATCAATCACATGCGTAAAACTCGGACTAATAGCAGGAATATTCAGATCACCTTATCACCTTTCAGTCCTGCTTCTCCAGGATTTCCAGGAACACCCTGGAACAAACAGACACATGCATTAGAAAATGACAGGCCAGGAACTTCTCTTGCTGCACTGCATTGATGTTTTGAGAAGAAAGTTGATTTCTAAATGTTTTTTTCCTCATCCAATTTGAATTCAACCTTTTTTTTTTAGTCCCATTCTCTTATTTAATATCACATGTAAAAGGCAGCTCGAAGCAGAAAATACTTGTTTGTGAGAATACCTTCAGTCCAACAGGTCCAGGAAGGCCCATTTCTCCCACAGGTCCCATATCACCCTGGTGCCAGAAAGAAGATGGGATCGCCAATAAACATTTAGTGATAACACATGCTTAAAGTACAGATAAACACATGACTCTGACATTATTGAACGCATGCAATGTGTACACCCTCTATCTTCCTTTACTAAAGGCAAGAACAAACATTGCTTCCAGATTATCCTTGGACATTAACTACACACACACACACACACACACAAAATAAACAACAGCTGATGATACGTGAACATCAAAAAGCTGGGAGCGTTTTTCATCTGAAGCCTGAAATAAAAAGGGGTCTTGGCCCAGTCTTTAAAATACTTGTCTCTTTGAAAAATGTAATACTCACACATGCGACAAAACATGTCGCTGAAGTACAAAATGTTGTCCCTTTAAAGAAATCATCTCGTTTGGTATCAAACGCTCAAATGGGATGAACCAATTCCAAGAGCTTGAAGTCATTATGTTGTAAAGTTTTTGATGATAATTGTTCTGAACCATCATCATCCACTGATCCCTTTGACCCTTTTAAAGCTTGGTGTAGACATGCATGTAGAAATCTGTTATCTATGCCTGAAACAAGTGGAATCCAAGTTTAATTCCAAGTCAGTAAAACCTGTCCAATCAAGATTAAATTTAACCCAGAGCTAGTTTAAATGCATGCTCTGAGACTTTTTCTTATGGGTTCAAACTGCAAAAGCAACTGTCTAGACATTTTATTATTCTCCCTGTCCTTACAGAGGCCAGCCTCCACTTAGAGCTGATGGCTTTGAGTCCTCAGCAGAGGGTGTCTGTATATTTAAATGAATTCACTATTGCTGGTACAACATGGTGTCAGAGGAGGCGAAGCTCAGACTAGATCTATAATCAACGAATTCTCTGATTACAGACCTACTGGAAGTCTAGAATAGACCCGGAGCAGTGACAATGACAGCCGGAGGCACGACAAGAAAAAGTAGAGAGACGTTATAATCAGACAAAACTATGTGGTTGTCACACTGAGGCGACACACTGGCCAAGATGGTGGGTGGGCAAGTTCGGGTCCAAAAATAGATCATGAGATGAAGACTTGGATGCGCTGCAAATTTTGTTTGATCAACCAAAAAGCATAGATAACTTTTCACGCGTGTCTTACATGTTTAAAATCCACCCTTCTGCCACATTTTAAAAATTATTAAGTGGTTAAAAGTTGATTGTGTTTCTGGTACCACTTCACAGTATGGCTCCCCTTATAGATGGCTAATAAATAGTTTATAGATATGTTATTAATTCCGCTGTAAACACTTTATAAATAATAAATAACTGCTTATTATGCATTCATTAAGGGTGACAGAGAGACAAAACTGACCAGTTTGTTGCCAAATAATGAGCCTCTACATGTATATATTTAATCTAGAATTGTTTTTATTAATTTCAGACTAAGTTACTACCTTGTAAGCACAATAAACATTTGGAAACCTATTTTTTTAAAATATATTATAATTTGTAGATACATATAATGCAGTGATAGAGTACAGTATTTTATGCTAAAGAAATAGGTTTACAAATGATAATTGTGATCACAATGTAGTAACTTAGTCTGAAATGTTTAATATAAGAACTTTAGATGAAATTCATTCAACTTTTATTTAGAGAGGTTAATCCCATATAATACATAAATACTGTATTTAGGTGAACAGATTTGGCTCAGTATTTGGCAAGAAACTGGTCAGTTTTTGTCTCTGTCACACTTAATTCATGTACAACAAGCAGTTATTAATGATTTACAAAGTGTTTATAGAGGAATTAATAACATATCTATAAATTATTTATTAACCATCTATAAGGGGAGCTTTATTGTATGTAACCGTGTTTGGTTTTCCTCACCCGTACAAGTCTGTGTAAACAATAATGCAATAGTAATTAAAAAAAATTAACACTTTAGGTTTTATTTAAAGGTAGTGCTGCACATTTATTAGTGTAATTAATTGTATTAGAGTTAGAACATTAGAAATAGTTATTCATTTTGTTCTGTTACTTGTAGATAATTATTGTTTGAACTGATTGTTTGAAAAAAGGGGCAGACATAATAAGATTTTTTTCTTCCTTCTGCCACCTTTCATTTTATATTTTGTATTCGTATCATATATGGGATTGTTTGATATTGTATTTTAAAATGAATAAATTTATAAATAAATAATAAATAATTTGTATCTGAAGGGAGCCGAACCCCAAAGATGACCATTCTAACAGAAACTACAATTTCACGCATAAATACAACTAGCAGTACTCACAATGAGTCCAGGAACTCCATTTGGACCTGGGGCTCCCAAGTCTCCCTATAAAGAGAGGAAGGGAAAGATGGTGTGAGATGGAGCAGGAGAAGTTTTAGGCTTAGTGGCTCATTTTATAAAACAAACATGCTCAGGAGAGCGGCTCAGTGTTCACTCAGGGGGGCTGTGTGCATGTTTGAGTGAATGTGTCTGAGGTAAAGGTGGTGGGGGATGTGAGCCTGTCTGGCATTTTCAAATTAAACAAAAAAACAAAAACAGTGTGTATCTTAAAGGGATAGTCTGGTCACTTTCAAAGTGATGTTCTGTCATCAATAGTGAATATCCTTTCAGCTGTGACGAGTCAAAGAAAGAGGCTAAACTTTTTTGTCCAGACTAAACTAATGGTTAGCCAAAACCTTTTTCAGACTTGTTTAACAACTCTTTCTCAAATATGTCCAGTACAATTTGCATGACACAATTTGGTTGGTTGCAGCTGTTATCTCAACTGAACAATGTCTGTGTTACAATGTGAACGCATGTTCATGCCATTAACCACAAATATCATACAGTCTGCCTGATGTGATCCAGCAAAAGTCCTGCAAGGTCCATGTTCACTCAGCACACATACATTTACATAAGAACACAGACTTTGCTCAGTTGAGAAAACATTAAGAAACTAAACGAATGACGTCATGCAAAAGTGTCTTAAGCATTATTAATAGCAAACGTAGTGTTCTTTCACACTTGCATGACAGTTTTGAGAAAAAGAGGGTTGAAAAAAGGGTTCAATAAGCTTTAAAAATGTGTTTAAAATGAGATTTCTCATTTGGCTAACCTGAAAGAAGCCTCTTTCTCCACATTCAATGACCGAACATCCCTCCAAAAACAACCAGGCTCTCCCTTTAATGACTATGATAACTTAATTTGTTTTTCAGTGCCTCCAGCGGCAGAAATCAGATTCTCTTAGTGCAGTAAAAGCTGCCAGCAGTGGTTTGACTCCGTGCCTGCCTTTGCACTGCTGCACATCAATGCTCTGCTCTCTTCACAAATTTTCCACTTAATTTCCTTAATGCGGCTACCCATTACTGGCATTTTTTTTAAATCCTTGCATCCCCCAAACACATTTATTTTGGGTAAATAAGTAGTTTGCTCTCTTTTCCGCAAAGATTTTTGTAAATCCTGAAAACACATTTCCAAACTAAGCAGTCTCAATATTTTCTATCTTTTTTCTTTCGGCCTTCTTCCTTTGCATTTGCCAAATCTTTTCCCCATCTTGAAACAGCAAAAAGGTTTAGCTGAAAGATTAGCCTTTTTAAAATTAAATAAAAGCACTCACGCTAAGAAAAGGATCTATTAAAGGTTTAGCTGCCTGATCTACAAAAGGAAGCCATCAGAACCATCACGCACGTGTGTCTGAAGCACTTTTTGCACATTTTGTATTTAAGGAAACGTCAAGCTACAACTTGCTGACGTGTTTGCATTTTCCACTTTAATATGGTCCAGCATTTATAGGAATGACGGTCGAAACCCAGAGAATGAAAATGCGAAGATCAAATAATTTGATGTTTTCCACATGGACAGAAACATGCAACAGACAGTGTTTGCTGACACATCATAACAGAATTAGAGCAATTACTCAAAATGACAACTCGTTGCGTCATTTAATACTGTTGGAGATCAAGTTCTAAAAGTGCTCTATGTGTGGTAGTGGCTAATTTTACAGTAGTGCGCGGAAAAAAGGTTGAAAATACAAAACTGTTCTCCACTTAGTCTTGTGGGTTTTTGCAAATGGGTGCCAAGTCAAATTATTTACAACAGTCAAACGGCACAGGATGAAACTGAATACATTAGAACATCTACTTCAAACAAAACAGAAACAAAACATGCTGGACAGACACATAATTTAACTTGCAGCACAGCTAAGCCATCAGGGGAGCTGTGTGTGGGAGTGAAGCCCTCTCACTCAGGTTGTGTGTTTGTGTGTGTAAAGGTAGAGGCTGACGTTTTGAGGTTTGTGAGCAGCTGAGTGTGTAACATACTGGCTCTCCATCTGGTCCAGGTGGTCCTCTCTCCCCAAAGTCCCCTGGAAATCCCTAATAACAGAGAGACAAACTTTAAAGGTCCACTGACATGATATTTGAACTTTGCATTAAATGGCACAACATATATATGTTGTATAATTCAACTATGTTTGTCTTTGCAAACAAAATGATAAATATATGAAAATT
>JARVGQ010000672.1:13599932-13615407 GCA_031762355.1 Hypsolebias martinsi | reverse complement strand
ATACAACATATATATGTTGTGCCATTTTATGCAAAGTTCAAATATCATGTCAGTGGACCTTTAATTCAATTAAACAGAACACCGTTTGACAACTCCAGCTGTGGCCACATGGGGGCGACAAAGGCGTGAATGCAGATCAGAATCTTTTTTTTTTTTCCCTCCAGTAAACAAATAATTAACACAACCAGCATTTATGGAGCAACATTATAAGTTATTAAAGTTGTGCAAATCCTGAATAAACAATCAACTTCCATTTTAATTATATTTTGGGTTCTCTCCAGGAAATAACCAACTAAGTTAACTCACATTTTTATCAGCTGCAGTTATGGCCAAAAGTTTGCTTTCATTTTTATTTTTAACGATTTGCTCAAACCATTTTTTTTCTTTTACTACAATTTACTGTGGATTTTCTCAAATCTACACAAAGTCCCAATTATATCAATGCAAAGACCTATCTATGTTTTAATAAGTGGAGGTGAAGTCTTCCTTGATAAGGCCAAGGTCAATTAACTTCTTGTTAGTGACTATAACTGACTGCAGCAGATAATTTCTCTTTGGCAGAAAAAAAGTACACATACTGAAAAGCCAAGTTAGGAAACAACATTTTGTTTTATGCAACTTAGATGTTTAACCAAAGGTTAGTGAACATGGGTGTTCAAATTTGCATGGATTAGTAAAGATCCTACATAAATTTCACTTGTACACCCAGTTTTTGCTTGAACAAAATCGTAGAAACTGTATCGTTACTCCACCCTGGACAAAGAATGTTCATATCAATCATTAAATGCTCACTACAACATTAACAGACATGGTTAAAATGTAATAGTTCACTTCACTGACTGGCTAAATACAGTTAAAAACAACAACAATAATAAAAATCAACAGAGGAAGCATTTGGCTCTTTAATACTAGTTATCATTATTTTTATAAACTTTTACAAAACAATAGTACTACTGTTGGAAATGCTCACTACCTCCTTTAATCATGCAAAGTAAAACACAATGTTATATATAGAGTGACTTAAAAATATGTACAAAATAGACCTTAATGGCTCTATTAAAAGTATTAAATTATCTGCTGCAGGGTGTGGGCAGCTGACAGCGTACACTTTATAATGCTACAGGAGAGACTGAGAGCCAAGTCATTATTCTGTCCATTTAGCAGTAAACAGGGAGCTAATCTAAGCTAATCTAACTGTTTGTGGTGCGGCAGAGAAAAACCACATCTGCAAAAAGCCACGCAGTCAAAGAGCTTTAAACCAGCACCATTTAGAAACACTTATATAATAAGTGGGCTCTGTGATTCTAGCCTCAGTGCATTGTTTCAACATACTGATTACTGCAAGCAAAATGTCAGTTATTTCTGTAAGAGCTGAGATTATTTAGATTACAGCATGAATATTTTATTTTTATCACCATGCCATATTATAAGTACAATCTGCTGACTAAATGTGTCTTTTTGATTTTTGAACGATTTTGACCTCATGCAACGTTTAAAAAAAAGAACATTCTGGGGTTGATGCAGATGCTCAACTCTGTGATTAAAAAAATCTTTTCAAGTCAGCGTGGCAATCCGAACTACACACTTGTGCATGGTTGTGCAGTTTTTTGTGCTCCTACAAGGCTTTTGGGACCACAGATAAACAAGGTGAGTGTTTGAATAACCCAGGTTTATAGTGCTAAAGAGGGATGCAAGAGCCACAGACATCTATGAAGTTTCACAGTGACCCTAAAGTAGAATCAAACTGCTCAGTCACTGCTGCCATAAAAGTTCAGGACAAATGTAGAAAAAGTGCGTTTGCCAAAGGTTTTAAAGAGTCACATGAAATTTAAGTGGATGCCTTGGCTTGTGGCTGATATGAAAAACTACAATGGATGGGTCTCATAAAGACAATCACCAAAAGACAAACTAAACCAGACATGTAGAAAGACAAAAAAAAAAAAAAGGAAAGCTGAAACAGAGAACTATTGGCAGTGCACTTCGGAAACTTTTTATGCTCTCCGCTCTTTTCAACATATCTTTTCCCTCACTGTCTTTTGGTCTGACTGTGTCTGTGAGTGCACTTCTTTGAGAGAATACAAGGTTCGTGGTTACAACCATTAAAATGTCTGGCTCAGGTTTTTGCTGTTCCTCTGTTGTTTCTTCTCCATCAAACAGGAAAGGATGATCTTTCCAGGAACGTCTTTACTTTCCATTTTCCATACAGAAGCAATGGGATGCAGATTTTTAAACCATCTTTATTACATAACCTCTACTGAGCCCTTCTCAGACAGCATACAACATAAACATGCATATTTCATTTTTAGTACTCTGTTGTACCACCACTCCAAAGGCAAAACTGATGTAGTCATATATCATTCACAATGTGCTGCATGTGTGAGGAGATAACAAACCCGGCGTCCATATAAAACCCAAACAACGCCACCCATTTGGTGATAACGCGTCCACATCAACCTCCTAAACGTTTCCATATTTACAGCATAAACTTCACTTCTAAAAGCTTCACACTCAGCAAACTCCACGCTTTGTGTGCTCAAAAAGTCTTGGCCCACAGATGCCGTATTTACTGAAAAGTCAATAAGCAACAGCTGCAAAATGATCTCAGCAGTGTGTTTCAGGGTTCCACACTCCTTTCAGGACTTTGAACGCTATCTAACACACACAGTAACAGTCTCCCCCACCCTCAGATGCAACTGGTTTGAATCCACAGTATTCAAGCTGCAATTAACTGTTTAGATAGTCATGGAAATAATGGGCTCACTAACAATGTACATGCAGAACTTGTGCATTTTCACATGTGTAAGTCTTGGATTGATTGCACTGAATGCTCTCAGATGAGCACAAGTACAAAAAAAAAAAAAAAACCTTCAGCAAAAAGTGACGTCATAGATGCAACCAGGGTTAAAGTTTTGACATGTAAATCATAAACTACTTAAAATGCAAAAATTATCACCTGACATATACATTTAGAACATTAAAATGAATTAAACTTAAAGTAAGAAGTCCAACATGTAAATGCCTCTTCCTAAGAAATTTGAAACAGTCTAAGACTATAATAAAACTATTAGTAACCTATATTTCAAAGAAAGAAGAAAACTACTAATTTGACAAAAAATACAGTATTTTTCAGACTAAAAGGCGCAATATCAATGAACGGGTCTGTTTTCATACATAAGGTGCACCGAATTATAAGATGCTTTTTTTCATCAACCTTTTATTTATACAGGAAGTCTTGTTGAGTCATGAGAACGCATTTTCAAGAGATACCCATTTTAGGGAGCAGATGGTGGGGGTTAAAGGCCTTGCTCAGGGGCACAAGGTGGGGCGAATGAGGGTGGAGGCAGGTGTGGGTGTTTCACCTTTTCCACCCACATTTTAATGTTGATCGTACTGGGAGTTGAACCTGCGACTTTCCGATCACAGGCCCATTTTAAGAGAAAAAAGTTCATTTTGACAGATTTTTGAGAGCTGTGTACCACATAAAATGGATTCGAGGTCATTAAGCACAACGAGAATTAATACATAAGGTGCACCGGATAATAAGGCTCACTGTTGATTTTTGAGAAAATTAAAGGATTTTACGTGCGCCTTATAGTCCGAAGAATACGGTACCTAAAATTCTGTGTTTTGTTAACAGTTTCCAAGTTAAAAGTTACTTACGGTACTTTTTGAGAAATCTTACAAAGCATGTGCAACAAATGGGGTTAAAGAGATATTTGAACCAATTTAGAGTGGGGCTTTTTTGAAAAGACAGAGTGGAAAAGATATGAATAATTAATTTTATAATAGTTGTAAGTGCATGTTTTTGAACCATCTCAGTTTAGAAGAAAGCTTAAGTCTGACAAGCTAATAAGTCCTGACGCAAACATGACTTTCGGGATTTGCTTCCGTCTTATAAAAATATCTTCTGATCTTCAACATTTCTTAGCAGAACATAAATATTTACTTTTACACCATCATCATTTTCACTGGACATGGTTATTTGGCAGAAATAATATGAAAATCCTGCCAAAATTGAGCCTAGAAGTGCTAGTTCTGAGTGCTGCTACTTTGTAGATTTGACCAAGCAAATACTGTAACTAGAATTAAGTGTAAATAACAGCGTTTCGCAAAACTGATAACAATATAAAGGATTATAAGATAATATTTACAGGAATCACAGTAAAAGTGAGGGGATTAGAGCTGCATTAAAAAAAGGCAGAAATACACTTTGCTCTTTGTTGTGTTCGGACTAGCCGTGAGATAACTGGTCCTGTTTAAAGGGCTATCTACAGCAGGTAAGATGATAATTGTTCAAAGGTTTTTCAGAATACTTCCTGTTAGAATGTCAAAATGTCACTAAATTAGCACTTTAATTTGTGCTTTGGGATTACATTGACACAGAACCCTTAAACTTAATCTAAATCCAAATGGGCTGTTTAGTAAAGTATTGTGCTCTGTAAACCACAGACCATGGTGGGTTTGTTTAAAATATTTGTCCATTTGGACTAGTTAAAATTAGCACGGATGCTGCACAGCTGCAGAAAGAAAGGTTCTGCAGAGAGTGGTGAAGGCTGCACAGAAGATTGTTGGAGTCCGCCTCCCCACCATCACAGACATCTACACCTCCAAATGCAGGAAGAGGGCCACCTGCATCATGAAGGACCACACTCACCCAGCATACACACATTTTGCTCCTTGCAAACAGAAGGTTGCGGAGCATTAAGTGCAGAACCATTAGACTGAGGAACAGCTTCTACCCTGAAGCTGTTAGACTCATAAATTTCTAATCAGAATTATAACTGTGAAAAAACCCAACTAACAAACAATAAATAACTAAATAAACACTGTAATGCCACTTTGATGGGTGATATATGCTACTGTTTATCCATACTGCTGATCTCATGCAGCTGTGTTCATTCATACTCATCTGCTCACACAGACTCATGTTCGTGCTGCTGTTGTTCGGTGTACTGTTTCGCACTATTAACGTTTGTCGTATTTCTTAGTTTATATTTTAGATCCTTATTTACTGTTTCTTTTTACCTTTACATTTTTGCTATTGTTGGATGTAACTGGGATCCGATTGCATTCCACCTCATGTACCACATTTGATGCAAATGACAATAAAACCTACTTGAACTTGAATTTGAACTTAAATACAGTATGTATTATTTGCACTGCTGCAACATGTAGTTAGTTAGTTTCTGGAGAGGTGTCCATCAAGGTACTACTACCTTGTTGTAACAGACTACGGGGGAGTAGTTTAAATGTATTTACTCAAATTGATTTTTAAGAAAATATGCAATAATAAAAAGTAAATGATAAAACACACCATGCACAATCAGTTAAACACATTAAATACATTACATTAAATAATATTTATCTGTGAAGTATGTTGAGACAAAACTTTACCGGCCTACCCATCTTGCCCCTCTTCCCTGGTTCACCGGGAATACCCTGAAAATCCAAACAGGAAGGAAAAGGGGTAGGAAAGACAGGAATAGATGGAAAACAAAGAAACAAAAATGTCAATTGTTGAGCAAAAGCCCAAAAGAAAGATTATTGGACAAACACACATAGAGATGCTGTAGCTATACATTAGGCCTGTCTCCTGTTTCAAACGAAGCCTATGCATCATTTTTTAAACAAACGTTTCTCTTTGAGTTATAAATGGGTAGACACCTAAGGTTTTACAAGCCGTTTTGCTGACTGGTGATGGAGGGGTCCTGATTACACCCCCTCTGCTTTGACACAAGTCCCTGAAGCGTGTTATAAGAAGGCTAATCACTCCTTGTTGTACAGTGAGAGGAGGCGTGGAGTTCAGGCAGTTCAAAGGCTCTAAGAGGAAGCTTTTGTCATATGAGTCATAAACACCCCCACACAGTTGGACACAGCAACATCCCAAACTGCTGGGGACCACTTCTGGTGCAGCGCAAGACAACTGAATGAAACTGGCAGGAGAGGAGGGGTTGTTGTCACCCTTTTTAAGGACGCTGGTTAAGTTCACGTGGTCACGGTTCGTTTTTGGAGTAAGACACGATGCATTTGATCAGAACTCACTCTTTCACCATCAGCCCCAGGTAGGCCGAAAAGACCTGGGATTCCAATGAAACCCTGCAGCAAAAGAAAAAGAAAAGAAGTGTACCATTGTGAATGTGTAAACAGAATACAAACAACAAGGAAACAGCAGCTCCCACTGGCTCTAAAGTTGGATTTCAGGGGCCGACGGTCCAGGGTGGGCTTCCATGAAGAACCAAGCCATGAGGCAAGTGTATATGCCCATGGACTGCATGGTGCTGGCTTCCACGATGTAGTCCAAGGGCACATACCCTCACGCCAGGGATCTCTGAAGATAACCAGGGCGACACACTGGGCTGCCATTGCAATGGAAGACACACACTCACACAAATGGAGGAAAACAAGCACAACACAACAGCTGAATGCAACACAGTTGAGATGCAACGTTACATTAACACATTATGAAATATGCAGCAAACGGTGGCTCAGAGAGAGTGGGAGAGGGGACTAAAGTGCCTCTTTTGGAACAGCAGGGCCTCATATGGAGCTTAAACAGGAAATTCCAGCATTCGGGGGCAGGGGAGACTTTGGAACAGTCAAGGAAAGCTGATAGAGAACCTTTATTGGAACTGAGCATAAAATCAATTTGTAATTGCGACTGTGTGTGTTTGCGACTTATCAATTCAGATTATGGTGACAGCCTAAGGCCATACAGTGTTTACAGAACATATGAAGGTAGCACACTTGATAGTGTTGCACACTGGACTAGTGTGTGTGAACTTTTTAAAATGTATAAAGGTGAACGCTAGTGCACTTAATGCGTCCTCTCATGTGTGCATGCATGTGGATGTTGTTCCACAGAGCTATGCAAACAGGCTTTCGTGCTGCGCCAGCTTTGCAGCATAAAAGGCTAGTAGTGTGTGGCCCATGATTAGTCAACTCTGTGTGTTTTAAGTGAGCTTTACAGCTACCTTCTGCAAATATACTGTGTAGGAAACATCAGCGAGTCATCAGGGTGACAGCCTTGCTGATAAGTAAGTTACTAATCCTATCGCACCATCGTTGGTGATTTTATCAGACGAAAAAAATCAAACACATATTTAAAGAAATTAATTTAAATCTCCTTACCCGAACACCTTTATTCCCCACTGGTCCTATAGGCCCTGGTAAACCCTGAAAACAACAAAGCAGCTTTACTTCAAGAGCCTCAAACTTTCATTGGAGTCTACCTGATTTAATGTATCTGTGACAAAACAAACTACACTTCTTATTGCTGCAGCGATGCAAATGATACAATGAATTTTAAGTACATTTTAGGTCATTCATTCTATGTGATGCAGTAAAAAAAAAAATGTAAATGACCTGAAAGATGCTAGAAATATAGCTTTGGGCAATACAGTATACTGTATTCTAATAGATGCCTCAAAGGGAATCACAGTTATTTCAAAGACAGTAGCTTGAGTGTTGGAGGTCTTTGAAAACTTTTTTTTGTCTTTTTAAACTAATTTGGCAATTTACTTAATTAAAAAAACAATGTCTTTCCAAGTCATGTGGTAAACATAGTAGGATATCTAGCCTCACTTTGGCCCTGACCATAACAGTACCAGCCACAGCAGAAGATTTACTGCACCTGCCTGCCAGGATAACCTTTGGCACCAGGGCTTCCGACTGGACCTTGCTCTCCCTGGTGGAAAGACAGAAGGAAACGTGAGAAGGTATGATGGAGAGGTAAGACGAGGGGACAAAATTAAACAGCACAAAGAACTGATTTATATATTTAACCTAATGTTTTTTTTTTTTAGACATTATGACTTTTGTTTATATTTTATGAAATCATCCACAATTAAGATAGATCTAAACTCACCTGATATAGACTGAAGTTCATCCATCCATCCATACATACCATCATACATGCAGCCATACATCCACCCATCCATTTGTTTTCTAAAATACATCATTGATTTGTCTTTCCGTCTTTTTATGATCACTCTTGAGGAAATAAACTTGCACAGCCAGACAACAAGCAGTTAAAATGAAACAAATATTAAGATTTTTATTGCCTGTTCTGCAATAGTAATTTAATAAACAATTTGAGAATATTAGTATCATAAAATATGTAAATTAAATTCCAAACAGAAAAACTACTATTGCACGTTGGAACATTGCAATTTAGTCACAACACACCATAGTGTGATTCCCCCCCTCCCCCCCCCCCCCCACACACACACACACACATTTTAACTTTACTGTTAAATAGTGAGAACTGGCAGCACGGTGGCACAGTTGGTAGAATCAACGAGAAGGTCACCAGACCAAATCTAGGACGGGTGAGCATTCTGGGTGGAGTTTGTATGTTCTCTCCATGCTGCGTGGGTTTCCTCCCACAGACCAAAAACATGAATGTTGGACTGATTGTTAACTCTAAATTGTCTCTAAGTGTGAGTGAGAGAGAGAATGGCTGTTTGTCTCGTTTGTCTCCATGTGTCCCTGTGATGGAGACCTGTCCAGAGTGTCCCCTGCCTCTTGCACAGTGACAGTTGTCATATGTTGTCATGTGGATGTGTTTAAAAATGCATCACAGAAATGACCTTGCTGATTTTTTTTTTCAAAGTTGTCTGTGTGTAGATGCTGATGAGGAGGTTATGTGTGTTGATGTAACAGTCAGGAAGAATAACAAACACACACACACAAAGCAAGTTGTGTCCAAGTTTCATGGAGCACAAGTGTCCATGTATAACTTTCTTTGACACGCCCCTCTCCTGGATAAATACACTGCATAATCCTTAGAAGCCAGCAAGATTTTGACTGAGCCCTTCAGCTGACCAGCATTGCGGAGGTGGTTTGAGGGGTGGGGGGTAGAACTCTGAACTCAACCAGTGGTGTATTACAGTAACAGAGTCCTCAGCACTTCATGCACACCAGCTGGTTTTTTGCTGTTCAATAGCTGAAAAACTCCGAATGCCAAACAGTTGTGTCTGTTACTCAGACACTTGTGCTGTGGTGATTCAGAACCCAGGCCAAAGTCATGATCAACAGCAGAAGCGAGGGCAGCTCTGTGGGAAACAGGGGGGCGTTCAAGCATCAGTGCAGGACATAATGTAGAGAGAGAGAAAGGGCTCCACAAAGAGCAGTGCAGGAACTCTTTATGTTGATGACATCATCCTGACAATGGGAGCTTACCTAAATAGGGCTTGTTATGAGACTTTTGCTGCTCTTGTTGCACTTAAAGAGGATTGCATGCTTTGCAAGATTAACAAAGTGGAACAATGAAGAGAATGTTCCATTCTAATGACGCAAGTTGTGTCTGAATGGAAGTATTAGCACGAGTTAAAATAGATCTAAACTAAAAGATGGATGCTCAACTCTTAAAATAATGCTGGGCTGGATGAAACATCTAGAGATGTGTCGCCTCTA
Organism: Hypsolebias martinsi; assembly: GCA_031762355.1. NCBI lineage: Eukaryota > Metazoa > Chordata > Actinopteri > Cyprinodontiformes > Rivulidae > Hypsolebias > Hypsolebias martinsi. The sequence continues at coordinate 13,605,993 of JARVGQ010000672.1, read as the reverse complement.
ACTTAGCAAAGGATTTTAAAAAAGTTCACTGAACAGATTTTCACAACTTAACAGAGTCGCAAATTGATCAAAGGTTAGAAAATCATTTATTATTTCACAATCCTCTAAAAAACGGGGGGTGGGGGTGGGGGGGTGGAAGGTTCTCCAGAGCTGCTGTGTAATAAAAATGAGTGTGTCGCTGTTGGCCTAGTTGGCTTGTTCTGTTTTTTTGGCTCTGATTTCTCTTCTATTTGGCATCATTTTGTAATATCCTGAGGAGCATCACTGTAGCACAGTGCTGGCCAGATGTCTGTCTTCACTGGTGCTTCATAACACTCTAATCTAATCTGGCAGTCCTGCAAGCCAACTTGGTGCACACACTCACATGCACACAGACAAAGGTTAAACAACCTGAGGTGATGATTGAGGATTTAGAGAATGAGGTGAGACTGAAGGGTGAGACACCGGACAACATGAATCCAAGCATTTCAGAGACTTAAGTAAAAGTACATTAAATGCATAAATTAAAAAATAAGTAAATAAATAAAGACACTGTGAACCATTAAAGTACTGCACCCTGTGACAGAATGTGAGTGCGAGGTTAATGGAATGTAAAAAATGGAGGAAATATGTGAGAACATCGTTTATAGATCTTGCATAAACTGCTGAAAGATACTTACAGGCTCGCCAGGAAGTCCAGGTGGACCAGGGTAACCTTTCTGTCCCTGTAGCAAGAAAAAAAAAAAGACATTACAAAATAATGATCATAGAAAGTCAAGGCAAAGAGGAAAAAAAAAAGCACAAAATGTGAAAATTATGAAACATGCTTACAAGGATTTTTTAAATCTGGGAAATTTGCAACATGTATGAATATGCTTGTTAAAGCTAACAGCATCAGCAGACAAATGATTTGCCATGTGCAAAGAATCAATCTGGCCCTCTGTCCAAGGATCAGAGTTTCCACTGGCTGTGCTCACAGAGCTATGGTGCCAGGTTCATGGCATGTTGGGGATATAAATGCCTTCCTGTTTGAGTCAGATAGCAGGACTCTCAGACTGTGTGTGGGGCAGCTGCAAAGCTAAAGACTACCTGACAGGGCTTTGCTTTGGTTTTGCTGACTTCAGCAGCACAAACCCCAGTCAGAGAGGAGAAAAACTAAATAAAAGATGGAAGGACATGCAATCCCAGACCGCAGCTTGATGGAGTGAGAGAGCAAGACATAAAGAAAGGGAAAGAGGGGGGGAAAAAGCAAAGCAAAAACAGACTCCTGTTGTTCCGTTTTCCTAGACCACAGCTCCAGAGGACCAAGCCAAGATTCCCAGAGATCTTGTAAACCATCTGGGTTTCAATAGGAGAGGAGGATGCAGCAATCAGCTTCCCAGTATGTTACCTGGTCCCCTTCGCTGGCTCACATCTTCATGCTGCCAACTCACTCTCGTTAAACTGAACCTTATGCTTTTTTTTTTCATTATGCTAACAATGCAGATTTATTGTTTTTGACTGAACAAAAAAATTCTGGAAAACAAATCAAGGAGCTTATATCTAATCCACATCAAAAGGTCTTTGAAGCTGGATGAGTACTGGACCGAAAACAAACCAAACATGTCAGCAAGTGCTCAACCCCCCCTCTGCGACACAGTTACAATAAACAGGAAGTTGCGTGTGTGGCACATCTAATATGGAGAAATCTTTAAAACTTTGGTGAGCGGGAATAGAAACACTGGGTGCCTGCGTTCATGTGTTTAATACGTTCATCATTTGCTCTGTGAAACCTCATAAATTAGTTCAACTCAGTTTGAGGAAATCGATGGCCTTCAATCATTTGGTAACAATTAAAACATATACTGTAATATGCAAAGGTTGACATGGAATAAAAGCAATATGTTACAATAAAAATAAGAATGTTTGCTTAAATAATGTAAGAAATAACAAAATACTTTCAGCCACATACTTTTAAATGTCCATGTCAGATGCTTAAAATCTATATACTGTACATTTATTTGAAAACAGTTAATTTGTGGTATGAAATTACTATTTTGGTTTAGTTTTGTCAAGAGTTCATTTATACAGCAGTACCTTCATTATTCCATTGATAGGTGCTATTAAGTTTAACAATGCGCATAAGTTTGATTGTTATTGGTTTAGAGCTGAGATCTTGAATTTTTCTTGCCGTTTTCCTTCAGCAGCTTTCCAGGAAATAGCGACAAATTCCTTGCACTCGCTTGCAAACATGTGAACACACATGTTCCCACATTCACACACTAAGTTTTGTGAACCTAATTATTCCCCCCCTAATTACATAGCTTACTTATAGCACAAACATATGTAGGGTCTTGTGTTCCCAAACTGGCATCAACTAGCTACACACATGCTGTGTGTCCTGAGTACTGACTGCACTTCTATTGCTACATCTCAGATTCTTATCGCACTCATTATGAGTTTACTAATGAGAGCAACCATTGCTAACCAGTCTGCTTGTGGTTAAATGCCACTTGTATAATGAGCATCTGTGTGCAATCAGATAAAGCCACCAGAATGTTTTTCATTTACAACTCTCCAGTAGCACCCTGTAAGGTCTGCCCCTCCTACCCACCATGCTGTGGAGCGCCCTGAGCAGAGCTAAATGCACTTTGGCAGCAACAAAATTGAAGACACATTGTGTCTGCCTGTGACATGACACTCCTCTCGGTTGTTACCAGCAACTCTGTACAGTGAGGGGGTGATCCACTGAGTGCAGAGGAACGTTGTGTTGACAGCTAAAGTGTTTTCCACTGTCTGCCTCCACTGGATAACAAGCTGGTAGCCGAAAAAAAAAGTGCACCTCATTAATTTAAACTTTCGTCTTTCCACCCGCAGCTCTCCAAAAGGGCTCTTACAACATGTAGACAGAAGACTGTGCAGTAATCGTCTGGCTCCGAGCATGTGCTGCATGCACCGTAGAGCATAAACATGGACGTCTGCCAGGAGCAGACAAACAAACAATGGCATGAATCTACAGTAAATGGACAGTTTTGATGAAAGCTACATCATGGGGGGAGGGGGGGAGGGAGGTCCTAACTGAATCACAATTACAACTGTAGTCTAAGTAGGATAAATGTACTAGAAAAATCTGGTAAACAAAAGGGATGAATTCTAAATATTATCACTTTAAGGACATTATATTAAACTCTTACACTTATTTTTCCAGTTCATCTAGTTTATCTTTCTAGAGCAGTGGTCTGCAAGCTGCGGCTCTGGAGCCCGATGTGGCTCTTTGGTTCCTCTGCAGTGACTCTAGTCAAGCTTTGACCGAAAACTGGCATAAAACTGAATTTTACTGGTTATGCAAACAACAAAAAATGTCTAGTTCTAACGGTTTTTCTGTCATTTCTTTTGAAAATATGTGAACACTGGAGCAATTACAAGGAGTAAAACATACTTTAACTTGATGCTTTATTTCTTTGTATGGAGAACTGTCTGCATAGTTTATAGATTTTTGTTATTTAAAAAAATATGGTAAAAACAGATTTTTTTCCTCACTTCTTTACAAGAATCTGGTCTTTTGCTTTAATACATGTTTAAACTCATATGTTTAGCTTTATAATGCACCCCTACCGGCCACAAGAGCCCCCTCCAACAAATCTGAAGTGGCTCAGGGGCCACCAGTTGATAACCACATCTGTAGCAGGTTGTTGCAGCTCCAGACAAGTTTAATATAGTGAACGAAGGCATAAAAATGGCTCATTTGATCGTAAAGGTTGCAGACCCCTGTTCTAGAAGAACTTAGGTTTTCCCAGTATGATGATTAATATACGTTCAGTTACAGTTCTGTGTAACCACATGAGTCAACAACTCAGTCTCCGTTGAATAAAGCTTCTTCTAGTCACATCTGCTGCAAGGACAGATGACTGCATTCATTAACAGAAAGCAGATGCAACAATCCAGGGCAATAATGTGTAGTTAAAAATTAGCATTTGATTTGCTTACTAGTGAAAATCTGCACTTACTTTAGGAAAAGCTACACAAATGGTCTTTAGGAGGGAAAAAAATGGTCAACAAAGAGAAAAGACAAACAAAAAGTGAGACGAGACAGTGGAGACACACAGAGACGCAGCAGTGCGGCTTGTAATGTGGCCTTGTAGCTGGGGTTTACCTCGGTGTATGTCCCCTCTCCCTGACCCTGCCCACCATACTGAAAAGGCATTCAGGGTCTGCTTAGTAGAACAAATGTTGTAAAGAGCGGAACATGCTTGGCTTGACCAACGGTGTAAAATCACACTCGGCCTCTGATGCTTTTAAAGCACCGCTGCTTTTTCCATTAGAAGCTTTCCATGGAAAACCAGCAGCCAAATTCCAGAATTCCCGCTTGAAACATCAAGCTGCAGGACGATTTAGAGCCTGCACTGGTTGTGTGTATTTGAGTGTGTTTGAAGAAGGTGGAAGGGGGAAAAAAATACAGTTGAGAGCACAAGGAAAGATGCTGTTGTCTTGTTTTCCTAAACCACAAAAATCAAAGCAAATAAAACAAAGTGTAACAGCAAGAGAGTCAAATGAAACAGCGTGTGGGTGTTTCATGGTGGCCTAACAAGTCTTTCTGTCTTCTCATTATTGAACTGCGTGCGTTAATGGAGAAAGCTGCGCTGGGACTTTCCACCTGTGTTGACATGAAGGAACAGAGAAGAGCCTGTTTGAGTCCACAATACTACGCTGAAGTTTGACGGCTGACTCATATCAGTCACTGGGCTGCTCTGAGGATGGAGAGTCATCAAAAGCTCCAGAGTAAAGCACAACAGAGGGATTACTGTGGATTCTTCTGAGCTGTGGAAGCTTCTTTGTGTTTGTGTGGAAAGGACACCAACTCCTCAAAATGTAACAAATGTCCGTTCTAATCAGCATCTCTGCAGCCACTGACCAATACATGAGGCCTACTCTGGTGATGACCGCCTGTGTGTGTGTGTTGATTAAGTTACTATGGTAACAGCTCTCCAGATGAGGGGCTATGATAAGAAGAGTTTTAATTGTGTGAATATTGATACACACTAGTTTTTCTGTTTTTATTTTACTGTATTTATTTCTTCTACATGTATTTTACAATTTAACTACAGATGCTATTTTACATTATTTTAGCCATTTATATTCAGCTCTTTTAGGAGATCAGTGACACAACTTATGACCAACTTTTATACTTTTAAAAAAACATTTACCCACATTTACGCATACTTGTTTTATAAGCAAAATCTCTTCAAGTAGAGATTGCTTCGATTCGTTCAAAAACTGTTCTCTCACATCTGATTCAAGGCAAATGTCTATTTTTGCCTTCTTAAGCTACTTTAAGGTTGTATAGCCTTTTGTACAACATTTACCAATTAGCTTGCGCTTGTCATTTTGGCTTTTAAACAGAGTTTTGCATCTTTTAGTGTTTAGCGTTTGTTTTGCTCCTTTTTTGTTTTTAGCATGTATTCTACTTTTAGTTAGCCTTTTGCTACATTTTGCATTTAACTAGCATTTGGCTACATTTATATAGTGTTTTGTTACTTTTAAATTGCATTTTGCTACTTCGACGTTTAAGCTATCATTTTTGTACTTTTGGCTGTTAGCTATAGCATTTAGCTTCTTTTAGCTTGTAGCTACTGTTCTGCTCCTTTTAAGCTTCTTTTAGCTGATAGCTAGCTAGTGTTATTTTCTTTTAGCTTGAACAACTCAGTTGTCCTTCAGCAAATTCTTTCAGCACTTTGCACTTTCACAAAAAATATATTTTTTCCTAGTTGGCTCTTGAAGTATAAAGAAAAGCTATCCCACTGATCATCTAGGCATGGACTGTTTAAGTGCAAATAGGGATGAAGAGCAAATTCTGAACCTTTTTATTCTTTCCTTGGTTAAATTCACCTAATAAGTAAAACAATAAATTTGAATAGCATGAGCTGTGTATAAGATAAATCTGCTGTTACCTTCAACTAATATTCAAATGTAAATTAAACCTTGTGAATGTTTTTCACCAGCCCTATTTCTTTCCACCATTCTGTCTATGTGTGTGTGTGTGTGTGTGTGTGTGTGTGTGTGTGTGTGTGTGTGTGTGTGTGTGTGAGTGTGTGTGTGTGTGTGT